>WAAE01016555.1:73361-209441 GCA_013400495.1 Nicator chloris
TTTTATATATATAAAGAAACATATTTTCTATATATTCTATATATATGCCATACATTTATGTTGAGAAGTCTATTTTATTTATGTATTTTCCCTACACTCCATACATTTTCATATATGTGAAGAAATAGAGAGAAAATATATTTCTTTATATATACTATATATTTCCTTTATATATTTCTTTACAGAGAAATAAACTCTTTATTATAAAGAAATATATAAATGTATGTGAAGAAACATATATAAACATACACATTAAACATATATTAAATATGTTTAAATCATATTAAATATGTTTCTACATAGACAAGAAATACATTAAAATATATATAAAGTAATAAATATTCTTTATATAGTACATATCTCCTTTAACTATATATACTTCCTTATATATAAATATATAAGCATATATACATAAAGAAATAAGTATTCTTTATATATAGAATATCTTATATATTTATATAGAAATATGTACTATATATAAGAAATAGAAAATACATAAATGGATTTACTCTTAATATTATTTTATGTATTTTTAAATTATACAGAGAATATTTATCCTTTGTATTTTCTTTATATATAGAATATATATTATATGTTCTTTATATATATATATATATATCACTGAAATATATTTTCCTTATAGAGAGATTAAATATATATAAGGAAAATAAATAGATTCCAAAAGAAATGAGATACATATACATATATATACACATATATACACACATATACATATACATACACACACATATGTGTATATATGTGTAAAAA
Organism: Nicator chloris; assembly: GCA_013400495.1. Taxonomy (NCBI): domain Eukaryota; kingdom Metazoa; phylum Chordata; class Aves; order Passeriformes; family Pycnonotidae; genus Nicator; species Nicator chloris. The sequence continues at coordinate 74,133 of WAAE01016555.1, forward strand.
TATATATATATACATACACATATATATATTTGCCCAAGGCAGATCTGACGGCCCTGCTCTCATCCCACAGGGATGAGAAAACTGAGGATGAGGCTGGACCCTTTGCTCGTCCCCAGGATCTCCTCCCCTGGGGCCATTTTAAGGGCAGTTCTGGGGTTTTTAGCTCAAGAGGCTCCCAAGGCTGGTTTGGCACCAAGCACTCGGATGCTCCCGGCAATCCCAGCTCCCAGAGAATTTGGGGTGGCTCCCCAGGAGTTCCCTCTGTTGTGGTCACCATCCACCTTCCCAGTGCATCCCGACTGGTTCCCAAAGCCCTATTTTCCCCTCTGGGGTTGGGAAAATCCCATTTCCCCCATGGATGGGGGTGATTGACTTGCTCTTGCTCCACTCCCAGGATGCAGCGCCGAGGCCGATGCTGTTCCCTCTCTCCCTGCGGCATCTGGCATTTCCCCCGTTGGAAAAAAAGTAAAGATAGCATGAAAAATAAAAGGTCAAATTTCAAATATCCAATAAAAAATAACCCCAATAAATAAACCATCCCTGGAATGGGCAGAGGGAGAGGGGACTGAGGAGCAGCTCAGCCAAACCCAGGCATGCCAGTAAAAGACTAAATACTCAGGAAAACTCAATTTTTTGCTATTTTTCCCATTTTTGATGGCATTTTGGGAAAGGAAGCGCCCCAGCCCAGCCCACGTGGGAGGACAGATCCAACCTTTATAAATCTAAGTAATGCCCTGGGGCTCCTCATTTTGCCTTTCCAGAGGTTTTCTGGTACCCAGAGCTTCTCCAGGTGCCACTGAGGATGATGATGAGACAACTGGGGAGGGATTACAAGCTGAGTCATTAACTAGCATTGTTAATTAGTCCTATGATGGGTTATGGTGGGCTAATTACACTTCCAGGGATTTCTTGCTGAAAAGAAAACTCCATGTTTTATTAAGTGATGGCCAGTGACACCAGTGGTGACACCAAGGATGGCTCAGCCAATTGCTCCCCTCCTCTCCAGCCCAAAAATAATAATAATAATATTATTAATAATAATAATAATAGTTTAAAAAAAAAGAAATTCTGTCTGGGGAAAATTATAAAAAAAAAATTAAAAAAATATATATTTACAGGAAACTCCAGGAACCAGCATATAAACAAATATCACTTCAAGTAGTCCTTGATTATTATTACTTATTATTATTTTTTAATACTGATGATCTCTGAAAAAAAAAAAAAAAAAAAGAGGAAAGGAGATTAGATCTCGTTAAAAAATAAAAAACCAAAGGGAAATGGTGATTTTTGGCAGGTTTTAACAGTTTTCCATGCACTTGGTGGCGTGGATGAGGTGGTTAAAGCGGGGAGGGCTTGGCTGCAGTGGAGCTGGCTCGGGTGCTCCCGCGGGATTTTTAGGCTTGGTTTGCTCCTACCAAGAGGCGATGGCGATTCGGCACAAGGATTTGGCGGCGGATGCTCTGAGACCTGGGATGCTCTGAGGGGAAGGGCTAGGAGCTGGCCAGTGCCTCCCATCCCCGGCCACCTGAAGCTCTCAACCTCCCCAAATCGTTAAGGCCACCATTAAAACCGTCCCCTCCTGGCCTTTTTAATTAAGAATTCATCTCCTGGCGTTAACGAGGAAGCCATCAGAGCACTTCCCATGGGGAGGATGCCCCTGCACGGATGCGGCCCTGGGGTGGAGCATCTCAGACCATGAACTCGTTGCTCCCCAGGAGGACAAGGGGTTGGGCGGTGGCGCAATCGGCCTCAGGGTTCCTCCTGCGTCCCCCTCCAGGCCCCCCGTCCGGGGGCTCTTTGGTTTTTGGGGGGGAAGTTTTCACACTCTTCAGTTTCTGTTTGCCTTTCTCCGGGTTGAAGGTCCCGCGCGTGGTGAACTGCGGCCGGTCCTCGGCACAGCGGAGAGGCCCTGCCAGGCCCTCAGGGCTCGCCCGGCTTTCGGGGGCCTCGCCGTGTCCCCCCGCTCGGTAGAAAGGAGATTTGGAGTACATCTGGAAGCGCTTCCGGGGCAGGTGGGGCAAGCAGGAGGTGGATGACTGGGAGGAGGAGGAGGAGGAGACGGGGGCGTCGGTCGGCTCTGCCGGGTCCAGCCGCATCCTGGGGTGCCGTCGCAGCCGGCTCGGCCCCTCGGCCTTGGCGGGGCGCAGGGAGGTAAGTGCTACACTTCTCTCTGCAGGGGCAGAAGGACCACGGATGGTCAACACCTGGACACCACCCAGTACCCAACCACCCTGCTCCCTGGGGACACATATCATTGAAGCCAGGACAACATTCCCAGCATCATGGTGGGGGCAGCATCACGCCAGATGATGCGGCAGCGCTGGAAGAATGTTCACCTCCCCACCAGCCCTGGCTGCTCCCACCCGTCTCCCCCAGGGCCACATCCTCGAACCCTTAACTCCCCCTCTCTGCCTACATTTAAACTGTCAACTTTGAATAAACTTGAAAATCCCAAATAACTCTTCCCATAGTGACAGAAAAACATGGTGGAAGGTGTCCCTCCCCATGGCAGGGAGGTGGATTTCATGACCTTTGAAGGTCCCTTCCAATCCAAACCACTCCATCATAAAGCCAAGAACACCTGGATTTACCCGAGCGATCGGAGATGGCTCCTTCGGAGTCAAAGTTCAAATTTTCGGAGCTGTCAGCTGTGCCAATGGAGGCTTCGGACTCGAGGGTTTCATCGTCGGAGGCGCGGGGCTCCAGTGTCAGCATCTCGAATGTCAGCTCCTCCCTGCAAAGCCAACCCAGCCCCACTGACCCAACGGGACCAAAAAGGTGGAGGGGAGAAAGGGATGCACATGTACCGAGAGACCATGGAGGGGTGGAGCCCTCCAGTTATCAACCACATGATGTCAAGCAACATCCAGAGGTTGGGGATGTGGCTTGAACCCTCAGCAAGACTCACTTTTCCTTCTGTAGGCTCTCGATCTGCTCAGTCAGCACCTTCTCCTCCTGCTGCATGGCCACCTGCTGCTGCTCTGTCACTTCCATCTCCATGGCCTCCTCGCTGCTCATGGTCTCCTCAGGGATGTCGGTCACGGAGGGCAAGCGCCCGGTGACAGGGGATGCGGGGCTGGGGAAGGCGCCGCGCCGCACGCGTCCTTTGCCCTGAAGAGAGACAATGGTGTCACCACCACCAGCTGAGGTGATGTGGCAAACATTCAGGTACCAACCACACTGCTCTCCCAAGGAGTGAAGAAGAAGGCCCCAGACACTGGTCCTCAGTGTGCCGCCGCCGGATGCACCTGGGACCCTCCAGAACCTCAGGCTGGGAGAAGTACCAGAAGGACTCAACACATTGGAGGGGCTGGGGATGGAGGTGGTGAGGAAGGCAGCGGTGAGGATGATGCTGACGGACCAAGTGCAACTTGGTGAAGGTCCAAGCAAGCCCTGCTGGCAGCAGGATGGGTTCCCACAAAGCCCACAGCCTGTGTGATGGGAAGCTTGATGGTGGCTTTGAGTGGGAGCATCACCAAGGCTTCGATTTCAGGGCACCTGACTCCTGTTTTATCCTTGGATCATCTCACATCCTTCCCTCATCCACCCTTGGTATGTCCTGAGCATCACAAAGGTCTCACTGACCCCTTCAGCAAACAGGAACTCCCACCTAATTATGTTGTCCATGCCCTGCCATGTCTCATGTACAGGAGATCCAGAAAGCAGGACCACCTCCAGTGGTCCCTTGTAAGACAATCAATGCGGATCTCTGTGCCCACAGTTGAACTCGCTCTGATCTAATGCAGCTCTGAAGAAGTATCTCATCTTTTTTAATACTGAAACTGAAAACAAAAAAGGATGCAGACGGTGGCGGTACAGGTGGAGAGAGATATATGCAACTGTTTTAATCTTCTGAGGACCAGCTCCACAGACCTGCTCCATGGAGCAGAAGGAAAAGAAGGATTCTTGGAGATGAGGGACATGGCAGAGATTAAACAGCTTTTATCTTAACTGTTATCATGACCAGACATGTCATCTTCTGCATTTCAGATCCTGACAGGACTAGGACTACGAGATGTCCATCCAGGACTTGCTGCCCTCCCCTGAAAACCATCACCCAGGAAGAACCTGCATCTCCTTGGGGTTGAAGAGCTTGTTGCAGCTCAGTTTTGCTCCCCCTATTTAACCCCTGCAACTGTAGCATCCCTGGGTCTTCCTGACAACCCATGTGCCCAGAGCAGGTTTTCAGGATAAAAGATCCTCCATTTTTCCCTTTAAAAGCCAGATTTCCTCCATTTTAGCCCTTTCATCTTTTAACGCCACATCTCAGAGATCTTTCTTTGTCAGCAAAGCCTCTCCTGTGCCCGGTGTTCTTCTGATGACACTTTTCACGTGGGCTCCTGAGCTGAAGCACAGCTCCCTGAATCCTATTAGCCAAAATCCCCAAGATCCCAAAGATCTCACTGGCTCGTGGACTTAAGCCCCTGAGAAATGCCATGCTCAGGGGAGCAGAGCTCAAATTTTGCTCTCCTTCACCTCCTGACACTCATGGATGTGGAAGAATGGGGGGAACCTGAGGCAACTTTCATCATGGGCTGAGCCTATTAGGAAAGCAAACAGCCCTATGAGCATTCCCAAAATCCTGCAGGTGCTTTTCTTGCCTGTCACAATCTCACAGAACTCAAACTCAAGCTGGGATGGAGTTGGGGAATACAGGGCTTGCTGGTCTCCTCCTCATTCAAACCTGGGTGTCCTGACCCTGTGTTCAGGGTGGTGGTGCTGCTCCTCCAAGAAGGCGGAGGAGACCTTTGGATGCCTCGTGATCTCCAAGGCATCCAAGCTGAGGGTTTTATTCACCATCTTCAGAAACAGCAGCGCTGTGAAAGCAACTTGATGCTGAAACGCATCCTGAATGAGGAGAAAGTGAGGTGGGAAGGGAAGGGATGAGTCAAGCAAAGTAAAAAAGAGGGAAGCACAGGATGGAAGAAGAAAATAAAACAGAAAATTAAAGTAAGTAGGATGGGGAAAAGGGTGGGAAGCGTATTTCTGAGGAGCTGCGTGCAGGGATGGCCGAGCGCCAGCCCCAAACTCCTGTGCCCAGGGGACCTGCTGGAGGAACGGCGGCTCCGAGGAGCGGCGGGACCGGACAGGTCACAGACAATGGCCGGTGGGACAGAGCTGGAATGAGCGACGGTGACACACAACGAGCGACGCGGCAGCGGCCGTTGATACATACCGGGATTGAACTGCGGGTTATGCTCATAAATCTAACTGCAATTAGTACGGGCTTCTGGATTAGAGAGGAGATGAAAAGGAAAGCAGAAGGTTAGAGTGCACATGCCGCCGCCCCTCCAAAAACCCGCTTTGCTCCGTTTGAGGTTTTTTCAGTTAACTGAGATGAGTGGGGCAGCTCTGCAACACCAGCTCCACAATCTTGGGCAGCCTCTACTTGGATTTCATCCCCAAAAAGCAGAAGCAACATGCCCCTAAGGATCACAGGGGGCAGGTCCGAGCAGAGGGGTCGCTCAGCTCCTCAGCCCAAGCCTGTGCTGACAGTGCTGCGCCAGGTCCGTCCCTGTCCCACAGCCCAGCAAGCCAAGCACAGGTGCGTCCGCAGCCTGCCGGCCCCCCGCAAGCTTGGAAGCTCAATGAGATGGGTTTGAGGCTGTCAAAAAGGCAGTGCGGGAGCAGGGAGAGCCTTTGGGGAACTCCTTTTGGGTTCAGATAATGTGGCTGAGCACAAAAAACAATGGTCCACGTCACCCATGGGGTGATGTTGAGCTGGTCACTGAAAGGCTTGACTCAACTCAGGACCAAACAAACTCAAATGAAGATGGACATGCCGATCAGGAACATCTGAGCAGGAGTGACAACGTTTCCATGGACTGTTCCCACCTCCTCGTGCTTTGGTATGACTCCCTGCAGAGGTGAGGAGCCACCATGGGGCTGAGGGTCCCTGTCCTGGTGGAGATGGTGTGGGAGTTTGCGAGAGGTTTGGGAGGCTGGGATAAGCAGGAGAAGATAAGGGAGGGTGGCTACAGGGGCAAGGAGAAGACAGGAGGGGACAGAGAGGGCTTTGGCACCTCACCATAGATCTGCGGATCAAGGAGAGGCGGCTCTTGGCTTTGTTCTCCGCAAACTCCAGGCTGTTGATGTCCTTGAGACGAGCCTTGTACTTGTTCATCTGCTCGATGACAATTAATTCCACGCAACTAAGGGAGAGAAAGCCCAAAAGACAAAATGGGAGGAGGAAGCCATTTGATCTGAGCTGCTCTGTCTTGTCTTGGCTTGTCCTTCAACAGGATTTCCTGGTAGCTTCTCTCTTAGGTCTAGTACATCCTCTCATTTTATTACAAGCAAAAAAAATACCATTTTGAAGATCTGCCCTGATGGAAGAGCACAGAGGAGAAAGCTCCAGCTGGAAGCCAGAGAGGGGTGAGAATTCTCCTGAGAAGGGTGATCATGGGCTAGGGATGGATTGAGATATTAAAGACCACCAGGGATCCCACCAGAGAAATTTACCCCCCATGGAAGAGGGAGTAGTGGAATACAAACCTGGAGAAGGCAGGCTGATTCCAACTCACTTGCACGCAGTGACTCTGCAGCAGCTCATGTAACTGAGCTGACTGTTTAATGTTGTCAGGAGGGTGTCTGGGGTAAAAAATAGTCCTTTCCTTGTAATAAAATGAGAGGATGTGCTGGAGCTGAGGTGTGAGGGAGAAGCTACAATGAAATCCTGTTAAAGGACAGGCGTTCCTGCCAGCTGGGTCTCCAAACATCTTCTGGTCTTCAACAATTTCAATACTTACTGGAGGTAAAACCATCTTTCAGAAGCCCAGCCCTTCACTGGAGCGTTTTCGTTATTATAATTGACTCCAGTACCTATTTTAAAACCTACTTAGTTTGAGCCAAACTGAATCTGGGCAAGTGCTTCACTTTTTCTCTGTAAAACCTTTTCAATAATGGCATACACCATAAATAAATCTAAGTATATTAATATTACTATTGCTGCAGACCAAACAACTCACCCCCTTCAGTAAAACAGCCAAACTCAAGTAAGAATCAAGATCTGCTTGCCAAAAATGAACTACATTAACTATAAAACCATGTCAGCACAAGTTCCACCTTTTCCTGCCAGGCAGGAACAGAAGCTTATCCACTGCTGGGGATCTTCCATCACTTAAAAAATCCTCATTTAACAACTTCTTGGGGATCGAGACAATTTGAAATATCTTCATGTAGATGCATTTATTTGCATTCAGACGCATGAATTACTATGTGTTTATCACTTCATGCCAAAGCACTCAATTTTTGAGCCATTTGACCATCTCAGGGGTTACCAAGATGTGAATGGTGATGTGGTGGTGGAGCTGGCTCACCCGGCCCCGGGCTCTTACGTGGTGGTTTTGCTGATGTCCTGAACGCTCTGTAGTGGGTCTGTTGTGTCAGGGCAGCGGAGGATGCAGGGAGCAAACACAATGGCCAAGGCGTTGGCTGACATGCGGTTGGTCTCTTCTTGGAGGGCAATCCTGAAAAAACAGGGATTAAAAGAGAAGTCAGAGGTGGAGGCACCTCCACTGCACCTCTTGCACATGGCCATGGATGAAGAGAGGAGATGATATTTCTAAGGTGCAATCTTGCTTTGAGGGAGAAAGACAAACCTCAAGACATCTCAGATATTCCCAAGGCAACGACCAGCCCTTTCCACACAAAACCCTGTCCCTGCAGTGGTGAGAGGCACCACAGAACTGCAGGAACCACAAGTGTCCAGAGCACAGCAGAGGTCACTCATCAACACAACATTCCCCGGAGAAGCAGCTCGGCAGCCACCTCCTGGGAGACACAGCAAATGCAAAAGCCTCAGCTGTTCTGGTGGGAAGGATGCCTGACCATCCTTGCCTTTGCCTAAAGCTTCCCAGGCCCAGCATACCTGACCAAGTGGAAGATGAGGCGCTCCAGGGTGCTGAGGTGGGTGCGGGAGAGCTGGTCAATGACTGAGTACACCCCACGCACTGTCTCCTTCCTCTCCTGGAGGCCTGTGGAGAAACCACCAATGTTTAGGGGCAGCTTCTACTTCTTCCTCCTATTTAAAATGGTACGTCTTAACACTTAATTTTACTACTTAAAGTTAGAACTTTGGGGCTGCAGTTAGCTGAACCACGATGCAAACACTACCAAACTGAGACCAAATTGTCTGAGGTTTTGCATAAAAAACCCTTTATAGCCAAAAAAATCAGACTTTGAAACCAGGTAAATACAATTTGGCAAAACCCGCTGCTTTGGCCCCGAAGAGTGAATGAAAAGGTTGGCACTAAAAGTGGCCACCATTTCCCTCTACCAAGAGAATGGGATAGTGAGGGAAGCTCCTCACCCATCACCCGCAGAAACTCCTCGTAGAGCTCAAAGGTCATGAGGGGGTTGGGCAGATCTCGGAGCCACTGCTTGAACACGCTGGCAATGACGTGGATGTTATAGTCGTCTAAATTCACGTTATCGATGTCTGGGTTTGGCACCAGATGAAGTGAGAAGGAAAAGAACAAGAGACAATGATCAGTACGAAGCCCAAGGCTGGACAAGGTGACCTTTAAAGGTCCCAACCCAAACTGTTCTATCATAAAGTACTCTAAAATAAAACATGTTTACGTGCCTTTAATGGCAACAAATCCAGCACCTGATTTCAGCTCCACATGGTAAAATTAGAGAGAAATCTATTTTCCAGGGCAAGTAACTTCAGGTGGGACCAGGATTTCCTTTCTCACTGATTGCTAGGGTGTAAGTAAGGCAGCACTTCCCTCAATTAGAATGAGTTTTTTTCGTGGATTGCTCCCAAAAAACCTTGAGTTGGTGACCTGAGTAACAGCTGGTAATGTGAAATCATTCCTTGCACAGCCCAAAGCCAGGAATGCTGAAGCATTCCACCTTCCTCCTATCCAACTTTGCTGTTGCAGAGATTCTCCTCCCCGTGTAGGATCTTTTCCCCCCTGCTCTTACCTGTATCGAGGCCTTGCCGCAGCTCCTTGATCTTGTTGGTGGATCCTGATTTCCTGTAGATGCCCTCGGTGTACAGCCCATGCATTTCGATGTAGTTGATGAGCTTCTCCACCAGCAGTGGCACGGCCCGCTCCTCGCTGGTCAGCCGGGACAGCTCCACGCCGAACTGCCGCGGTGAGAGCTCAGGGTCGTGCTGCACAGGAAAAGGGGAAAAGGCATTAAAATCCTTCTGCAATGCAATGCTGGTGCAGCTTTGGATCCCATTATTCAGAGTGCTTCGGCTGATCCAGGAGATGTGTGAGTCCAATGAAGGAGGACAGGACAGGACACAGGTCTTGCAATACTAACCGGCTCTCTGGACATGCACCTGAAGGCAAAAAGTTTGGATTTTCTTTCTTTAGCCACCCCACTGTAGTTATATTCCCAGCCTGGCACAGCCAACACAGCTGGGCATGGTCCTCTGCTACCTCCTGCCCCTCTGGCACCATCTCCAGGGATGATTTCACCTCCCAAAGATGCACGAAGCAGAGTAGGCAAATCTGAATCTCGGGTGTTTAGATCAACTGGAAGCATTGACAGTTACAAAATATCAGTGAACAAACGAGATGCCAAAAGAAGAACCTGAAAAGACCCATCTACACCTGTCAGGGAGGGCCCTTTTGCCAGCTGCAAATGCTCACTGGAGAGCTGATATCTGGCAAATTCAAATGTGAAGGAAGTCCTCCTGCAGAGGAGATTTTGGATGGGAAAAGTCAAAAGATACAATAAAATACTGCCACAAATTCTCATCTCTAGCCCAAGAACAGTGAGATGCAACTCTGCCTTCAGCAAGGCAGCGCTTCCCATTACAATCACTCCTGCTTTCTTTTTCCCACTCAATGTCATTCTTTTGTTGATCCTGCAAACCTTAGGAGCAGATGTGTGGAAGGTCCCCATGTTGTTTCTTTCTCATGACTGATGGTTTGTAGCTCCCTGTCACTGAGAACAACCCTAAAAACACAAATTCACCAAGCACAGAGAAACTGGAGCTTTCCTAGAGAACTGCCCAGTGCAAAGCTACCCCTGAAGACACAGTGAACTCGTTTCCTTGGGTGCTGCACAAAAACTTCCTTGTGCAGAGAAATCACAACAAAGAAGGTGGCTCTAAAAATGTCTGAAAAAATTAATCAGAGATCTCAATGAAATTCCCAGATTTTACAGCACAAACTCTTATGAGGCATCCCCAGCTCTTGCAGAAATTGTGCCAGAAAGGGAAAGAGTGCAGCAAAAGTTCTATATATATTCAAAATACAAATATATTCAGACACACACATATCTTCAACGTATATATTCAAATCGTTCCTTGGGAAAAATGGACTCACGCAGCTTTTTGAGGGCTGTGTATTCTGGAGGTTGTTCTCCCCTGAGAAGCCTCCCAGGGAACTGATAAAACCCTCCACTCATTACCCTCCACTTATTCACAAAATAAGCTATTTAAAAACCCCTGACCAAATCTTGATGGTTCATTGTTAGCTGGGATAACCTGCTGCACTCATTCCCTGATCCCCATACCCTTAAATCCGGTAAACAATATTTAATTCCCCTCTAAAGAGAGCAGTGAACATCCTCCACCTGCCCTTCCTCACTCAGCCACAGCAAGCAAGGACTGTCAGTGTGAGAAAAAGCCTATATTTCCAAGAATAACCCCACATTTCTAAATCCTTAAAAGCTACAAAGCTAGGGAAATTCCTATTATTCTGTGTGGTTACAAGGCAGGGAACGACACTGAACATCTGCTGCATGACTGGGCAAATCTACAGTGAGTCATCACCGCGTAATTCCCAAAATATCTACAAAACTCTGGTTGGAGAGACCTCTGGGGATCTCTGGTCTAAGCTCCTGCTGAAAGGAGGGTTATTTCCAGCATTCTATCAAGCTTTGCACCTCCAATAATTTTTATATGAATCTGGGATCATTGTCTCAAAGTATTTAATGAAAGCAAAGCAATGAGAGACATTTACCTTTTTGGAGCACTTGGTTGTGGTTTTAAGACAGCACTTCTTGTGACAAGCATATTTACATACTGCAATGGAGAAAAGGAGTGGTTAATTATCCCAAAAGTAACATTGCTGGAGAAATGTCATTCATACGAATTGAGTAGCACTTCTCAGAACTACCAAGTCAAAAGCATGTTGAATTTGCAGTTTCCAGGAGCCAAGTCTGCATTAGATCCACTCAAACAAAAATAATGAAGCCTTATTTACATCTGTGAAACATTAAACCCTCCCTCCATCCCAACAGATCAACTCAGACTATAATCCATGAGTCTCTCCGAGCTATCAGACACACCCTCTGAGACTGGAAATGGCACCTCCTTTGTATTCTTCCTGCACTGGGCCTGAAATGCTCCAGGGCTGATGCTGCCAACTTAATCACAGAAATGGAGGAGGGATGACGGAAAGGTTGATCCAGCTCTTGGCTTTTTCCAAAAAGAGATGGATCAGGCTTTTCCATCATCCCTCCTCCATTTTCCTCATCTCCTCAAAAATTCACATGCCTGGAGGTCAAAGAGGGAAGCCAGTGAGTTTGTCAAGGTCAGGATCTCCACAGGCATCATTTCCATATCTGACTTTACCGTCTTTCCTACCGTGACTATTAAATGTGTCTGACCGTATGCGATGACCACATAACCCGATGGGATGTGTAACACCAAGTTCATTAACTGTGCCAGGAAGGACTGCTGGGATGGACTTACTAGTTGACTTCAGAAACCTTAAGACCTGTCCCTAAAGCTCTTCAGGTGTTATAAAAATCAGAATTATTTGAGCATGGGGTTGGAGGAGACAGCAGTAAACACATTTCAAAATCCTCAAGCTCATCACTGAAATAGAAGCACAAGAAAAGGATCAAAGAAAGGGTGCTTACATTTACAAACAGAAGCCCTGTCCATGATCCAGATCAAGGAGGAGCAATATTCACAGTATGTGGGGATGCTGTATTGGGTCGCCTTGAAAATGTGGCCATTGTGCTCTTCCACCTGGGGGATAAAGGTTGGGTGGTGAGAAAAGGGAGCTAGTGCTCAACCTGCTGCAGAATGGAGAGATGAACACAGTCAGTTCTTCAACTTGAGCTCTTGCTTTTATCTGGTTTTTTTGTTCCCTTGTCAGCCCAGCAACTCCATGGACAACCCAAACCAACATCCATCTTGTAGGGAAACTGAGCCATCATGGAAGCAGGTTGGAAACTTTGACTGAGCTTGGCAGGTCAACTTCTTCATGTTAAGGTTTTCTATGCATCTGTGGCCCCTTTCTTTGGCTTTGCACCTGCACCCTTCCTGTTACCATCATATCCCTTGGGGAAACAGGAGATGTAATGTCCTCCATGTCTGATCCTGGAGATGTAAAACACACACTCTACACTTATGCAGAAAGCTGGAGCAAGACTTCACTTTGCTCTCAGCCCATTTCCAACAAACCTCAACATTACATTTATGTCTTGGCTGATGAGGGATGTGTTTTCAGAGCCAACCTAAATGATCCTCGATCAGGCAAAGCAAATCCACCTCGAACATCTTTCTAAGATGTCCTGTCAGGGCTGATGTTCACATCTCAGCCCAGGATGTTCCACAAGCTGGTCTCTTGACATTCTGGCCCCATGGACATTGATTTTTTAATGTGCAAGCTTAACTCACCACATCTGCTTCCTTTTTCCTTCTCTTTTTTCGTTCCGTTTTTGGCACCTGGTGAGGGAAAGAGATTTAACTCAATTTCCGGGCAATTTTGCCAGGTAGAGTACAGAGGGCTCATATCTAACATTGTCCAGTGCCTTTCAGCCCCATCCTCCAGTGCACCTGCAGCCTCAGGAGAGCCTAGAAAACTGTCCTATGGATAACTCCAGTTTTGGTATTTCCCTGGACAGCTCTTCCTGTTTTAATCTTGGAGCTGGGAGTAGCTGCTGCTCCAGCTCTGACCCCACCAGCAGTGACCCAAGGGGAACATGATGCTCAGCCTGCTCTGAAGTAAACCTGTCTGGAGAGGAGGCTGGAGAGGACTCAGAGCAGCAGAGCCAGGAGATGGGATATTTGTACAATAGACACCATCTCCCAAGCCCAGCCTCCGATCCCATGGTCAGCCTCAGAGACAATACAGAGCAGGAGGTGAGATCAGGTCTGTGACACAGTGCAGGCTCTTATTGCTCTAGGAATGGTTCCTAGACCTGAGCCACTGCCCACGTCCCCTTCTCTGTAACCCAACCCGTGGTGATGTGTATGGTCACTTGGGAAGTGCTCAGGAGACCTGAGAGGGTGTATCTCTTTCAGCATCCCTCAAAGTTTGAGCAAATCCCCCAGAACGAAAGCATCAGGAGCTGCCTTTCCAACCATCCAGAGCTGGTTGCAGCTTTGCCCTGGAGATAACATCTAACCCTTGGCACTGGCCAAGCCCAGCTCGGCCCAGTGTGATCTGGGGTTGGCTGAGGCCAGTGACACACAACCCGTGAGTCACACCTTGCCTTGTCCTGCTCAGCTTAAAGCAGAGAAGACAACAGAGGGTCCCAGGTGTCTACAGAGGCACAACCCCATGGAAAGAGAGCTCCCAAATTTTCAAGGGGGTTTAAGAAAAGTGCCCAGTACCTTCCCCGCGGTGTAGTCCAGGGGTTTGTACTCTATCATATATTCATCCAGGAAGACTTTGAAGGTATTGACCCAGACTTTAACTGGAGACTCACTCCAGTCCCTCTGCTCAAGCCTCATGGTCTTCTCCAGAATCTGCTCGAATAAGGCGTAGAGGTCCTTGTAGCGGATGCTTTTCCCATCATCCATCTTTTAAGGAAACAGAAGAAAAAGAAAAGTGATTTTGATACAGCCCAGATTTTTCTGGAGACTTTTTCTTCTCCAGACAATTATTTCAGCCTCCCTGGCTTCCAGCTTCTTGGGGAAAGTCCAAGTATGATAAAGAGAAGGAAAAAAGGATCAGACATCTCCACCACGAGCAAAGGTAACACAAAGGTTTCCAGGCACTTTGGGTGACAAATTGGAGTTTATTGACTTTCTGTCATCTCCCCTTTGGCTGGGAGCAAAGCTGTAATGAGGATCAGGAATCTACAACCAATGTATCCTGAGAGCTGGCTCACGAGGAAGAGTTAGTCCAGATTTAGATCATGGGACTGAACACCAAGGAAGCACATCCATCCTTTGGGATGAGCAAGCCAGAAATAGAGGGTTTGGCAACACCTGCCTCACAAGGAGGACCCAGAATATCCCATTTCTCCTGGAGGTGGAAGTCCCATGCATCATCTGGTCACTTACCGCCAATGCCGAGGAGTAAAAACTGAAGATGTTTTGTCGGAATTCCTTCAGTGCTTTCTTGAACACGACATCCACCAGCGTGTCCTTCTTGCTATCCTCATTGTCCAGTTCATTCATCTGGGAAAACAAGGGGGTTTTTGCACCCATGTCTCTTTTGCTGCAGCAGAGCTGGCGTGAGATGAAGCAGCACTAAGAAGCAGCTGCTCCACCTTGATCACCAGGTGGTTTCTCCTGCATGAAAACCAGGAACTTCTCCAGACCTGCCCTGGCACCCTTAGATGAATCATTAGCATTACTACAGCTACCCACACAGGATCACTTTTACTTTATTGCCTCTGTCTGCTCCTGGATCTCTGCACTGATTTATGGAGCAGTGAGGGCAGGAGTTACCTTTTTCAGGAGAAACTCATCCATGCTCTTCAGGTCGCTGGCGCTGGTTATGATCTGCAGGGAGTCGTTCTGCCACTGCACGGGCTCCAGAGCCACGTTGCTGATCTTGACGCTGCGCTTGCGCTTCACTTTGGGAGAGGGTTCCTTGTTCTCCTTGAACTCCCGCCGGTAGATGCCCGACAGCTCAGGACTCCGTGGGGGTGTCAGGTGATGAGGACCCAACTCTGCTGGTGATACATGGAAAGAGGGAAAGAGGTTGAGGAGCAGATGAAAAATAATTGTGACACTAAAACAGGAAGATGGGCATTGGAATAAAGCTGTGGAGGAGAAAACCATAGTGTAGAACTCACAGGAAGATTAAATGTCATTTCTGCTTTGGTTATTTCCTCCCTCAAGAGAGGAAACATCTGTCCATGTCCAGATGGTGGCTGGAAGGATTAGCAACATGGAATTCCTTGAGATCCGTTATGGATCCCACCCTCTAACCTACTTGCCATTGGTCTGGGTTGACACCATCCATGAATTAAAAGACATGAACCAGCATGGACATATCCCAATTTCCCAATCCAGTTTCTCTGTCCTTACAACTGGTCCTGAGTCCCCCCACCACATACCTTCACCAAGCTGCAAGCCAGGAATGGCCTCCCTGCCAGGGCCTTCCTGCTCCGCATACAGCTCCAGCAGCTCAGACTGGGTAGCGAGCTTCTCCCGGGGGGTCTTCTTCTCCCCCTGCTTTCCCTTCACCCAAAATCTCATCTTGGCTCGTTGAGGCCTGGAAATAAGTCATGGAGAGAGGAACTGCCTTAACTAGGAAAGGTCTTTCTACTCAAAACTATCTCAATCTTCTGGACCTCCCTGAGGAGATAAATCCGTGCAATTTCTACCAGGGAAACGTGGCTACTCGTCCTCAGCAAAGGTGAGAAACTTCAGTTTCACGCATGGGATTGGGTGGTTTGGGACAGGACATGTGGCCCATGTCACCAAAACTTAACTGTGGTGTGAGCCAGACCTGACTGGGCCTGGCCATGGTCATGTAGAAAAGGTGGGATAGGTAACTCATGCTGCAGGTGGAGCTCCAAAGGAGCCTGAGTGGGTCAACAAGGTACTGGAGAGCAAGAGGGACACAGGAAGGACTTGTCTGCCATCTCCAGCCATGATTCCTACCTCCCATCCAGGGTCAGATTCTTCTGTGTGGCTGCCAGCTTCCCAATCTCCCCCTGGGACATGGTTTTGTGCAGTTTGGCCTGGCCTTCCCCGGAGGTGAATCGCTGCACGGTCTGTAACAATTCCAAGCACGAAGCATTTAAAAATAAGACAGCTCTTGGGATATCAGATGATTTTTTTCCCCTATCAAAAATAAGCTGTTTCATCTCCTACATCTTTATTTCTATTTGTCTACAGCTGAAAACCTACAGTCCTGGTGAGCCCCTAGAGAAATATTTTAATGACTCCTAATAAAAAGAGGCATTTCCCTTGCTCCAGCTCTTCAACCAGGTCCAACCTTCTTTTTCCTTGAGCAATCAGTGATGAAAATCAGTTTGCACCAAGCCATGGGTCCTTATGGCTCAGCCTGCACAGCTCTTCCACCATCTTCATCCAGACATTCCAGCTCTTCACCGAGAGTGTCCCGTTAGCTACAATGAAGTGATTCCCCAAGGGGACCTTCAGCCACCTGCATCTGTCCCAGCAGAAGTTCCTCCTCCAACTCTTGCTGAGCACTTTACAGAAAAGAAGACCAAAGTCTTTGTGCCAAGGACACATCAAAAGGAACCCTTTAACAAAGAAATCTTGCAGCTTTAATAGAAATGCCCTTGGATCATTTTTAAGGGTGGGATGAATTAGCAGTAATTCAACCTAACAGAATGCCATGAAGTAACCCAGAAATAGACTTGCCATATTTTAAAAATACCTAAATTTTTGTTCTACTTTCCAATTGCAGCTGTGATTTGGGAGCTGGACTCCTGGAGAAGAAACTTTCAGCATGAGGAAAGTGGAGAATCAGGTTGAATGAAAGGATTTGGGAGGTAACGGTCAATATCTCCTGTAGCTTTCCTATCACCTCAATGTCTCAACTGAATGCTCTATGTTTTAAAGCAATTATTTTACTTCTGTAAAAATATTTAAATAAAATTCTATAAAAAGTAGGCTGCAGGGGGGTCACATTTGCCATAGCTACTCTTTTTCCATGTCTCATTCCCCCTCCCGGACTAACATCTCTTCCAGCCAGGAGAGGGCAGCATGCAAGGCAAAATTACCACTGGGAAAGTCGGGAACTGCCTCAACCATGAAGGAGATTTTGTTCGTGCCATTCTTACATTTAGGTGATGAACACACAGAAATTGTGGATGGATACTGGGAAAAAAAGCAATTCAAAATCTGTAAAAGTGATCTCCATCCAGCCCAAACCTACTACTTGTTTTAAAGATGATCTGTTAAATATTTGCCTCCACAATATGCTTTTGTTCTTGAGTAATTTCAACCTTTTGAGTTTCCAGTTTTAGTAAATAAAGGCTAAAAGGCATTTTTGGCACAAGATCCTACTGTTTGAGGTTCTCTGCCAGGAAACTCTGAAGGGAAAGGATGGGAAACCTCCTCAGATGTCAAGATGAGCATCTGGACCAGAAAATCCCCTGCTAGGGAACACCACAAAGCATCATGAAGGCAAATGGCAATAACAAGGGGTCTGAAGTTGTCTCCTGGATGAGGAAGGTACCAAGTATTTTTCCTCTGACAGAGTAACCTGTGTTTCACCCACCCATAAGGTAACCATGGCCAAGGGACTTATCCCAGCAGGCAGCAGTGCTGTGTGCTGCATGGAAAAACTTCCTGAAGCTCTCTCTGAATGTCTTAGGACAAGAGATCTTCTTTCATTGCTGGCTCTTCAGCTGTACTTGGGATCAGCTGGTGGCAGGTACTTGGACCCATGTTTGTCAGTTCATGGCTTTAGTGTGGACGGTGGAGCAAAACGACTGGTTCATTATCCAGGTCCCACCCTCTAAGGATGTTTCCAGAGGGTATTTCTGGTGTGGTTCTTCCAGCCAAGGCTTTCCATTTATGCAGCTGCTACAGGAATGTTCTCCAGGCTTAGGTGTCAAACAGAAGTGATGTTAACATGTGCTGACAGGAATAGCCAGGAGCTGTTCCTCCCACTACTGTCTCACTGAAGGTAGGTTAATCCTTGGCTATTCACCAGCCAAAAAATTGAACCTTGGTCTTGTCAGGAAGGCCTTAATCCTTAAAGAACCTCAGAGTCAAGTGTACCTGCAGCAGCCACTTCATGTTCTGGTGCCCCGTGGGTTTCAGCTCTGGCTGCAGATGTTCTGGGTGTTTGATGCTCTGGGATACCCTGAATGTGAGTCAGGAGCATTGGATTGCAGTGGGCCCTACTCACCAGCTGGGGTACACAATCAGTGATTTGATGGCCAAGGAAAAAATGGGCAAAACTGGCAGTGCAGCTGGTGCCCCATCATACGCTCGGCTCCATGGGGCTGCACGTGATCTCTTGTTCATCCAGCCAGCAGCCTTGGCTGCTGAGCAGGACACAGAAAGAGGCTGTTTTGGAAAGTCATCGCTGGAGGCAGGAGCTGTATGAAGGAGCTATTCACTGGCATGGGAACCAGCCCGCACATGGTGGCTGCCAGACTCGCCTTCATGTGACTATCACAAGACACAACCAATGTGTCTGCACAGACACCAACCCCTGTACCTCTGCCTTTGAACCCAAAACACCCCAAGAGGCACCAGTCCAGCTTTATCACAGGCTGCTCCGCCACCTGCAACACCCAATTGGGCTCTGCTAATAAATACGAATGAACAGTCCCTAAATTTTGCTACTTGTGATGATCCTGACCCAAAAAAAGCCCTAAGCCAAAGGGCTGGTCCCAAACCTGCAATACAAAATACAGATGGAAACACTGGACACATTGTCAGGACACACAGACGGAGGGTAGCGCTGAGCACACGACGTCAGGGGTAGTGCTGGCCTAGAAAGCAGAACTTACCACACCAGGGGTAAAGTCCTGACCACCAGTTAGAACCAGTGCTGGAGAGCAGAGAGGAGGGACACAGCAGAGACAGGAGAGAGGTGACACCTACTGCTACTCGCATGCAGTGAG
This sequence comes from Nicator chloris, assembly GCA_013400495.1. Taxonomy (NCBI): domain Eukaryota; kingdom Metazoa; phylum Chordata; class Aves; order Passeriformes; family Pycnonotidae; genus Nicator; species Nicator chloris. The sequence goes on from WAAE01016555.1 coordinate 92,853, forward strand.
AGCTGTTAAACCAGGTGAGCAGAGTCCCAAGGAGCACTTCCAAGGAGTACAGTGACCCAGGATGCTCCCAAAGGTGGAGCTTGCTAAGCACCAGCACAGCACTTTTGACATCCCAGAGGGAATGATTCCTACAGCTACAAGTCCCTTTGTACGTGGGCAGCCTCCAGGAGCACAGCAAGGCACTCCAGGTATGGCATGGAGGGCCATGGTTTGGTAGTGAACAAGGCAGTGCTGGGTTTGTGGTTGGACTCAACAATCTTAGAGATCTTTTCCAACCTAATGTTCCTATGATTCTACGTAAAAAAAGCACATTTTACTACATAAAATTCTCCCTTTCCCAATCCACAAGTAGGGACTTGCATAAAAGTGCAGCTGGGTTATCTCAGTCCATAGAGATGTGTCTTTCAATCAGGTTTTGGGTATTCCTGTCTCAACCTCCCAGCAAATTTATCAAGAGTAGGCTTAAAAAATTTACGGAATTTGTAAATCTCTGCCCTCCTCCAGTGAGGAAATGATCCTGGGAAAAATTATCCTTTATAATAAGAGCTGCTAAAAGAAAAGTCATGAAAAGCCCTCCTTGGCCACCTGCTCTTCTTGGAAAAGCAGCTTTTAGGATCACTCGGGATGTTTGCTGGACCCACAGCAGCGCTGTGGCACAAAATAAATCTCTGGCTTTGGGTTTCATGCTTTTCTTTGGTTTTATATTCAGCTCCACATCCTGTACTGCAGCTGGAGGAGAGGAACATGGCAGCCCTACCCAGCACTCCACCCAAACTCTCACAGCAGGACATGATTCCTGATGTTTATCCACACTCCACCACCTCAGGAGAAAAATTACGAGCGGGTTGGAATCTGTTGGCCTCTTCCACTCCTGAAACCTCTCGGTTTGGGATTTTCCAAAAGCAGCTTATGTGGGTGGGAGATTAAGCCTGAGATGCAAAAGCTGCACTGCGCTGGCTCATGTCAGACCTGCTAAGGGATACTCGTCCCTGTGCTTGGAAAAAACACTTAGCTTGGTTGTCTTTGTTTTAAACCCACTATTTCACTCTCACTATGTTTTCATTGCCCAATTTCCATGGTTTTGCTTTCTCTGAGCTGCTGTCTGCCAGCATCACTCTGATAATTGAGGACTGAATAATCATTGGATATTGTGGTTAAAGGATAAAAAGTCAAAAGTAAAAGAGGGTGCAGGATTTATATAATTTTGTTGTCTATTGTTTTTTGGACGATATTTACTTTTTTTTTTTTTACAGATGTATATAGACCACTTTTAGATCAAAAGGTTCCAAGGGGAGGATGGAGGTTAAAGCTCCCAGAACAGGTAATTGTGCAATACAAGTTGTAATGCTCCAGGAAAACTATGGGAAGTGTGGTGGATATCTAATCAACCCAGGAGCAAGAAATAGAGTTTGGATGGAGCTCTGAGCACCCTGGTCTAGTGGAAGGCGTCCCTGCCCATGGCACGGGGTTGGAATTGAGATTTAAAGGCCCTTCCAATCCGAACCATTCCGTGATTCTGTGATTCCATGATTTTGCCTCTGTTTCTGCTGTGTTTGCCAAATTTCCCCATCTACAGCATCCTTGGGAGTGGGAAAAGAAGCAGTGGAGGGATCAGTGCAGCTAAGGTTAGCAAAGAAAGGCTCCCGCAGCTCCGCTCGCTCCCTCAGTTTCATTGCCCCCAGCACATTGGACACAATTACCATTTCGGAGTCACTGTAACAGGCCTGCCCCAGGCGGGCTGCGGGCACCGCCTCGGCGTGAGGAGGGTGCTCAGAGGACAGAAGGAACTCAAAACTGCCATCGTAATCCTCTTCCTCCGTATCCCCCTCCCCATCAGCAAAAGTACCTCTAGTCAAGAAATCGGAGCGCGTCCGCGCCATGCGGGCTTTCTTTTTATGGCTCGGTCTGGGCACCTGCTTGACCAAAGGATAAAACAAAACAAAACGAAAAGAAGGGTTTTAAAGTAAAAAGGAGACTCTACTCATGTAGCCTTAAGACATCTCTGAGTGCCCCATGGAGGGGATGCAGTATTATGTCTGGTGAAAACAGCAAAGGACCAGGAAGAACAAAAACTAAGACAGGACGGTGAAAATGGACAATCATGGGTGTTACTCAAACGGATGTTAAACCAAACCAAGACGAGACAGCATTGGACAGTGTTTGCCATCTGGATCATGGGATCCTTTTATCCAGAGCTGCTACAAATTATTCCTACAGGGCTTTTTCTTTTAAGAGAAGGTGTGGAGGTTACTGTGCTGTCATATCCCCCTTCCCTATCCATGTCTAGCAGCCCTTGTGCTTCAGAGTTCACTTCTTTGAAGCTTTTGGGGGAAAACTGGCAAAAGAAGTTGTTTTCTCCCCTTTTCAATAGAATGAGAAAATAAACAATTCACAACTCACCTCGCCTCTGCCAGACCCCGGCATCTTAAAAGGCTTCCGTGCTAGTTCACCCTTGGAAAGGCACTGATGATTTGCCTCTCTGCTGAAACACAACGGAACAGAGATCTTTCATCCTCTCCCAAAAGCCTTCCCACCACGCTAGCCCAGCTCCAGGGAGCACACAGTCCAAGCAGGCAAGACTAAATTGCAACTCTGAGGTCACGGGGTTTTGGAATTGCTTGGAATTAATACCACAAGACAAGAGAAAACATTCTGCCTGTCAACTTTACACAGCAAGGTGGTTATGGATTGCACCTTTGTACTTTGGGATTCTCAAATGTGACTATTCTGTTGCAGAGAAAAATTAAAATACAGCAATTCTTAATGTGTTTTTCTTTCTGTTGCTTGTTCATGTTGCACACAAACCAGGAAATGAAATTTTAAACAGGAATCTTGTGCCGTCACAATGGCACAGAAACCCCAAGACTACTACACTTGGAGGTACCTTGAGTTACCAACAGTCATTCACTGGGAGCTTTTGCCTTGGAAAGGGTGCAGCAGGATTTAGGAGCGGGGGTGACTGATATTCTTTCTGAGCTACATGGCCAAAACCACCCCAAAATTAGGCAAGGCACCTTAAGCAACACAACAGAGTGGGAGGAAGTGGTGTCCCAAGATCTTACTGCCATCTCAGATCCTGGAGCAGCCCAAGGTTAAGCAACCCAATGGAGCTGCTAAGTCCATTACAGGTGTCATTAATTACATACGTGAATGATATGGCCTCCAATGAGCATTCACTCCCAAACTCTCTCTGGAGACCTGGTGTTTTTTCATCTGCAATGGTCAGAGAGTCCAGATGGCTTTGCTGGACTTATTAATTATGTGGTAAACAAGCAAAATCCTCGAATTTTTTACCTCATCGAGTGATTTCTATTCCAACTACCCAAAAATCCCAAGAACCACTTCATCATGTTTTACCCTGAGAAATAAACTATCTCCATTCATGTAAGATAAATAAAAACAGTATTGAGCCTGTTTATTGACTCTTCACCTGCTAATGTCCATGATTATCTCCCCTGGATTATATAATGTTGTAAGAGACTGAGAAATCATATTCCAGGTCTTTTTCCTTTCCCTCTGACCTCCGCCTCCTCGTTGCTAGAAGATCAAGAACCCTTTGTAAACAAAGCGTTACTAAAAGGTACAAAAAGCAACTATGGGGTTTGTACAGACTCCAGAAACAATGTTCTGGACCCTTTGTACAAAAAGGTCCCTAGCAGAAGAAAGAGCCAACGGAGAAAGCCTATGGAGACAGCCTGTGGAGAAAGCCTATGGAGAAGCATAGCAGAAAGCCTAGGAGAAAGCCCACCATCTCTTTACTCACTGGAGGCCGAAGGGATTGTCTTTTGGTGTGAAGAACATGGAGCTTGCCCTTGTCTCCTCAGTGGCCTGGTTGGGCATCCGAGGTTGCCGCAGGTGCTCTGTCCTTGAGAAATGGCTGCCCGGGTGGTCCTTGGGGTCCAGAGCCGGTTTGGAATGGCAGCGGGGTTCCAGACCTTCTCTTCGCTCCACGAACATGCTGACAGGTCGGTCTTTGGGGGCACTGTGGGCTGGAGAGCTTCCCCTGGTCCCAACAGTGAGACCCTTGATGTCCACTGCTGAGGTTGGGGCCATGCCTGGGGTGGGGCTGTGCTCCCCTCTGCTCTGGGGGTGCAGGATGAGGACTGACTGAGGCCGGCTGTCTGCTTTTTTGGCTGGTTTGAGGCAAGGGTCCTTCACTCTGCTCTGCTCTGTCCTCTGCAAAGCCTCTACCCTCCCTTGCTGCTCGAAGGCTTTGCGTTGTCTCTCCAGAATTTCCTTCTGCTGACGAATCTGCTCCATCATCTCCCTCTCATTTTGCAGCTGAAGCTGCTTTTGCCGTTCCTCCTTCTCCACATTGAGCTTTTCCAGTCTTTTGATGACAGAATCTGGAGAAAGGGCCCGTGCTGCTGTCACTGACCCACGTTCCTCTCTCTTGGTAGAGGGTTTCTCCTCTTCCTCTTCTTCTCCCAAGGCTTTGCCCTGGTCTGGCTTAGAGTCCTTCCTGACCTCAGAGAACATAACTGTCCTTTCCTCTCCTTCCACTGCTTTCTTCCTCAGGTTATTCTCCACCAGCTTCACCTTCACATTGTCTTGTGGTGGAACGTAGAAAGTCGGGAGACTGCTGGAAAGGAGGGTTTCTCTTGGGTGAGCCTTTACAACGTCCCGGGGGTCACCGACCCCACGCTCCTTCCTGGTGAGGTTATCGGGCAGCGCTGTGTCTGCCGGGGTCTGTCTGCAGCTGGGCAAATCGTTGTTCCCATCTGCTGCACAGAAAGGCTTCTCCTGCAGCTGAGCCTGGGGACTGCTGGGCAGGGAGTCCATGGAAAACGACTGTGCATCATGCTCATCTAAGACTAAAGAAATGGGTTTACTACTTGAGGTATCTTCACTGCTTAGCAACTCAAAGCTCCCTTGAGAGCTCTCGCTCTCCGGGGTTCCCTGAGGGGAATGCAATGCCTCGGACACCAACTCGGTGGACCAGCGCTGCTCTTCCGAAGGCGACAGCCCACCCGTGGAGCGGACCTTGAGCAGCTCCAAGCTGAATTTCGCCTGTTCCAGTTCCCGCATCCTCCGGCTTTCCCTCTTTGCACGAACCACTTTTTTCTGGTTGAGATCCTCCAGCGACTTGGGCCTCTCTCTCACGATGATCTCCTCCTCGGTGTCCATCCCACTCTGGCTGCTGGCTCTCTCATGCCTTTTGTACAGGGAAGTATCCAGTGGGTCCGTGTGATTCACCCGATTATTCTCCATCAGTGATTTATGTTGTTCTACAGCTCTCACTCGCTCTTCAAATGAGCTATCCTCCCACTTAGATGGGTCAGAGCCCTTAATTTCCAAAACATCTGCTTCCAGTCCATCCTCTTCTTTACCTGCCAGGCCGTTCTCCAGCTGCATCTCCTTCAACTGCTGCTCTTTCAAAGCTCTAAACCTGGAAGAAAGCAGAAAACCAGGATATTCAGCCCTTTGTCCACTCAGGACTCTTCAAGGCACTGCACTGGTGGTGTCTTATCACCACCACCACCATCACCTCACCACCACCATCCCCTCACCACCCTCCTTGCACATCTGGTGCAAGACACATTCGGTTTTTAACCTTCTCCTTATCCACCATCTCTGCTACCAAAGGGCTGCCCCAACGCACCTGAAAGTTCCCCTCATGCCGACGGCAGCAGGTCCAGCCTCCATCCCTGGTCTAGCTCCTTCATAAGCTGTTGGAGCCAGAAGAGCTTAACCTATCACACCCCCTTGGCTTCTCCATCTTCGCCATCCTGCCCGGACTGCATCTGGAACAACTAGCAGGGACTTGTGCCTGGCATCAAGAGCTCTCTGCAGCTCCCAAATGTTCCAAGCTGCATTAAGGTGCTCCACACCTTGCAGGCAGCACTTCTGAAGAGTGAATCGTGGCCTGCCCCTCGGCCAGTGAGCCAAGGCATGGCTGGAAAGCCTGTGCCCTCCACAGTGGCTGGCTCCGGTATCCCTTGTCCTTGTGAGCCGGCGCAGCAAACAGATTGGTGAGGCAATCTGAGTTAAAAATAGGCTACTTAAACTGGTGCTGCTGCCAAGGGGAAAAAAAAACCCCTTGCGAGTATTTACGGCCTTGGCTTTGCACTGCCTACGTGCTCCAACCTGAAATAGGCTCTGCTTATTCCAAGAGCAGGACGTGCAGCTGAATTGTTAGAAAGCGTGGGCAAACGAAGGACCAGGGCAGGTCGGGAGAGGGTCACGGATGCTACGAGGGGACACTGCCCTGTGTAAGTCACTGCAGTGCCCTGATTCACACTGACCACCTTCCTCCCCCTGTGAGCACTACAAAAAAAGATCTTTAGGCCAGGCCAGCGGTGTTACCTTTGCCGTGCTAAATAGCCCCGGCACGCCGCCTGCAGGCACACGGCTCTGCTCCTGCGGGCTGCGTACGCCTGCCGGCTGCGGTGTCCCCGCCAGGCTGCCTGGATGCTGGTGGCTGCGGCGTGCCGGCGCCTGGCGTGCTCCCGCCAGCAGCTCTGGATGAGATGGGCTGCAAACTGCATCTGCAGGAACCTCCGGCGCTCCACGAAGCCTCGCCAGTGGGTCTGCAGGACGACGGCGGCTTTGCTGAGAACCAGAGGGTCTGGGGACGGTTTGCCTTTTTTTCGGCTCTGGTAGCTACGCCAAAATCTCTGCAAACACAGCGGGGGATTCCTTGTAACGAGTGTTGTGTGAAGACGGGACAGCTCTTGCCTTCATGCAACCTCTCCAGCTGCCCCCTGTGAGTCTCATTCTAGTCTTTTCTTAAAAGCTGCTGCTGGTTTTCCCAGCTGCAGTGATGCCTCGTGAAGCTTGTGAAGTTGTACGTGGTTGTGGTGTTTTTGCTTGGTTTAGGTTTTGAACCTGGGACCTTTTGTGTGCTAGGCAAATGTGTTAACTACTGCACTAGCTTCACGAGGCATCACTGCAGCTGGGAAAACCAGCAGCAGCTTTTAGGAAAAGACTAAAATGAGACTCACACCCCCCCATTCCCAACTTCTTACGGCAGTAGGAGTCCATCCTGATTGCAAGCTCCTTCCTTGGACAGGAGACCTGATTTTACCCACGGGCTCTGTCTGTAGCATTTGGGGATGGTAATTTGTACTGGAATCCAGCACCAGCACCCACCTGTATGCTGATGGCCGCATGCCGCAGGCTCAGGAACTGCCTCCTGCAGAGCAGGCTGCGGAACCAGTGCTGCAGCAGCGTGATCCTCCGCAGCACCTCCTGGTGCAGCAGGTCCTGCAGAAGCTGCCGCTCCCGTTCCTTCATGAAAACCTGGCCAAAACAATCCAGAAACCACCTGCATGAAAAGCTTCCCAGACCACGAGTCAAATGATTTAATCCTCATGGTTTCTGAGTCCTGGATGCTCCCAGGAAAGTTGAGGAGCTGATTTTTGTCAAGGCACCTCTAACACGCTTCAGCAGTTTCACCACAGCCTGTGACTGTCTAAGCTCTGAATTACAGAGCTTTCCCATCAGGGGAGGCAAAATGAGGACCATCCTATCAAGCTAAGTCTACACACACAGAGATTTTGGAAGATATGAGGTTTTTGAGGCTGCCTCATTACAATCAACAACAAAACAATATTATTCCTTACTCTTTTATGTTCATAATGTTAAAATTTTCATTTAAATCATTGATTTTTGGTAAACAGAAGAAAAAGAGTTTCATTAATTAAAACCATATATAGATATTAATTTATCACACAGAAATACAGGCAAATGTTATATCTCTGTCTTTAAAGGCTGAGCTGAGGATGAACATTTACCATTGTTCTTCCAACTTGGTAATTGTCTGGATCAAGTTTTATCTTCCGGAAGAAATCATGGATATTGTGCTTAGATGGGCTGATCCCTTGTGGCAAAAGGACATGGAAATGGCTCACAAAATCCTGAGAAGGAAAAAATAAAGCAACATCAAGATTTGGTTAGTTGGGTCCTGCTGCTTCTTTCTCCCATAAATAACAGATTTGCTCCACCGGCCACATGAAACGGGACCTCTGGAGTGAGCAGAAGGACAGATAACATTTTATGCGCTGGGGAACACCAAGTTTCATCCAACATTTGTTTTTTGATGGGAAAGACATCAAAGCAGGGACCCAGCAAGGTTCAAACGTTTTTCAGCGTGGGAGGAGAGGTTCTGCAGGAGCCACAGGGTCATCCCAAGCAAAAAAAATACTCCAAATCCCCAGCAAGGGCCACTGCGGAAGGTGGATACCAACATCTGCAAAACATCTCTGAGATGCTCCAGCCGTTACTGCTGTGAGGATTCAAAGAGTGAAGGAGGTACTAGAGGATAGATCCTCCCAAGCAAGGTTGGGATCCCTGCTCCTGGCAAAAAAAAATCTGAGCATTTTTCTTTTTCTAAACAGCTGCTGTGCAGAACACAACGTCTGCCCCAAGGCAGCTGCAAGCAGGAAACCAATCAGCACCAGCAAAGCATGAAAGGACCGACATGTACACAAAACCTGGCAAACACATGGAAAAGAAGAAAACAGGAAAAGCTGGCTAACTCCCGCAGTTCAGAGGATGCTGATCATCTTCCTGATGGGACACAGCCAACACGACAGGGCAAACTGCTCCCAGTAATTCCAGATGCAGAAGAGTACGTGCAAATCAGACACTTTTTTTCAAAAGGGAGTCCATGTTGCAAAAAATACTGGTTTTGTTCAAAAAACATGGTGCAGGCGGCTCGCAGCCCTCCCTGAGGTTTAGGTATTGGTTCACAGGCAGAGAACAGCCTGTTACATCCACTGCCTTCCAAGAGCTAGAAATGAATTACCCTGATATAAAATGAACCAGCAACACTCAGATGACCCTGCTAACGATGCTAAAGGGGATGGAAGACAAAGCCTGTTGTACTCAACCTGGAAGGAGTATTTGCAGCTGTATCCTGACTGCCGGATGCGCACCGTCTCCAGCATCCCCGTGTAGCGCAGCTGCCGGAGCACCAGGCTGTCGTTGAAGCGCAGGGGCAGCTGGAAGGGGAAAACCAGACCAAGATGAGCAAATATTGCCTTTCACTGAAGCTTTTAAGTGCGTGGAAGGGTAAAGGGTTCAGCAGATGTAGCACATGTGCATGACACACACACTGTCAGCGATGCTACAGGAGGGAGGGAACGTGGGTCCCCAGGAACCGAACTAATCCCACTGGGATTGAATCCTGTTTGCTTCTGAGACTTTCAAACAGCTAACTAGAGAAATAAAGCCATAAAAATAGATTTTTTGCATTTGAATTGAGTAAGACCCCCCCCAAGGGCACAGTTAATGGGTGAGATTTCGAGCAACTAAATAATCTCCAATGCAAAAAGCTTCAGCTTTAAATGCCTGGGTAAAACTCTGAAGGATTAATCCACAATGCATCCCTACATTTTGAACTGAGGGTTCTCAGTCCATGACACAATTACGTAAAGCCAATTCAAGAAATACGAGTCAGTGTGATCAAGGTAGTTTATTCTAAAAGTATCTGCTTTTACTTATGGAAACCTTATTTTAAGGAAGCTTTAGGGCTCAGACCCAGCACAAGTGAATTCGTGGTTCTATAAATCTCTCTTATGGCTGGTCAGAAGCTTCAAAGGAGTCAAATTCATTTATTAAAGCCAACACACTTTTCATAGAAATTAAAATACTATATTTGCATACATGTGTTTCTACAAATATAAGAAGAGCCTGTGCAGTTTATCAAGAGTGACACCCAAATGATCAATCCATGCTTCCCTTTGCTCAAATCTTCTAAATCCAGCTCCATTTGAGGCTTTGTTTCCTATCTAAGTCCCTGTAAAGAATGGACAAAAGATTCCCAAGCTGATTTCTAGCAGGATTGCTTTCACAGGGTGGCATTTACCTTCTCGGCGTTGGATCGGATGCACTTGACAAAATATGGCTCTGCTTGGCCAAGGGTCTCCATCAGTTTGTTGAGGGATGCCTGCAACAGAGGAGACACAGGGAAGGGAGAGGAGACCACAGTGGATAATGAAAATCCAAATGCTGAAATCACAAACCAACACAAACTGGAATTAATTATGAGTAAATGAGGCACATGGGAAATTATTCCCCCAAATGAGTGTTTTAGCACAAGCAACTTGGCTGATTTTCTCTTTGCCCCCAACAAAGAAACCAAAGATAAATACAATGCTGGGCTGGATCTCTGGCTCCCCAGGAGCCCAAATTCCCATCCCACTCCACACCACAAGCCTCTTTCAGCCATGAATTGGAGGTCCAAGACATGAATTTATACCTGGCACCAAACAACCACGGACGTTTTTTTAAACAAATCAAATTTTCCCTTATCAAAATTGACTTCAGGCAGGATTTCCTGATTTTTAATTGTCACAACTTTACTGTTGGCCTAAAAATGGTTTGTTTTTAATGAAAGTTTTGCCAAGGTAAAATTGGGAATTCACAATAATTTTTGAAGCCTGCAACCCTAAACACTTCAGAGGTTGTTTTTAGAGAAGAGATTAATTGCTGGCATGTCCGTGACTGAAGGATCACGGAAAATCGAGGGGTTTCCTGGTTCCATTTTTCTATTTCCCCTTATTTATTCATCACCATTAAAAGTCTCTCCCATAAAAATGAATTTACATTGGCATCACTCTACAGCCAGCTGCTCCAATGGGATGTCATGCTGAATTATCCCTTCACCTTGCAAACCTTTGACTTTCTGAGATGAATCACAAGCTCTTAGAATAAAACCAGGCTGAAAATCAGAGTGTGCAGAGTCCATCAGTGCTGGCCAGGCTCCTCAGCCACATTTTTTTGCTGTGTTCTATAAATACTTTGGGTATCTCTAATTGCTGAGCACATTACAAACATGGCTTTGGTAAGGTGCTACAGAGTTGATTACTCCTGATTTTAATAGAGTTTAAAACTCAGTCATGTAAAGGATATTCTGTCATATTTACTATAAACAGAGTTATAAACTTTGGAATTCAGGAGTTAATAAACTGGCGTGGTATTACAAAGAAGCATTTTGCCCAGAGATCAGCTCACAGGAAGCATTTTTTTCCTTCTGATCATTTCAAAGACATCTTTATGGGAAGCCTTTCATGTTTAGAAAAATTCATTCACATCCAGGATTTTGGAAACAGCAAGGGATGGATCCTAGGCACATGTGATGCAGCTGTGTTATGTACATTAACTTCACACAAATATTGCTGCTCCTGTCCCAGGGAGCAGCAGGAATGCCATGATGTGGCAGACCTCTGCTGGCACGCTCCTGGTTTTCTTAAAATCTGAAATTACTCTTTTTTACACAAAAGCAGCCTATTGGGAGCTTTCAATCAACAGCAGTGCTGCAGCATCCCACCGTGCCCACACAGGCTAGTGGGAGGGAAAGGGGGTACTCAAGGGACACCACCCCTTTGCTGCAAGGCCAGCAAGCAGAGTGCTCCCAGTGCTGGGAACGGTGGGAATGGGATGTGCTGGACCCATAGGAGGGGACATTTCCATTCCCTCAGCGCCATCCTGTGTGAGGCAGATGGTCCAGGCACCCTCTGCCATCTGCTGGTCGGGAATCCACAAAGGACACGCGAGGTCGCGGGATTAACCCTGTGCCCGTCTCCTTTGTCCCTCTGCCAGCAAAACTTTCCAGCCACCCACTCCCTCGCCACCTGGACTGGGCCTTTTGGGAACCGTTCCATTCCTGTCTCCAGGGCACCACGTGCACGTGGGTTAAAGGGGAGCTCTACAGTTTTAGGTATGGAAGGTTTAGTTTTCCATAGTGAAAGCCATCCCTGCTCCTGGCACACCCTCGGAGGCAGCTATTTCCCCTATAGATTACCCTAAGTATAGGGAGAGTGGAAAGCCATGGGAGATGGAGCAGCTGCAAGCCTGGTGTTGAGGCATTAGCCACAAAGCAGCGTTTCTTTGCAAAAAAACCATGACAGGAAACATTTGTGCTTCCTGCCTGTGACCCAATTCCATGCACTGCAGTTTTATTAGTTTGCTCTCGGTTAAAAAAGCAATGCTGCTGCTTTGTCCCTCAAAAGGATTCTCTTTAACAAGTGCTCAATGAAATTTGGGGTCTTTGATTTGAATGTGCTGTGAAAATATACAAAAAATATCAATTGTGCCCCCTGGGGCTTTTCAGAGTTTTGTTGGGAGCATAAATAGGTTTTGGGAAGGCCTTTCACCCCAAGACAACCCTGTTTCAACCCCTCCACAGCTATGAATTAAACTCTGCAGGAGTGAATTTTGACCAGAATATCATTAGATTAGACAAGGCTAAATATATATATATACAGATGTGTATTCTGCAAATTATATATACACATGTGTATGCATATATTTTTACTTATTTTATCTTACCCACACCTACACACAGAGACTCTCTAAATATAAACCACATCTCCAAAAAAGCCTCAAAGCAGTCAAAATTACAAGTCAAAACCAACCCAGACTTGCTTAGAACCCAGATATTAAGTGAAAAGCTGCTTTCTATTACTACCACCTGCTCATGCACGTCTCACAGCAGTCTCCAAGCCGTGATGCACATATAGAACAAGCACATTTAGGCTGGAAAAGACCTTTAAGGTTATTGAGTCCAACTGTGAGCCCAGCACTGCCAAGCCAAGCCCTCAAAGGATTATTTTCCCTGCACCAACCCTAGGGATTGCTCACCACACTGACAACACAAGACCGACCCCTCCTCTGAATTCCCCTGCTCACCTGGAGAGAATGCAGCAGGATTCTGACCTTTCTGCCCATATTAAAATTCCCATTCTGTCTCAGAATAGATTATGCTGGATGAGAGTAAAAAGACTGCAAAAAACGTGATTTGTTGATTTTGTGGTTTTTGGATTCGGGGGAGAAAGCGCCACATTGTGAGGTACAGGAGGACAGGGATGCACCAACATCTCTGTCTGCAGTTCATCCTCATGTCCCACCTTGCTCCACCACATCATCCCCCATGATACCCATCCTCACTCTTATTTCTCTCCATCTGCACCCTTTAAATACCTGGGTGCCTCCTTCAAGCTCTCAGTGGGATTCATGGCTTAAATGCTGCAGGGATTTAGGGGCAGGAATCACCTGCTCCAGGCACAGTCCTGCCCCATTTAGGAGCAGGTAATTCCCCTCTCTCCATCAAGGAAAAGGGCTCACCTGGAACTGGGCACTGATGCTGGGTGGTTTTTTCTTCTTATGGAGGTGGAGGAGGGATTTGGTGATGCGGTCGTGCAATGTCAGGTTCGTGAGGTGCTTGAGGGACTTCACATCCAGCAAGTGCTGTGGAAAAAGAGAGAATCCATAGAAAATACGGATGTTACCATCACACCGTCTGCTACATCCCTCCTTTACCCTCACAGGGCTTCCTTAGGTGATGTAAACTCAACAGGGAACACTGAGGGATTGGCTTCCCTGTGAGGGAGGTGAGGCCCTGGCACACGTTGCCCAGAGCAGCTGTGGCTGCCTCATCCCTGGCAGTGCCCAAGGCCAGGTTGGACATGGCTTGGAGCACCCTGGCCTAGTGGAAGGTGACCCTGCCCATGGCAGGAGGTAGAACTGGATGACCTTTAAGGTCCTTTCCAACACAAACCATTCCATGATTCTATGATTCTCCTCACTGTTAATGAGCAGTTCATTGATTAATTGCATCGGTGCCTCTCCAGCTCCAAGCTGGACATAGAGAGGACTAAAAAATGTTTGCCCCTCTCCTGGTGCTCTGTTCCTGACCATGGATGCAGCACCAGTGAGGACCACAAACAGCATTATTCTTCTAGGGACAACAGATCTCCTGGCACCACTTAAAATATAATAAATATAGCCAAGACAGAGGGAAAGTAATAAGGTTGCTGTCTATCAGATACCAGCTCTCCTGCATCACTTACTTTCTCATTTTAGTTTAGAGAGTTAGTTATTAAATTTCACCAGCATGTACCTACTCCTTCTCAGAAGGAGGAAAAAGGAGCCAGAGCAGCTCCAAGAAGGATGTAAGCGCTCATACCTCTCTCTCCCAGCAGAAATCTGGGCTGAAATCCTTTGGCTTTATATGAATTAAAGAGCCCTGAATGGAGCTGAGTTAACCAAAGTCTTGGTGTAGACACAATGGTCTTTTTCATATGCAGCAGCATCACATCACTGTGCTACAGCCTTAACCCACAGACCACAAGGAGGAAAACACTGCTTCTCACTCACCTTTGGGAGACTGGGTTTGGCTTTGAAATTCTTATTTCGCCTGGGGAGATAATAAACGGCTCAGGTTAATCCACAGTGCCATTGTGGAACGGAGGAGTTTATGAAACCAGCCCCTCCAAATCCCCTTGAGCAGCTGCTGCCCATGGCCAGCACTGAAATATTGAAATATTGCTGCCCCTGCAGATTGCAGACTGAATGTACCCAGTTAATGGGAATGGTTACATTGGAAATGATGGCATGCTGGGAATTTGGGAAGAGCGAAGAAGCCAAGTCACAAAATGACTGACCAGCCTCCTGCTTTCCAAACCCCATGTTCATTCCAGCCACCCAGGGATGCTCCCTGAACCTTTGAGGAGGCTGCAGTGTGAATCATCAACACCATCTGCCCAGATAATTTATAATGGAAACTTTGATACGTTGTTAAAAGTGTGACAGCGTTACATGGCTGCTGTATCTCCAGACTGGTGTGACCAGCAGGTTTGTTCCTTCTCTTTCCTCCCTTTGTCTGTCATTCTGAATGAATGAAACGAGTTAAATCAGACATGTCAAATGTACTGGGGCTGCTTTGACCCAACTGGGAAAAGCAACTGGGAAACACCTCCAAGTCTACTTGGCACCCTGAGAGTTTCATATCCTGGCAGTTGACATTCCCCTAACTATCCAAGCTGCTCATTATGCTCCAGGAGTAAAGCCCAGATCCCGCCCTGGGTACTGACATGAGGATGCCATGAGCCCTCTCCAGCAGTTTGCTGTTGGTGGCGTTGACGAATATCCCATCTTTGTCCAGGAAGGTGCCAGGGCTGGCAAGCCTGTTGTGCCTCATCCCCATCCGGCCATTCCAACCAACTGCATAGGCATCCCTGAAACACCAGACACCATCAGGAAGAGATCAAACCCACAGTTCTGTGATAAAAATAGATCATAAAATAATCCATCGGTAGAAAATGAGCGGCTGCTTTTTTCTTTCCACTGTTCATTCACTCCCATGGGATGAGTCCCTGGTGCCAGACAGCACATGAAGCCATCATTTACTAAAGTACCTCTCAAAGATCAAATATTCCCAAAAGGAACAAATTATCAGCGGGACAGTAACAGCTTCCAGCTCTCCCAGAGAGAAACCTTGAGTCTGCAGATACCTCTAGATACCTTTGGTGGCCTGAAGGATACAAGGCCATGATGTCTGGTGCTGACTCTCTCTCCTCAAATTCACACAATCATTCCATTAGGAAAAGAAAAAGCAAATCTAGTTTGCAATAAACTCATTACTTGCCACAAAGATGGATGTCAGTCCCAGCTGGATGGATGGGTTGATCCAGAATCACTCCCTGGGACGTGATTACAAGTCACCCTTTGGCCCCCTCTGCCATGGAGCATAACTGCTGTGGCCTCCAGAAATGCTCACCTGGCTTCAGAAGGGCTAAAGGGAAGGAGAGGAACCAAAATCCTCTCTTGGAGGGATGGAAATGAATACTTGACCAAATTACACATCAGGACAAGCAATGTTCAGAGATGAGGAGCCTTCCAGTGGTGTCTGGGGGACATGAAGCCTCTTATGGGCAGCACCCAACCAAAATTCTTTTGGCTTGGTGGCTTTTTGGTGGTTTGTTGGGGTTTTTAAATTCGATATTTTTTATCAGCCTTGCAGAAATCATCATACAAAATAAAAGCAATGTAAGGAAGGATGTGGGGGCTGCAATGCCCCCCCCTCCCCCAAGTTATCTCAGTCAGGAGGAAAAGGAACAGGAAGAGACTCCAGGCTGCACCAGGTCATGAGGATGCTGAAGGACACGGTGGTTTAAATGTGGCCTCAGGCGCCGGCCACTTCTGAGCTCTGACAACAAGGCAGTGCTTTGCCTTAAAGCCCTGATTTGGAGGAAAGGCAAATCTCAAATGCCACATGGAAATTAAAGAATAAAGGATGTAAAGCTGTATGTTCAGCCAGCTCAAAGCCTGGAGGCAGATCCTCAGAGCAATATCACCTCACTGCCTCATCTGAGCACTTCCCAAATTCCTTCCTGATCCTATTAAATCAGCATTTTGACATGGACCACTATTATAAGGAGGGATCAATCACAGCAAAGTAAAACCCCTGGCTAAGTGCTCCAGGACCTGCTTTCCTAAGCATTCCATTCACAGATTGTTAGTGAGAAGCTTGAATGTGACCCCCTCTGTTCCCCTTTCTTCTCTTCACATCTCAGGTACCATCCACCAAAATCCTCCTGTCTGCAGGTGGGAAAAAAAATCACCAGCTGATGGGAACCACTAAAACTCAACAGCCACTTTCGGGATGTACAACACCGTTAATCCTGGCCAACCTCTCTGGAAAACCCTAGAAATTCCCATGTGGTTTTGAAAAAACCAAGAGATAAAACGACAGCTCTGTTTGTTATGGACACTTTAGGATGGATATGTTCACGTGGCAACAGATGCAGGCTTTTGGTACTTCAGGGTCAATCACCTCACTGAGCCCAGCCAGCTGTTTCCAGACCAGCACCTGCTCAGACACCCCTGCACACAGAAATGTCACTAGTGAGCACAAACCAGCAGGATCCCAACCAGCCCCAGTGGTTTTGGTTAGGCATGGCCTGTCTTAATTTCTCAGCAGCTGGGGAAGGCACTTGGAACGCTCTGCTGAAGCCTGGTTTCCCATCCAGCATGTGCAAACCACCCGTCCACTTTTTTCTGAGATCAGAGGAGAGCACTTGGCTCCCTAAACCCTCCACAGTGACTTCCTGAGTGATGTCATGCCTCAAAATTGCTTTTCGAAACAGGCCTCGAGCTATCCTGTAGGTTGGATGCACAACCAGACTTATCAGCAAGCACATGATCATGACATGGCTTTGAAAGCAATTCCTGTTTCATTTGGAGCCGTAAATTGCTTGCCAGTTGATGTGCTGGGAAGCTGCTAAAGCCAATCTCTCTCCCAGACATGTCACCTGCACTCCTGTGCTCACCTTCTCTTGCTCAAGAGGAGCCATTTATCTGAAATACCAACATTCATCAACTGTGACACGACTCTCCAGATCAAAAGCAGCTACAACGAAAGGGATCAAAATCACTCATGCCTACTCTGAAAGCACAGGCTGGACCTTGGAAATCTTATGAGACACCTGGTTTGTGCTTCCAGAAGGAAGGGGCAAAGGTGACATTTGGGGACCCACTACTGATGATGGCCAAGGGAAGTGAAGATCATGGACCACGCTATCGAGGCACCACAGGAGGAGGAACACAGGAGTTAGGATGACTCCAAAAGCACTTTTTCTGCAAATGAAGCTCAGATTGTGGCTGCTGGTAGGAAACAGCTGCTGAGGATGGGGAAGGAAAACACAGTTCCTCAATTCTGGCTGTTTGGGCTGACTTGTCTGCTGTGCTGGCATGGGTTAAGCCACATAACCAGAGCTGACCACACACTGAACTCCACAGTAAATAAACACGTCCTCCTCCTTGCCTGGGTCAGGAGGATTTTCCCTGCATTGGAGTTTCCAATGTCCCTTTGCTCAGATAATTGAAATATTTTGGGCTACGAAAATGCTGGCAGCCCCAGCTCCCACACTAAAGTGCCTCCAAGGCTGGAGTTGGGGAGTCAAGAAAAGCCCTGTCCCAGCTCACAGATGCTCCTCACGTGCCAATAGTTGGATAGAGAAACTGCAGGAATCCTCTTATCTACAAGGGAAGATCTCCAAAGGGACAAAGTTTCACGTTACATCATTGTGAGGGAAACTTGCACAATCAGAGGTGCTGGAAACAGGGAATGTCACCTCTGGAGACACCAACCTTCCCTGCTTTGAGTGTCACCAAGGACTGACTCTCATTGCACCCAACCCAGCAGAGCCCCAGCAGCTGCAGCGTTACGAGAAGGGAAAGGAGGCTGGCAAAGACGGAGGTGAGGACAGCCAGGGTTGCATCACCTTCCCAGGACAGGGTGGCATTGCCTGTACCACCTGGATTTCTGCTCAAACTCGAGAAGTGGCACAAATTTATGAGTTCAATCCCACCATTTTAAATAAATCCCATCCTCTCTAACCACTGAAATGGGCTTGTAATGATGCGAGAACATTCAGTTCTCCTTCAGTAGGGTGCCACTGCCTCTCTCAAAGGGGAGCAATTCAGAGGAAGAAGGACATTCTACTCTTGATGGCACTCAGAGAGCCATGTGGTGGACAAAACCAGGCAGAAGAAGTCACTTTTCTTCCCCTAGAGAAAAAAGGAATGATGTGTATCTAATTTTTGTTGTGGCCGTTTGGCGTTAAAGCCATTAAAAATGAGCCGTCATAATGTCCTTAAAGGTTATTTAATTTTTGTGTCGAAGGGAAGCCACCGAGATGCAAGGACTGATTTAATGGACACATTTCAGGAGACAGACTCAGACTCCTCATGACCTGCTCTGGGCTTCTCACTAACCTCAGAGCAGCCATAAAGATACACCTGGATATCTGCAGCTCCAAGCAGTGGTTGTAGGAGCTGAGGGTGCTCTTCTCACTTCCTTCCCCAGCACACACCTGCTCAGAGGGAAGCAGGGAGGCACCATACGCCTTTAGAGGGATATTAGGAAAATCAGACCTCCTGGATGTGCAGAGGGATAGGACAAGAGTAGCTGGGAAAAGGATCAGTGCCCAGACGTGCCTTGGAAATGAAGACTTTGGCTTCACAAGCAAGTTAGTTCTGGAATGGGGATGGAGAAGGCTTTGCAGAAGAGGCACAGATCTGTACCTCAAGTGTAGACCTGAGTCTCATTCAGTAGCTGCTTAAATGGTCAGAAACTTCAAGCAAGGAAAAATAAAAATGTACGTAAAATCTGCAAAAATCAATCAATTTTGAAGCAAATGTGCTTTTTTTTCCCCCTGAAAACAAGCAAGCGTTTGGCAAAGTATCATCCCAAATCCTGTAACTTCCAAGTTTTCCACATCCCAGGGTACCTGGAGCCACCACATGCTATATACAGTTCTGCACCCAAACCTTTCCTCCTTAAATGACTATTTCCTTGATATTACCACATTCATTCATTTTTTTAAGCTTCTTGTCCCCTCGTACACCCACCCCCAACAACTGCTGCTTTTGACACAGGGAAGTTGCTTTCCCTGCCTGCTGTTTAGTCAGGAAAGGTGTTTAGACCTGATCACAGGGCAGAGAAAGAACAAAGAGATCTAAGATTGATAGGTGAGACGGGAGAAACATCAATACAGCCATTTTTAGGTACACACAGTGCTCCCCCATCCCAGATTCCTGGCCATGCCAAGGGAAAAGCAGGAGCCTTACCGTGGGCTCCTCTCGTTGATGGTGTTGACTCCCTGCAGGTCTGAGAGCGGCGTCCGTGGGCTCTTCCGAGTGATACCTGAAGCAGCACATGAAGAAGATGTTTCCAGCTGGCTCCTACCCAGCAGACAATTAGCAGAGCCATCCCCAGAGACAATTAGCAGAGCCATAGCTGAGCCCTGACTGTGGCGCGGAGCAGCGCGGACGTGTCCCGGCACATGCCGGGCACAGCCGGGTGCCAGGGATGCCATCGCTCTCCAGTCCCATGGCCCTGCCAGAGTCATCACCCTTGTGAGTAACACTGTTTGCTCCAGACTCTAATTCCCCTCCCACACAGGCATGGGGCGTTTTAGGGACATGCTGTCCCAGCCAGCAAACGGGGTGAGGGAAGGAGCTGATGGTGGGGAGCGGCCACTCATGTCCTCCATGTCCAAGAGATTCCCAAGCTTTCCACTGTGCATGAGATAACCCAGCTGCATGGGCAAAACACCTGGACTAATGAGAATGCTTGGGAAAAATGGTCATTTATTCCTTAGACACTTCTTCTCTCCCTCCCTCCTAATATATGGATGTGTGCAGCAAGTCGGAAATGCTTTAGATACTATTTTATAAAGGCTTGATTGTTTATTGATCCTTTGATACATAGAATAAATTTATAATAAAATACTAATAGCTAATAAAATACTATAGCTAATAAAATACTATAGCTAATAAAATACTATAGCTAATAAAACAATATATTAAAGAAACTATCTATTTTGTATTCAGCCAAGGAAGCTGCCACACGTGGTTACAGTAGCAGCTGTTATCTTCTTGGAGGTGGAAATGTTTTGTAACCACGTACTTGGGAAGACAGGAGATAATTTTTTAGACAACAAAACACTTCAAGTCACCAAACCACAGAAATGTAAAGATAATGTGGAGTTTGACAGGAAAACAGCTGAACAATTTTATAACTGTCTCAAAATCACTGCTGTGAGACAGGAGAAATCAAAGCTCTCACCTCAGCATGGGGAAAATATGTTTTATTCTACCCTGAGACATCTACAGTGGGAAAAAAAAGGGGGGAAAAAAAGCTTTCTAAAAAGAAAAAAGTCTACACTATGGTTTGTAGCAGGACAGGAGGAAGCAATGGCATATCCCCTCCTCCCCATACTTATAACTCCACTATTTCATGCAGCCCAGGTGCTGAGCTAAAAGGTGTCCTGGCAATTTTTTATTCTGAAAGATGAACACAAAGCAAATACGCTGAGACCTGAGCCCATCCTGCTGTTCTGAGCCTGGAATTCCTGAGGAGAAGATGAATTCCTGCCAAAGTCAATGGTGACATCCCTTTAACAGGACGTTTACTGCCCTCCTTGCACTGTTAAGGTGTTGTAACAGCTCATCTTGAACCTGAACAGGAGAATCTGTTCATCTTGAATTGGGCAGGAGATCCCTGAAAAGGCTGATGGTCCACCTGATTAAGTTTTGGCATCTAAAGGTGCCCAAATAGTCTGGAAATGTCAAGAAAATTTGAGGGTGTGCTGTCCCAGGTCATTTTTGAACCCTGCCTGTGCTCCAAGGCAGGACCAACCAAATCACCAAATCAACCAATCACTCCTGCTGAGAAGGTCTGGCATGTCCAGCATTGGAGGTTTTTGGAAAGCAAGGCAGGTAATGCATCTGAGTGTGTAACAATACCCAAGCTCAAAACTCTTTTCAATTCCTCTTTTTGCCATTTACGCCAGTTTGGGGTTACATTTCTTGTCCTAGGAGTGTTCTTGTACCTCTTTCAAGGCTGGCATTTCTGTGTCCAAAGTCCTGATTTAGAGCACAGAAGCCCAATTGTAAAGAGGGAAAATTGGGAATAATCAGGAATCTGCTTAAAATGTTGCATTAGTACTTTGTGTAGCTAGTTTTAGACCAAGAAAGCACCTAATTTCTAGCTGGATCTATTTTGAATATAGATTAAATTAATATATTTTAATATGCCCCCATTAAGGCCCAAAAGGCTTTTCTTGTCTAAAGGAGTCCATGACAAATGGGATCTCATGGGTATTTCCAAGATTTTTCAAGTATCTTTTCGGAGCAAAATCTGTCTTCCTACCCTTCCCTGCACTCCCCACCAAAGAAGGAAAGGGTCCAAAACATCTTCCAACCCAAAAAGTCGAGCTGAAGTGATGAAGACAAGGTTATAGCAAATTATCCCTGCATCCACACCTTGCATTGCTCAGGAAAAGGGAATTTCTATTTCAGGCTTTCAGGTTGGCACTTGGTTCTGCCATCTCAGCACCTTAAGTGACTTGTTGATTAACAAAGGTCACAGTGCACAAGTTGGGTTAAAGAGAATTGCTTTAGATATATCAAATATAAAGACTTTTCTACATTGTGCCATCACTTGGCTCTTTAAAGAAGGAATTCAGCCAAAAAAAGCTGTCATGTTGATGTAACCCCTTTCCTGGGAAATTTAACATATTTTTATACACAGAAGGTAAAAAGGTCTTAGATTTCAGCTGGTGAGTAGCATGTGGCCTTGAGAATTGTGTATGGTGAATATGGGCTATTAAATTGTAGGAATTGATACTCAGCAGGAAAGAACAACCTGTGAGTGGCAACAACCTCTCACTCCCTTCATCACCGGAGTGATGACAGACACAGCCTGATCTGGTTTACACTTCAGGCAGAAAACGATTCTGACTTTTCAAGCATATTCCCTTTCCTTCAGCCGGAGTGTTTCGGAAACATGGACTGATTTACCTAACAGGACTTTGCCCTTGTTGACAAGAGTTTTGGATAAGCCCCATCTACTCCCTAAGGACGGATGCCAACCAGAAGAGCTCCAGTCTTGAATCAGAGGTGTCTAAACCCAGTGCTTTGCTCTGGAGGAACTGGTGGACTCCACAGCACAGGGAAGCAGCTGATGGTAGGGAAGGGCGCCCAGTCGGCTCCAGAAGCTGAATACCAAGGGACCTACAGGGAATCTCAATAAACTCATCACACCAATCTGTTTTTGTTCAGGACTAATTGCACAAGGAGACAAGACAAGGAGATGACCTTGGTTTCTGTCTCCAGGATGACGTGGATGTATGACCTCAGCTGACTTGTGGGAAAAGCTGAATCCCCGGGGCCAAGCTCACCCGTGGGGCCCCAGACCTGCTGGATTCTGAACTGGAACGTTACACACGCTCCGAGCCCACCTCAGCCTGCCAAGGCTGGGAGCCTGGGGAAGCAGGAGCACATCCTGTGGGAAGATGGGAAGGAGCTCTGAATGCAGAACAAGAATTACTCGTTTGCCTGGTCAGATGCCAATTCACTAACTGTGGCAATGCTCTTCTTAGACCCATTCGTTGGATTTATCCTGAGAGATCCCAAATTGTGTGCACTAGTCCGTATTAGTGAGGCTTTGAGGTGTTGAGCTCAACATTGAGCTCAACTTTCTGCTTTTCACTAAATTAAAGTTTTAAGTATCTCTTGAGTTGTATGAATTTCCTTTTTCCCACCTAAGGAACTGCAAACTAAACCCCTCCAAATCTCCCATATTGCTGAGCCAACTTAAAAATTAAAGTTAAATTGATTCATTCATTGCAAGTAAAATTACTCTGTTGACAACTATCTTCCTTTCCAGTAGTTTCTTAGGAGTATCAGTAAGGTCACTTGGCACAACATCACTTAATAAAATCTAAAATCAAGTAAAATTTAGTGTAACTCCTTTATATTTTCTTATAGCAGTGTTGGGAACTTGTAGGGGAAAATAATGTAGTAAAATTAAGAATAAAAGCCTAAATTAAGACGTAAACCACCACTGCTCCCCCAACCCACATGATGCAGGAAGACATCTGACAGAAGGTTTCTAACAAGAAAACCATATTTATGAAGATTTAACATGCACCTACTGTACTTACCGTGCTCAGCTCTACAGAAAAAAAAAGGGTGGTTTCCACTTACACCTAAACTTCATGAAGTTTAAGCAAGTTGGGCTGAGGCTTTGCCCATGCAGAGCAGCTCTGCCTCTGTCAGCTTTAACACGCAACATGAAGGAAGAGAATAACGGTAGGAAAATAACATATCTAAACATGAGAGCACTGAACAGCTACTTATATATAAAAATAAAATAGAGTAGTGCAGACAAGAGTGTCCATGTTGTCATGCAGGATGAGTTTATTACATGACAGAGGAGTGAAGATGAAGAAATGGAGACCAAGTGCATCATTCTGTAAAGTAACATTGACAATGCCTCTGTTTTAAGTAAAAGCCCTGGGAGACAATATGTTCACAAGCTAAGGATATTTCTGAAGTCCAATGAAATCCAAATTAAGCTGAATTCCAGCTGTACCTGCCTTGCATCAGGAATATTCTTTATTAATGTCAGTGAGTAAATGGGGAAATTGGCAACAAAATGATTTTTGCGAGATCTCAAGAGGTATGAGCTTGCTTTTAATTTGACTCTTCCAACTCCGCCTAATCATTTCCCAATAGGCTCAAAACATCTCTAAGGCAGCTGGTTTGACCATGGAGGGCTACTCAGGCGCTGATTTTTCTCCTTTCTACATGGAATGCACCTGGTTTCCATTTCTGGACGTGTGAGTGTGGTATCAGAGGGGAGGGCGGGTGGTGCAGCCTTACTGTACTTCTCCTCCTTGCACCTCTGCAGGATCTCTAAGCTCCTCTGATGAACTGGGTGGTGGAGAAAGCTAAAACTATCCACACTTTTCAAAACCGCACATGGCACTGCATCATCATGCCCTTCGGAAGCAAAATAAAAACAAACAAAAAAAAATGGAGAGAAGAGAAAGATTTTAAAAGCAGGAATCAGGAGAGGGGAAGGAACAAGCCCAAAGGAGCTCGAGGGTCACATGTTTTTGTGCTCAACACAATTTAACTGTGGTTTCCTCCGCACCGTGCTGTGGCATGGGAGCAATGGGCTGCACCACGTCCCAGTCCCAATTATTATCCTCATTAGACAGAGCATAAACACTTAATAATCACTCCAAGATTATTTGGGCACAAAGAGGATTATTAGATAAATCTTTACTTTTAATAACTTCTTTTTGAATCCTTTCCATGCCTCTGCCCGGTGTTATTTGCAAATCTCTGTCCAGATGCTCCATGACACAACCACCTGGAATTCTCATCTTGCATCCCAGTGCTACAGTTTGCTCAGATTTTGGCAATGAAAAGGAAAAATGTAAATTGTTTGCATTAAGCACCATTTCCATATTCCCTGAGGGCAGAGAACAGAGTCTGGAGCTTGGCAGGATAGGTTTGAGTTGGAAGAAACCATCAATGTGTGGCCAAGAGAACTTCTGATGGCCCAGCTGTGAGCAACAGGGTGGAGGAGAGGTGACCCCAGTGACAGAGTGCCAACACACAGTGCCTTTCTGTCATCGTTGGCCAAGTCCAGGATGTGCCACACTCCCAGTGAGGCGTGGGGAGGTCACCGTGGAGTCACTTTGTGCCAGCATCTATGGGAGCATTTCATATCAACACATCAAACCACGGGAAAGGACTGATCTGAATTTTCCACAGGAACACTGTCAAGGGATGTCTTCTTCACCTTAACACCAGTGAGACCTCAAACACCAAGCTTTTGGTTGCTGTCACTTTTATTTGGCAAATGCAGCCTTTTTATTGACTATTTTCAGGGCAGTGGTTTTTTTGGTGATCAGCTTCAGGAATAAATCCGCAGAAGCCAGTGGGATTATTTTTAAGCAGGAATTACCCAAGGAGCAACCCTTGTTGGCCAAATCCAACATCCTGTCCATCTAGAACAGGCACAGCCTCAAGGCCACAAAACCTTCCTCAGAGAAAGGATTTAGGTCCAGCAAAACCAAGTCTCTGCAGCCTAGTTTGTATGGACAGCACCATTTTTTCCATTTTTTTTTGCTAAGAATTATGGGGTTTTGCATAATAAATGTGTATTGATAAAAGCAAAAAAAGTCAATCAGCCAATTTTCTTTCCTAAAAAGCTTGACAGTGTTCCTTTAGTCCAAGTGCACAAACAAAATCCAGTTCTAACACGCAGTTCTACTGGACCATTTCAATCCTCATTGATCAACTTAGTAATAAAAAGAATTAAAAATCAAATTATTGAAGAGTTCCACCCTTCAGCTAAGTGCAGCTCGCCCGATCATGGCATCTTTCATTCGAGGAGCGTTGGCAGTAAGAAGCATCACTCAGGCAGAACACAAAGGTACGAAAGAAAATTCACAGTGACACCACTTTGCTGCTCTTCACCTTCAAGTTGACAAGGACAACCACACAATCACCAAAAGCTACATTAGGAGGTTATCAGGAGCACAAAAAAAAAAAGAAGAGCCCCCAAAGCCAGCAAGAAAAAAAATGCTGATTTTATCCTTCCAGAAGCATCTGATTGGCATGGAGGAGACAACCAAAAGGATGATGTGGAAAGGAAGCAGAGTGAAATTTTGCAGAGCTGCTTAGACATAAGCAAGGGATTTTTCTGGAAAATCCCTGTTGGGTATTGCAAGCATAAAAGCACAGAAGATCCAGTCAGCATTCAGACAAAGAGTGTAAAGAGCTTTTAATTAAAAGAAGCACATTTTGGGTATTTCCCTGCTCCCTTACTTCACCTGCCTGACAGATGGGGAAAGGACCTCAGAAACCAAGAACAGGCAGCAGTCTTGAAAAAAATCTGTACAAATATTAAATGTGTGCATAGGGATGACTGTGTGAGAGAGGTTTTTCTTACTCTACCATCATTTTGTCAGAAGCTCCACATCTGTGGGGAGGTGGATGCTCAAATCAGGCTAATTAAAGCCATCAAGGTTTGATTTAAAAAAAAAAAAAAGTGCTGCCTTTGGTTCTCTGCTTCTGTCTATCAAGAGGGGAGAATTTTAGTGATACATTGGTAACTCACAAATGTCTTCTGCCACAGAGGCAAAGCATCAATTTGGGGCTTTCCTGCATTACTTTGGAGAGAAGAAGGGAATTCCAGCATCTGGCAGTGGATGGATCATGCTACAGCAGCCCGTCACACAGTCCTGACACCAGCTGAGCCTTCTGCCATGTCTACCTCTTCCACAGCCACCTGCTTTGGTGACAGGATTTTGGAGGAGGACAACGGAACAGGGGATGGGTGTAAGGTCACACCAGCAAAAAACCAGTGAAAATACCGCTACTGATCTCACCTTGCTAAGTGTGACCTGGGCAAAGTCAGAATCTCAGCATGGTTTGGAGTTGGAAGGAACCTTAAAAATCATCCAGTCCCACGCCCTGCCATGGGCAGGGACACCTTCCACTCCAGGTTGCTCCAAGGCCTGTCCAAGCTGGTCATGCTTGGACATGGTGGGTAGCTCTCCGAAGAGGGCAAGGACACTGATCCCAGCTCTGCCACTGCTTGTAGGCTAAGTTTTTCCCACAGATAAGGGGCACCTCAGTATGGAATTTAGATTTAGGTAATCACTTCCCAGTAGTGTTGCCTGTATAATGGAGAGTTTCTCATGACTTTTTCCCAATTTGATGCACATAAAAGTTCAGGGTATAAATGATCTGAGGATTGTTGGTAAGTTTAAGACAAACCTTATCTGGCTTTCTGAGGGGTTTGTTTTTGTTTGACTCAAAACCCAGAGGGTACAAAGCACAAAGCCATTTGAATACAGACTAAAGGACACGGACAGATAATGGAGCAGCACCATGAAAAGGTTTAGAAATTCAGCCATCACCATGTATTAGTTAATTTTGGTATGGAACGAGAAGGCGATGCAAGAATTGAGCTTCAGAATTGTCTCACGACCTCCTGGACTCATCCAGTTATATCTATCTATATCTATAATCATATCTATATATTGATATAGATACATATAGAAAGAGAGGTATAAACAAGTTACTGCTACAAACTCTGAACTGAAGAGCAGGAGTGAGGAGACGAGCACAGCAGTGCGCGGGACCAGCTGCCAGAGACACAGAAAGCGAAGCAGGGCTTGAAATCAGCTCTTCCTTCCTGAGACTGAATGATTTTTTCTTATCTTCTGGATTACCTCATTTGAGTTCAGCCTGGGGTTTTTGCAAGATGAAAATGCAAAGATGGATTTTGGAAGCCACCTCTTTGGAGTGGCCTTTCTTCCAGCGCCAAACATCTTTGCCATCTCCCTCTTTGGTTACTCTGTCCAAAAATGCTGCCTTGCTGTGCCAGGCTCATGAGAATCAGTTGTCACACCTCGAACCTCAAGAGCTGAAAGTTGGTTTTCTGCCTCCTGCTCTTCTTGGGATTTGCTCCCAAGAAAGTGATTCTTCCTGCCTGAAGAGTTTGCATCCCTATCCTTCTTGTCCCAGGCTCCCTCACTCTCCAGGATGCAAACCTCACTGATTACAAAGTAATTCATCATGCAGCTCTGCCTTTAATTTTAACCCAGCTGACATTTTCCCTGCTGAGGCTCTAATTCCATCACGGATTTCAAGCCCTCTTGTGCCCAGAAATGAATAGTAATAGCTTGTACCCATCTTTCTAAAATTGCTTTATGCAGAGAAATGGTCTAAAAGCACAGCCAAGTCTTGCCTGCCACAGCATGATGATGCACCATCACTTTCCTTTAATTTAACGGCCCCGTGATCCGTGGTTCTGGATGACTGCAAAGCCATGAATTTTGCTAGACAAGAGACATGCTCTCCTGCAGCTGAAAGGGTGAACAGCTTGGAAAATGATAGGAAGATTTAGTGCCTTTTTTTGTTTCCAGAAGTAACTAACAGTTCAAGGATTATTACAAAAATAATCTGCCTTTTTTGCTGGATAATTTGTATGTTTCTATTTGAATGACTTGGGTTTTTCTATCCATGCACCCTACAAAAAGGAAATATTAAAGCAGCAGTAAAACGGAAATATTTCCTTATGATATATTAAAATCCAAACGTACCTTCTGCAAAAAAATCTACCTGTTACTCCAATGAGCTTTCTAATAGACTCAAAACTCCTAATAAGTCAGGCTACTTAAAACAGGGTAATAAAACATTAGACCCAAACCGCCGCAGGAAAACAGGCTCCAGACCAGGCGATGGGCACACGTACCAGTTTTCTTCTCCACGTAGCGTTTTCCAGCCTCCCTAAACGTGACCATGGCCCTGAAGAAGGCCCTGAGGACGGCCCAGCGGAAAACAGCCACGGGATCAATCCCGATCATCCCACAGATGAAGGCGTTCCTGCTGCTCCGCAGGAGGGCCACGATGTCCGGGCGCATGTGATCCGTGTTCTTCTCTCGGAAGTCCTAGGGAAGGAGAAGGAGGAGAAAAGAGGAAAAGGAACAATATCTACACGATACTCCAGGTAGGATCTTCCAGGCTGTCTCTGGGCCAGCACAACTGTTGAATCCTGTTTCTTTTTTCTCTCCTGCTCCCATATCAGATGCCTCTTTACGACCGTCACCTCTGATGCTCATCACGTGCATTTATTGCATCAGAAACATGATGAGAGATTTGCAGCTGCAAATCCTGAGGCTGTTTCTCACACAGGCTCATTTGGCCACCGGAATTCCTTCTGCTAATAACTGGCACGAATAGAAATAGGGTCAACTTCGGAATCATTCGCGTGGGATCCAGAAAGTGCCTGTGGCAGTGGGATGCTGAGAGCTAAGCACACATAAACTGTATTAAAAAGTGGCTAATGATGAGGAAAACACTGGGTTTTCTACACAAACCAAGCCCAGAAAGGCCACCAGACACCCAATTTCAACTCGTTGTTGGGGTGTAGCACTGAACTCATTGTGCATCCCTGAATTCTTCCCAAAATGCTCACGTGGAGAACAGGAAGACCCTGTCCTTACCACCTTTTCACTTCCCCAAAAACTTCTCTCCTGACCCTCCCATCTTCCTGGGCCAAGTCCTCTCCAAAATATCTCTGTGGAGCCTCTGGGGTTTTCCTCCCCAGTCCCAGATTTAGATGAAAACAACTGCTGGGGAACAGCTGGGGGACAGACCTTGACTCCGTACTTCACTTTGCCCGCGTAGTGTTTGATGATGAAAGCTGGCTCCATCACTGCTGGGAATTCAATGTAGGAGTTCCCTTCGTGTTGACGCTTGAATTTGTCCAGCAGCGTCTGGTTTGTGGCTTGAGGAAAACTGAGTGGAGAGAATTGAAAGGAAGAAGCTGTAAACCCAACGGGAAAACTTTTCCACTTCTTTCTTGGCCACAAAAGGGAAAACAGAGACATTCTGAGCTCCCACTTCTGTGTCTGCTTCAGCAGAGCCTCTTGGTAAGAGAAAACCAACCCTCCATCCTCAAACTTCATGGAAATCTGCAGCTTGGGGATGTATTTCACAACTTTACCCAATTTAAGTTGGCTTATCCCAGTGGATCACTGGGAAAGCATCACTGCTGGTCTTCTGTCAATGAGACAAGAAGTGGGGGAGAAACCTGCAAGGCAAATGGTGGGGGAAGACCTCGTGCCCCTGGCCACGTGGATCTGAGGTGACCTCAGCAAAACCACCTGGCCTTTCCCTGGCTTTCACATGGAGAAAACTGGCATGAGCATCTGATGGGAGAACTGTTCTGCTCCAAAGTTCCCACACCAAGGCAGCCCCAGAAGCCACACGTTCACCCAAGAACTTCTCCTGAGACAGAGGGATGCAACCAAGGATGCAAATCTGAGCTAAATCCCTGATGCCCACGAAACTCTGTGGAAATGCAGCCCCTATGGACGAGTGCCCTCACTTCATTCTGGTTCAATTTTTACCACTAAATCGATAAATCCACCTTATATCTCAAAAACAGCACCTACACCTCCTGCTTTAGCTCATGCACTTGAGTTCAGCACCTTCACACCATCACACCCCAAGAGACAGGGAAAGAAATGAAGAGAGAAGCAAAGGAAACCATTTGCCTTCCCTTTAATGGAGGAAATTTTGGAAAGGCATTTTAATTGTTATTTTTTAAGGCTTTTTGCTCAGCTGGCTGATTCTCCACTCTGTGTGTTGCCACCTCAAAAACAACACTAGAAACACCAATCAGCCCAGCGAGCTATTAGCACCTTTCTGGGAAGTTGTCTTTTTTCAGAAAACTGAAGGATAAACACATTTTAACTGGAAAAAAAAAAAAATCTCATTTCCAAAGCCAGCATTTTCCTACTCACTTGCTTTCCTCATCCAGCAGATGGAGCAGCCCCGTTGGCTTCTTGCTGATCAGGTTGATGCAGCTGGAGTTGTCTATGTAGTCGATGTTGTGCCAGCTAATTCCTTCTGCTCTATATTCCTCCTAAAAAAAACACCCACAGATGACATAACGATGATTTGGTGCAAGCAAAAATAAAAGACAAAATCCAAAGGGTTTTGTGGAAACTGATACACTGTTTATGAAAACAGACATCTCTCCTGTAAATATTCCATCAATGCTTTTTGTGATTCCAAAGAAAAGGGTAAAGAACCTCTGGAACAACCTGAAACAAAGTGAACCACAGAGCATTTCCCAATTTCAGATGCACCAGAAGTTTGTTGGGGCACGGGGTGGCTGTGTGGGAGTCCAAGCCTGCCAAGGATGTCCAGTGTTTGTGGACTCCCCCTTTCCTATTCCTGGATTGATCTAAATCACAGCACAGTTTGGGCTGGAAGGGACCTTAAAGCTCTTCTCGTTCCACCCCTTTCCATGGAGAGTAACAACTTCCACTAGCCCAGGTTGCTCCAAGCCCTGTCCAGTCTGGCCTGGAACACTTCCAGGGATCCAGGGGCAGCTACAGCTGCTCTGGGAAACCTGTGCCAGGGCCTCCCCACCCTCACAGGGAACAATTCCTTCCCAATATCCCATCTAACTCTGCCCTCTGGCAGTGGGAAGCTGTTCCCCCTTGTCCTGTCACTCCATCCCTTGTCCCCAGTCCCTCTCCAGCTCTCCTGGAGCCCCTTTAGGCACTGGCAGGAGCTCTGAGGTCTCCCCAGAGCCTTCTCCTCTCCAGGTGAGCACCCCCAGCTCTCCCAGCCTGGGCCTAGAGCAGAGGGGCTCCAGCCCTTGGAGCATCTCCATGGCCTCCTCTGGCCTCACTCCAGGAGCTCCATGTCCTGCTGATGTTGGATCCCATGGCTGGAGGCAGCTCTGCAGCTGGGGTCTCACCTGAGTGGGGCAGAGGGGCAGATTCTCCTGCTTCCCACGCTTTGAGATCTGGGGGATTTGGGGGTTCCCCAGTGCATGTGGCTGGGGCGTGTGGAACTTCCCACCCATCAAAGTGTCACACAGTTTGCATCAATTAATATTTAATATTCAGTTGCTGGCAGGAAACTGTGGTACAACATATTAATTACACAGAAAAAGCTGAAAACCTCCCTTTCCTGCTTCTGTATCTCCCACTATTAATGGCCAGTGCTGTATGGGCTAACAAAGAGACCTCCAGCCACACAAATCCACTGCTCCAGGACCAGCAGAACCACCACCCTCTACAGTAAAAGCAAGCATCTGCCCCCAAATTCAAGCTGAGGTAAAAAAAAAGCTATTCATTTTCCACCAAAATAGTTCTAACCCTTGCTCTCTTATAAAGGTTATCTCCACTGAGACATACTTGCAATGGGATTACTTCAAGGAGTCTTATGCAGAAATTATTTTAGGGCACCTAAATGAAAGTAGAGTTTAAAAATTGTAATTTTTATCATATGTTTGAGGACTTGTGACTCACTGTCTAAACAGAAATATTGGATCATGCATCTTACTCCATGTGTTAGACAAAGTCCTACTGATCCTGCTGCCTTTTTACTTCTCTATCACAGGACATTTTGATGGCAGAATTGAAGATGAAACAGGTTTCAAAATCCTAATAAGATGCACCTTTCTAATAATAATCAGATTCATTATTATTGCTGCCTCTGCCTTTATTTTTAATATGAGCAAACAACTTTAAAAAAGTATGTCCATCCTCATCCAAAATTAACATGAACTCCACAGATATTCTTAGAAATAAAGTGCCTGAAGAGCTTTGAGACATTTCACAAGGAAATTTTTGCTTAAACAACCCCTAGCAGGTCTTGAATTCAGTATTGGAGACGTTGTATAATCTTACAACACAGACAAATACAGACATGTGCTGCTTTAGAAGGAGTTTTGAACATCCCTAAAGCCTTTGGGATTCAAAATATACAACACCCCATTGGGGAAAAAAGTCCTGAAAATAAGGAATGGCTCTGCATTATGAATTTTGTTTTCTCCTTTTATTTTTTAATCTTTTACCTTCAGTCCTTGCCGAGCAACCAGGACACAGCCGACCCTCGCAATAACATTCTCAAGTCCCTGCTGAACCATATGCAATCAAAAATCACAGATTTGATTAAAACTCATGGCATTTTCAAGGCAAGCCAGGAAAAAGCTTCTATCCAGCAAGAGCAGTGTGCATATTTCGGAGCAGGCACGAGCTGCTCCCGAGAGATTTCCCAGAGTGTCACTGGGAGTCAGCATCATCCATCAACTGCCCACTTCCAACAGCTCCTTAATGGAGTGCAGGGTCCATTAGGCCCAGCTTTGCCAGCTCAAGACCGGTCAGGAGCATGCAGAGAGCAATAAAACCTTGGTGTGATGAGCCAAGAGCAGCATTATTTCAGTGGTGACAGGTGGGTGTTACCAGACTTATATATTTATTATCATGACTCTTTGTTGAAGTACTTGTTGGGGGGGGGGCTTTACATTTTTTGCCCCTCCAAACCCTATAAATCACGTGGAGTTTTATGTCTCCACACATCTAAGCTGAGGAACCATTGCTCTGCTCTAGGAGGCCTCTAGATACACATCATTCCACATGGGATATTCAGCATCTGCACAGCAAATGTGCTGTGAAACTCCTCTGGCCACACAAAAAACCTGTACTGCTGCTGAGGTCAGTGCAAAAGCACTAATCAGCAATGTCAGAGATGGAGTTTTTTAAAATAGCCTAGTAAATGACCAAAAAATACCAGAGCTCAGAGTCTCTACTTCTCTGGACTCATTTTTGGCTGTTCCACAGACCTGATGGTCAGTCATCAGGTCCCTCCTGGCCTCCTTTCCTTCAGCTGCAGGATTTTGGCTAATTCTCCCTCCTCTGCTCCTTTTTTCTCTGGGCTGGGTCAGAAACACTCACTCCCAGGCTCTGGGGTTCTTCCCTCCCTTCCATCCCCAGCGCAACCTGTTCCCACTCCGGCCAAATGAGAAAAAGGGATTCAAGCCCTCAACAAACAACCTTTTCCACAATAATTCAGAGATTTGCTCTCATTTCAAGACAGGCAGCAGGAACTATTCCAGAGCAATTGCTCCAAAGCTTAAATGGAAATAAATTCCCCTTATTCCTTTTTTCCTAGCATTTTTCCAGTTCTTCATTTGGTTGCCTTCAGGATCTCAGCTCAAGAGATACAACTATGGCTTTAGGATGGCCTGACGTAATTTCTGGGGCATTTGCTGGTCTGCAGAACACCCTGCAGATTGTCCACAGAAAGACAGAAACTATAGGATAAAATCACTGCTGTCTGTTAAACCTAATTAAATTGCAGTTGTTAATATTCCATATGACCCCTATATTCGTCTTGTAATGACCATCCTCCTGCAGAAGTCAGGAGTATCCTTAAAAGCCACCTCCAAAATATTCCTTCATCTCTGGGTATGACAACAAAGCCTCTGCCATCCTTTGATCGACACAGGCTCCTGGAGCACAGGAATATCAGGGACAATTCAAACAACATGAGGTTTTCATTTAACAAGACAAAAACAACACGAAACACTTTCAGTCCGTTCAAACAAAAACCCCTCAAGCCGGAGGTTGATTAAAAATCAGCTTAAATTTTTACCTTGATTTAAAACTAAGTTATGTTAAGGGGCACACTCAAATGTCCTATTCCTTGAAGATCATCTTTACATTAAGAACCAAATTGTTGATATTACCATCATCTGCAAAAGTTCCTTGTGCAGTGAAATCCACAGAGCCCCAGTTTTGGCATCATTACTTGCAATAAAAACGTGAGGATTTACTCCTCCCATCCCTGGATACCTGAAACCTGGTCTGCTGCAAACTGAAGCAATGCAAGTTCACTGGAGAGAAGAGCACTGAGCTCCCAGACTTGGCAAAAGAAATGGAGCAAAGAACTGAAAAAAGACATTAGGGTGTTTTTTGAAGTCCAGCAGCTCCATATTTTCATTTAATTATTGGGTGAGATGCTACAGATTGTTCTCCAGGTGACCTCTATGGACTCCACAAGGAGATTCCTGCTTCCCAAGTGGGAATTCAGAAACAGTTTTGCTGCCCTAAGCATGGAGAGAGACACTGGCAGTATGTCAGCACAGGGTCACTGAAGGGATCTGAATAAAACACAGTTTATGATGTCCAGATATATTAAAAAAAGATATAAAATGGGGATGCAGACTTTGAAATGCACATGGAATATGAGAGTAAATCTTTACTTTCACGCAGTGTTAGCTGAGGCAAAGCAGTATGTAAAGTTTGGGGTACCCAACAGAATGGGGCAGAATATCCAAGATTTTTAAGTAGGAAAATTGCTGGGACTCTAGGAAAGGGGGAGCTGTTAAAGCTCTGTTAAAGAGAAGCTCTGCCTGCCTACACTGACCCAGAGCACAAACGCTGCCCATGGCACAGAATAATGAATTTAAAATTAAAACACACATGCTGAGCATCAGGAAAACCTTCCCAACTGGGCTGCAAGACCTGTTGGAAACCCTCCTGCTAGGAACAGAAATATCCTGTAATTTTATAGTTGGAGTTGTTGAGAACCAAGTCCTGTTATCTCTACAGGAGTGTCGGACCAGTTCTGTTATCAGGACTTTATTTCAGTGCTAAACCAAACCAAAACACTCTAATCCAGGGTGGAATTAAAGATTTCTTTATCCTGAGTGGGAGAAAACACCCACAAGCCCAACAAAACCTTGGAGATGCTGGAAAATGTCTTTACACCTCCACACATGATCACCAATTACTCTGTATCCAGCCACAGTCATCAGTAAATAAACCCAAATGCTAAAAAGCACAATTAGGGGACAAAACGTTAAACACGATTTTTAAACTCACACTTATCTAGATGTGATATCTGTGACAAATATGATATCTGAATAAGTTATCTAAACTCTCTTTGGAGTATCATGGTCCCTTGGTGCTGCTGCTCCCCAAAATCAAGTGGTAAAATTCAGAGGTGGGGAGGCAGGGACCAGGGGCTTGAAAAACTCCAGAGAAGAGGAAATGTAGAGATTAAATGAAACAGGAGACGTGATAAAAACACAAAATAAAATCCATAATAAATTCCCCATCTGTCTGAAAGCATAAAATTCAGGGTTTACAAAATTCAAATTAAAAGGTGGTGAGAAGTCCCACCTAAGGATAAAGGTTTTACCATGACACATGAAATTTGTTGCCCTATCGTGGGATATCAAAGATACGAATTTTCCCATGATTTAAAGAGATCCGGAGGGCTTTGGGCATCCATCCACACATCCTGCAAGCCAAAAGCCCTGAAAATCCCTCAGTGTTTCAGCACCCTGGAGGCAGGTGTCTTATCCCACAGGGATATTGCCATCAGTCACAGTGAGAATTAAGGAACATCCCCAAAAATAGGATTCACAAAGAGCAGCAGAAACCTCCACCAACTCATTCACCTCCCAGGCAGAGCTAGACCAGATCTAGGAGTTTATCTACTCCAGCCTTTCCCTACTGAGGCATAGGAAAACCTCGTTTACACAACGAAAATTCCCAGATTAAAGTGAGAAATCAACTGAAAAATCCCTTTTCCCAGCGTAACTCCACGTGGGAACATTTCCCATCGCACTCCTGTCATAAAAAACTCGTGTAATCCAGAGCCACACGATCAACAGGCAGCTATTTGGATGTCTAAATGTATATATTTGGCATAAAAATTCCCGACTAAACAGAAGGGTGTGAAATTCCTGCCTTCTTGCCTTGAACGCCAGTCTGCT
Source organism: Nicator chloris (assembly GCA_013400495.1). Classification (NCBI taxonomy): domain Eukaryota; kingdom Metazoa; phylum Chordata; class Aves; order Passeriformes; family Pycnonotidae; genus Nicator; species Nicator chloris. Next base: position 129,052 of record WAAE01016555.1, read on the forward strand.
TCAGCTTCAGGCTTCGTTGCAAAGTGAGAAACTAGGAATTAACCCCCCTTCCACACCTCTCACCATTCCTAGCTGAACTCCCCAGTTTAAAATAATCCCCAATTACTTTTGTATCGTACGTTAAAAGGGGTCATTGTTATATGAAAGATTAAAGGAGCTAAACCCCAAAAAAGCTCTTTGCTGGCTACATATGAACACATTTGCATCCTAAAATCCATCCTGGGGAGCTTGGGAAAATTTGTCCACAGCTGGAAATGGCAACAAGGTGTGGGAGAATCTCTCCCCTAAGGATTCATCCATCCAGGCATGGAGGATTAATTGCTTGTTCAGCAAAATGGGCACTGTGGGGCAGGCCCAGCAGAATCATCCTGGCATAAACTGAGGATTAAAATGAGTTTGATATGATAAATCCATGGGATGTGGAAAGTTCCTAAATGAGTGAGACCAATGTCTGGTCCTTAGTCTGCTTGTGCTGCAGACGGGGTAGATGCCTCGAGTTCCCGACATCCCTCCAGGAAAAGATGCTGAGGCCCATGGTTTCATTTAGGAATGAGGATTTTTATGTTTGTTCTCAATTTCAGTAGAAATTTATAGACACAGACACAAATATAAATATGTAACACATATATTTTTTAACCATATGCTCACAGGCACAATAAATGTAAATACTTAAGCACATTCTCTATGAATACATGATCTACAAACAGGTTTTTAAGGCCCCCTCTGTCCATGATAACATGAGGCAGTGCAGGGGAGCTGATGAGCCTTCCCTTGAAGCCAAGGTCCTCCTTGAGATGGTCTCCTTCCAGGTGATTATTTCAGCAGCTCCTCAGCAAATGCCATGTGAATTTGGTTTTATTCTGAGGCTGATGCTTCACCCACTAATCACGTCCCCCCTGCTGTACGTAGGCAGATTTGAATTTATTGCAGTTTGGACTCTCCATCATGAAAGTGTTTTAAACCAGCAGGTTCAGCCCAGAAAATCATATGCCAGCTCCACACCATCCACCTCTGAGCTCAAATCAGCTCCCTGAACTTCAGTGGCAACAGAGTTTCAATCATAAATTACATTTTGCTCTCAAAATGTGCAGAATTGGGTTTGCATGGTTCTGCTGGCAGCACACACATTGCCATGATCCCATGGGCTCCCTCTGCAGAAGCATCTTCTTCCCAAGCTGCCCTTACACACCCAGGAGAAGCACGACAAGATCTCTGCTGTGTGATCTGCTGGTGGATCAATTCCTTTAATTTCTTGTGATCAAAACTAAAGAGGCAAAGAAATATCTGTATCTGCATCTGTCAGCACGTTGAAAATGGATCAGAGTTAGGAGATGTGAAGGAACCTCCACAGTGGTCATGGTGAGCACCAGACTGGTCCTTGAGGCTGAACATCTCCTCTCCCTTCCAGTCCCACTCCACACTGGTGTCAATTAACACCCTCCCAATTCCAGTCCTGCCACAATAAGACAATTTTTAGGTCAGTTAAAGTATTTTAGAGGCTTTAAAGGATTTCTTGCTCACCATCTTAAGAGGAGAGGTCACACTGTACAACTCTGTCCTATGAAAATCCACCAACAGAAACACAGAATGGTTGAGTTGGAAAAGACTTTAAAGATCTTCTGTTTCCAAGATCTTGTGGACACCTTCCACTAGCCCAGGTTGCTCCAAGCCCTGTCTGACCTGGTCTAGAGCACTTCCAGGGATGGGGCAGCTACGGCTCATTGGGGCAACCTCTGCTAGAGCCTCACCACCCTCACAGGGAAGAGTTTCTTCCCAATATCCCATCTGACCCTGCCCTCTGGCAGTGGGAAGTCATTGTCCCTTGTGGGAAGCCATTCTCCCTTGTCCTGGCATTCCAAACCCTGTTTGCACCACTAATAAATAATTTTTTTTTAAATCCCTGGCACGGTCTGTGCATTTATTCAGCCAACACATCTGAGTAGGAACCACAATCAGCAGAAAACATCATTTACCTGGAAAAAGGAAGGAACCAGCTCAGAGCAGAGGAAGAAAGCTCAAGGATCATGGTGGCTTGGGAGAGGGATAAGGGCACTGGGAGCAAGCAGCTGTGACTCGGAGAGTTACAGCAAGGAGCATGGGATGAGGGATGGGCTTGCCAGATGCAGCACTCCTCTGCACCCAGATTAAATTAAAGGTTAGGAAATTACATATGAGGAGAGTTGGAACTGGATGATCTTTCAGGTCCCTTCCAACTCAATCTACTCTATGATATCAGAGGATATATAAATAATATAACAGATTAGGATATATCCTATTACATGTTATACATTATATATTACATTTATATATTCACTGCTCATCATCTGGAGAAACTCAGAAACGAGTGGGTGGCAAATGAAGCCCCCCAGCCCCAGCCATGCATCATCCATGGATTCAAGGATGCTGGAAGGACACAAGACAAAGCTCTGGGGGACTGGCAATGGATCCCAGAATCACTGAGCTTGGAAAAGACCTCGCAGATCATCGAGTCCAACTTGTGCCTGATCCCCACCTCATCACCAGCCCAGAGCACTGAATGCCATGTCCAGACATTCCTTGGACACCTCCAGGGATGGGGCTTCCACCACCACCAGGCATTCCTTGGACACCTCCAGGGATGGGGGTTCCACCACCACCAGGCATTCCTTGGACACCTCCAGGGATGGGGGTTCCACCACCACCAGGCATTCCTTGGACACCTCCAGGGATGGGGCTTCCACCACCACCAGGCATTCCTTGGACACCTCCAGGGATGGGGTTCAGTGGGTCTGATTTTAGCCTGTGAGCTGCTGAGAGCAGCAGCGAGCCCTGTAAGACAGGTAAGTTTTTTTCCCAAAACATACTCTGGGAAAACTGAGAAGAAGAATATAAATAATTTCTACACCTGTAGTTTGTTTACATAAAAATGTTGTTTCTAATTAGCCAATCATAGTAATAAAGTGTTAAATAAAAACCCAATCACCCTATAAAAAAGGTTCATTTATTTAATAAACTAAGATTCATGAAGTTTGTGTCAGTCTTTTCCTGTCCAACCACCTCCTGGGCAGTTCCAGTACCTGACCTCCCCTTCCATGAAGAAATTCCTCCTGATGTCGAACCGGAACCCACCCAGGCACAGCTCTGATCAGAGCTGTCCTTCATTTCACTACAGTGCTCTGAAATCTTCCTACCCTGCAGATACCATTTGAACAGCTCTCAGCATGCTGATTTTTATTAGTATAATTTATGTGTTCTAAGCAGCGTCCTCTTCCCCCAAACGTGAGTTGCATTCGATGGCGTTCTGCCAAGTAATAAATCAATAACTTGTGCAGCTTGTTCTTTCTCCACGGGTCATGTGGCCCGCAGCTGACGGCAACATTTCTCTGAGGGCAGCCGCTCTCCCATCTCCAAGGAAAACAGAAATTTGAACCCAGCCTCCCAGGCCTCAATGGTTGACTTCTGCTGCTTGGCTTTTGTCTTTGGAGGCCATAAAGAGGCGTTAACGCCTAACCAGTGATGAGATACAGAAACAACCCTGGCTGGAAGGAAAGGAAGAGTGTTCCAGGCAGTAGGAGACAGACCTTTCTTCATCATTTCTTTTAGATTGACGCTTTTTAAATTAATTCACTCCCACATTGATTTCTAAATGTAATATTTAAATAAGATCTCTAAACTCCTTTTAGAGTGTCATGTTGCCTTGGGGCTGTTCTTCCTCAGAATCACCAGGTGAAATTCAGAGGTGGCTGGAGGAAGCGACCAGTCCTCCAAGACCATCAAATCACACCTTCAACCAAACACCACCGTCATTTAGTCCAGATATTGGATTTCTCCACCTATTGCACAGGACCAGTAAAGCCTATATACCTCCCAAAATATTTATGGAGTATTGCATGGCCGAGCAAACGTTCCATAGGATGCGTTATCCTGATGAAATTCAGTTTTTCAGTCTGAGCAGGCTGAGATTTGCTGGATGGGACATCAAGCTCACCAGGGATCCCACCAGAAAATAGACTTCACTGAACACCTGAGCTCCTGCCAGTTGATTGTACTCCAAATTCTGTAATTTTTTCAGCCTCAACCTTGGTTATTTATCGATTTTTTTAAACAATAAAAGCACGCCCTTGAAACTGAGGTTTGGTGGGTAAGCAAAAGCTGGAAAAAGAGGTAGAAAAGAACTTTAATAGCAAGACCTGTGGGATGAAAAGCTACTGGATGAGTCCTCAACCTTTGCAAAGCACCAGCTGAAAGAGGGAAAGGTGGGTGAGGTAGAGAGAACCAGATGAGCCTCGGCAGGGATGGGGGTAGATCGGTGAGGACAAAGGTGACAAAGTTTGGAGAGTGGGATACGTAAAGAAATAAAAACTTGTACTCCTGGCCCTTAAATTGCCAAAGACCTGGAAACTTGGAGGAAACTCAGATCATGGATGGTATGGTACTGATCACCTCCAAATTAAATCTTCACCCACAGCAATTATTTAGCGCAATGCCCTAAAAAAACCCAAACAAGGCAAGGTGCAATGCAAAAGTGCTGTTTTCCTCCCCCAGAAGCACCTGGGCGTTCTCTGATTTTCAGGGCAGCTCTGGGCTTATCTGCTCTGCACAGGAGGCCACTTGATGAGGGCACAGAGATGGAGCTGGGCCGGGGGACAGAGAATCACTGCCGAGGTGATGCTCTGACAGCACCCAGTGAGTCCAAGAGCAACAGGGACGTGTCACCAGCAGCCTGAGGGAGGGATGGCGAGGGATCCCCACCCCTGTGTGCCCAGAGCAATGAGGCAGCAGCTGAAGCCACCAGCTACAGCCCCTCACCCAACCTCCCCACAGGAACCTGCGAGATAGCTGGGGAGGAGAAAACCACCTTTGCTCTGTGACAGGGCAAGGCCACAACTCCTGCCATCACCACCTTTCTACATTAATAAATAGACGAGCACCGACCTGGATCTGAGAGCAGACCAGGATTTATAAAGTCTTTACCCTTATCCCATGGTCAGCTGCAAGGGGTTCCTCCTGTAAAAACCCTTTGCAGTCCCTCAGTCACAGCACAAGAGCCGCTGTATTTTTGGGAGACACCAGGCTGAAGATCGAGGCTGCCTTGGTGGTTGTTTACCAATCACTGGAAATAGTGTCATCTTCAGACAGAAGGTTTAAAAAAAGATGCACCAGATACATTGTATTAGATTTCACCATGGAAAAAAAAGGGAATAAAGGTTAAAATATCCCACAGTTCTCCTAGAGGGCTGTGGTGGGTATTTTGGTTTCCATAACATCAACAGTATGTCATGGCAACAATTCCATCATGGCTAAATGCAGTTCTGGCAGACAAATTCTATTAGGATTTAAGAAAAATCCTTAGTGACTATTTAATTTTGTCACTTATTTTTTTGACAGAAGTGTCTGGGTATCTCAGCAATCTCTCTTCAGCCTCCTGCAAGCCCTGGAGAGCTGAGGATTCAAAGAAGAATCTATCCATTTCAGGTCCTCATCCCCAAAAAATGAAAGAAACACTTATAAAGATACAAATACCTCAGATAAATTCCCATTTTGAAGTAACAGAACTATTTTGCTCCCTAGAAACACAGTATTAACTCCCAGGTGTTCATTTACAGATTCGTGACTGTCATTAAAAAACCTTTGGGCCAGTGTGGAAGGAAGGACATTCTGCAGACCCAAGATCTGAATATGTGTCCTTGAGTTTTCTTTCCCTCGAATCCACTCCTCCACATGCAGCCAGAATTCCAGGGAAAGGAAATGGTTAAACCATCCAATTCATTCACCCAAGGATCAGCACTCATGCAGCTGCACAGATTCCTTGTATTTATAGACCCAATCTGTGCCAAGATGTGTGAATTTTCCAGCAGCAGAGCTCGCAGTGCTCCAGCCAGGATCCAGGAGGATGACGTGCTCTGGCGTTAAGAACTGGAATGGGCCCTTTGCAGTTTGATGCCTCCACAACTGCTCCTCATATCCATCCAGCAAACACTGACTCCAGCCACTTCACATTCCAGACAGATTTCCAGGAGAAAGCTAATTAGCTCTGAAGCTGCTCCAAGAAGAATTAGGGATTGCTGCACTCGGGACCTCTGTATATCCCCCAGGCTTGGGGGGAGCACTGACCTGCTAAGAAATCCCAGCCCAGTAACAGAATTCCCTCATGGATGATGGCCTCTTGGAGGAGGCTGCTGAAACCCCACCTCATGGAGGAATCATCTGTCTCCGGCCTTCAGGAATGATCCTCCCTCCCCAGGTCTCTTCTAGGAAGTCTATGGCAACGTTTATGAAAAATCCAGCTGCTTTGGCTTTGTGGTAGTATCAAAATTTGCTTTTTTATGGTGGACAATGGGAAAAGAAACCTGTCCCTAGAAATAGACAGGTTTTCCCATTCTTGGAGCATCTATTGAGTAGGATGCACCTGCATACAAAGGCCACTTAAAAAACTGAAATTAAATGGCTTTGAGCAGTTCTGCTCCACCTTATTGATCAAAACCAAAGAGATTAAACAATCAAACTCATGAGCAAACACTCCCTAAGTGACCCATTCAGGGATATATCACTTGTTTTTTGAACAGCCTCATATTCAAGGCAACTTTCTTTTCTGAATTTTCTCATCTCTGAGAACTCTGGAGAAGCCCAAAATGAAACTGTCAGGGGTTTTGGGAAGGGCTGGGTTAATTCTGTAGTGATGATAAGGAGGGTTCCCCTTGCCCTCCCACAAGGAAGATTTCACCTGGAGAGAGGCCATGCAGACTGGCATGTAAAAAAAAAAGGCATTTTGAAGGTCTCTAACATATTTCCTGTATTATACAGCTCAATAATAGTTGTCCATCCATGAAACACCACATGGATCTTGAAAGAAACTCAGTTTTCTTGTCCTGCTTGTTGTTGAATAACAAATGGAGAAGCTTCCTCCCATCCATCCAAACCATCTTGTGTGTTACTAGATTGCAGCCTGTGTTTTTGTTATCTCTCTTAAGTGCATTAATTTGAGGCTGGAAAGCAACACCCTGTCTTAACAAACCTAAAGCAAAGCTTAAAGTTCAGCCTCTCCTAATCTGCCACGGCTATTGAAGGTCATAATGCTCTCAAGTGTGACCTTGGAGAGCACATGAGAGTGACATTTCCCCTCCCTCCTCACAAATCAACACTGGAAGGCAAAAAACCCCTGGAAGATTGGGGTGGCTTTTTCACTAGATACCAAAAATAACTTTTATGTGATATCAGATGGCACGGCAGCATGACCAGGCAAAGGCAAGGAAGGAACTGCTCATTCCTTGATGAGCCCTCTGAGTGCATATCAAGGAGGCAACAGAGCAGTGGTTAAGGTCTTCATGATGTTTTTGGGAGCCAAAATGTTTATTTTAAACCAGCAAATGTCTGGCTGGATTTTATTTTACAGGTGGAAGTTCGTCATATGGTCAATTAGAAGGTAAATTTCAATAATTCAGTGTACACTCCTTAACAAAACAGAATGAAAGGGATAATTTCAGAACTTTATCAAGGCCATAAAATCATGTCAATACTCACTGGCATCAGAGAGTAAATATTTTTGGACTTACCTGTTCCAGTTTAAAGATGTGTTGGTTAAAGTAGTGCTGCAAGCGCTCGTTGGCAAAGTTAATGCAGAATTGTTCAAAACTATTGTTTTCATAGTCTTCAAACCCAAAAATATCAAGCACCCCAATGGATAAAGTCTGCAAGAGAAGTAAGAGTGAGGATTAGAATAAAGTCACATAAAGTGGATTATTTGTACACAGTACATAATCAAAAGCACACAGGCAGAATTAAATATACTTAATAGCAGGAATTTTACTGGAATTGTTGATATTGTACTGTCTGGAAGACTCCTCCAAATCAGGGAAACAACATGAAACTTCAGATATCTGGACAAAAGGGCTTGTTCTAAGAGAAAAGCCCTCCGAGAGGTGAAATTTTTCTTACTTACAAACAAATGGCCATCTTTGAAGAAACCTGAACCCTGTTCCAAGTTACTCTATTGGATTCAAGAGTATTGATCTTGAGAAGGGAAAAATGGGGATAGGCTTGGGAAACAAAGGCTTGCACTGTGAAGACAACCCACAGGAACACACCTCCAAGGTGCAAACCTCAAGAAGAAACTCCTACACAGCAGGGCTCATTCCCGTGGAAATAATCTTTAGTTCTCCCGGTGAAAACTAAAATAGGATCACAAATAAAGCATCCACCTTGTTTTGCAGATGGATGAGATGATGAACTGATGTTTGGGAGCACTGAGTTGCTCCTGCCTCACCAAAAAGGGGGAATTAACACAAAAATAATAATGCTGCTGAAAAAGGGAGTCCAAAGCCCTGACCAACACTCAGCCCTAACTGCTGGCCCAGCCCTGTCCACGTGATCTTCCCCTGTGACACCTGGCTGTGTCCACATGGCTCCTCTGCACCCTGGCACCATTTTCCACCAGCTCCCACCAGTTTGGGATGAGGGAAATGAAGAGACACCTCTGTGCTCCTTTAGTTCAAGGGCAAGAGAGGTGTAAAGAGGGACCCACCCCATTTTTTTTTGGAACCCATTGGCACTGAGCCCTACATTCTCTCTAACGAACTCTCAGAAGTTCACAATAGGGAAGCCTTTTCTTTTATTAAATCCATAACCCATAATATAAATTGCAGGATTTGGTGAGTTACAGTTCTAAATAGCCTTTTTTCCCCATCATTTTGACAATTTTGGGAACCTTAGCCATATCTCACTCCAGGCTTTTCCCCAAATTGAAGACCCAATGCCTGTTTGGTCTCTAATTTATAATTATCTCTTGAAATGCTCACCAAGATGTGGGTGCACCAAGGTTTCCTATGTCTGCAAAGCGAGGTCAATGCTGCACTGAATTCCCAGCTTGCTTTGCATCGTCCTGGCCCCCTCCTCTCCCCACACCAGCCAGGCAAGAAGAGGCAGTGGACCTCTGGCCAGGCGTATGTTGGCCCACAGGTGAGTGCAACCCATCACCTCCTGGCTCAGACTGTGCTTCCTACCCTTGATGGGAGTAGAAATGTGGGACTTTCTCCTTTGTGTAGGTACTGATTTTCATAAAACTTGAGCCTTCCGCCTGTCAGATGGATTTGGGAAACCCAGAGGAGGAGGGACATGGGGATGTGTCAGCAAATAAACCTCACCCACAGAGGGAGCCGGGGCAAAAAACAAACTCAAGATACAGTTTCTGTTGCAGCTTCCAAGCCTGTACACGACTGTTGTGTTAAACACCTAATTCATTATCAGTTATAAATAAAACTCATACTTTGCCCACCCAGAAAGGCTGCTGTCATCAGAAAAGGAGTGACAAGCCTGAAGGACACATTCGAGGAGAGCTCCACCAGCAGCTTGTTAGAGCACCACGCTCTGGGATCCAACCAAAGCCACCTCACACAAATACTCCGTTCACTCGTTACAATTAATTAAACAATTAATAAGAGTGGTTGAAGCATTAGCACTGGTCAAATGAGCCAAACCTTAAGCAGGGAGGAGAAATACCCCCTTCCCTCCATTTCAAAGAACCTGAGAGCTGCCAGGTGCCCTGGTTTTAGTTCTATTGGTGTTACCTGCAGTCTGGATTTTCTAAGGCTTCCTTTCTAAGTCCAGCTTAATTCCACTGCCAGGAATATAAACCAGACTGTCCACAGGTCTCTCCACACTGCCTTTTGTCCATTTTCAATGCACAAAATCACAAAATCACATAATGTGGGAGGAAAATATTCCTTCTGTGCCCGACTCCTGAGCAGGGAACCACCTACGGCTGGAGCAGGCACGGCTGCCGTGGGCAGAGCGGCCACTCGGCTCTGAGTTGGAGCTTTGTCTGACCTGGACTCTGGCCACTGGGACAAGTGACAACACAAGAAAAAAAAGCATTTAAGCACAAAGATAAGTCTCTAACCCATTTTCCAAGAGCTCATTGACTATTTCATCTTTTGTCCAGGCTTTTCTCCCTATTCCAGAGCCAGACAGTCTCTACCTCGCTGATGCCATGACAAGGATGGAGGCCCCTGGCCACTTTCCCAGGAGTTTGCATCACTTGGCGAAACACCCATGAGAAACAGCTCTTTGACCAGAAGATGGAAATTGGGAACCACTGGACCAAGGACTGAGCCTGGCAGAGGGATTCACCTTCACCCACTGCTTCCCAAGGTCCAGCATCTTCTCCTGCTTGTCCCAATGGATGTGGCAACCCTTTTGTTCACCGGGCAGAAATCTGCCTCATCTCTTTTTTAAATACATCTCAGGAGGAATTCTTCCTAAACTCTCTGTATGATTAATGGATCATATTTTATCTGTATTATCCATGGAAAAAACTGATTATGGAAACAGGACAAAGTGACTTTCCTCATCTCCCTTCACATCACCCTTGAAAATCCCAGCCCCAACCACCCCACTACGGTTCAAGTTCATCCCTACAATCCACAAGAGTTCTGAAAAATTCCCCCACATTAAAGTCTCTATTCCACCATATACAAACAAGACTTGGAAGATGAACTGCTCACACTTCCAGACTATTCATGGATTTACTGACACCAGCTTTCAAAAGCATCGCATTGATGCCCTGTGGAGATAGTTAAGCCCCTGCCATGAGTGAAAACTTTAAGCTGAACAAGGTCTTTAAACTCTCACAAACTTAATTTAATATGAAACAACTGAGCACAAAAGCTCTCTCCCCCTTTTCCAATCCTGGTTCATTTACTGCACTGAAACTGCTACCAAATATATTTCAGTGTGGGCATGGAAATGCTCACACTTATAAAGCAAAACAGAAGAGTCATATATAGCAAAAAATAGCCCAGTCAGTTACAAAAGAATCTTACAGAAATATTGTATTTTAAAGCTGTGTTTTTATAATTTTTTTGCTGATACCTAAAATTAAACACATACAGAACTATAGAAATAATCTGCATTTCACAAAACCACTGCAGGTACCAAACCACACGTCCAGAAGGAGAATGGTTAATTTTGCCATGGTTGTTCAACAGAGTAAACCAGCATTTTTCTCACATCCCTGTGTTTGTGACCCCTGAACTCCTCCAGAATACAGATTTTAAACCGTGTGTTTTTTTGCAGAGTTTCACGCCAGAGAAATCCGGGCAGAGCTCTGCAGTGAAACATCGTTTGTCCTCTGCTATGACGCTCCCAAAAGAACGAGGCCAATGGATGCCACTTGGGAAAACTTTAAAACCTGAGAAATTCGGAATTTTTGGCTGTTTTTCTGCTCTCTGTCCCGGATAAAGCAGCACAAATGCACTAGTACAGAGTCAATTCTTGTAGCAAGGTGAAAAAACATCGTTTCCATTGACATATACAAGAATTAATTTTGCTACACTGGCTGTAAAAAGTGTGTAATCTGGGTGGGTTTAGGATGAAATTTGCAGCCCAATATTTTAAAAAAGCAATCACAGGAGTTTAGCATTTACAAACTTTTTAAGTCTTCAGCTTCAAATCCATCCTTTGAATAGGTGCCATGAGGAAATGGCACAAAGATAATTTAGACCTTGACTCATCAAGTCTATTTTGTGTGTTAATACTGCCTCTTCATCAAAACTAATATACAAAATTAAAAAGTGTGACTGTATTAATTAGCATATCAAAATTCCTGTGATTAAAAGTGCATGTCTGTGAGGATTTTTAAGATTTGGGTGAACTCTGGGTCAGTGAGCGCTTTCTGCTTGAGATGATGAAAAATGACCTCATACTTTTCTTAAAATGTCTCAGCCATGACATTTAAACACAGAGCATGAGTTTTAAGGGCTTTTGGCAAATGATGGCCTTGAAGCTCTGTGCTCTCCAATTCCCAAAGTGCCAATAAATAGGGATCATTGGAGCTGATTTATGTTGTCCCAAATGCACGCTGGTGATGTAATTCCACCATGGAGGTACATTTTGGCAATCACAAATAGGTTTGCTTCAAATTCAGGGGGAAAACCTTGTTTATTACTATTTTTAAATTTTTTATCTCTTTTCATTTTAGTAATTTCTTTTCATTTACAATATTCCAAAGCCAATACTGTAAAAAATCCCTCCCCAAAACAACCCCAAAATCCATCACCGCTTCATCCAAAAGGACCACTCCAACCTACATCACCCCAATATACATGATGACCTATTATATAAAGTGAAAGGCAGTTATTTGCTACAAACTTGGAAGTTGGGACCTAAAATTAATGAACTGATGCACATTAAACACACTGCATGTTCAGCAATTCTTCCTCTGCTTCAGGTCAAAAAGCCAAGAATTAACTGGTTGGTTGAATTTAAATGAATTTTCTTCATGGCCATGAGTCCTTCATAAATCCAACCAGGAATTTTTCTTCATGGCCATTAATTCTAATGAATTTTCTTCATGGCCATGAGTGCCTCATGTGCTCAGCCATGAATTTTTCTTCATGGCCATTAATTTTAATTTCCTTCACAGCCATGAGTTCACCATCATCCCCACGTATGCGGCGCGTTGTCTGAAAACGGCAGCAGGGTGATTTGGGAAGAAATTAAGACACTTCACAAGAACCAAATGGGAAAAGATTAAAAGCACCCTTGGAAATGCCTTTTGATGCACCACGATCTCCACTCTATCATCGTTTTAAGAAGTGAGATGGACTTCTAGCAATTCCTAGCCTGATTTATGGAAGGGGGATTCAGTAAGAGGCTCTGGGAGGTTTAGTAATCTCGTTCTCCAGAGAAGGGAAAGTCTCTGACCTCATTAATAAAGGTCAAATTTCAGACAGTTTGTAGGGAATCATGAGAACATAAAAGGAACTAAAAGGAACTGAGAGATAGATGAAGGAAAAGGGAGTCGAAGCAAATCTGATCCATGGCAGCTCTGCCATTACCATAAACCAGGAGGTATCAAATTACTTATTCACAACTCGGGTCAGAAATAATATGCTAGAAATCCTGTCACCAAGCAAGATAAGCCAAATCCCACTGTGTTTTCCCAAAATATTTCACTGTACATTTAACTAAATTTGGATATCAAAGGTCTGATTTACATCTTCCAAATATTTGCTGGACAATATGGAAGAACAGCGGCCGAGTGTTTATTTTTCTTTGCCCAGCTTCATCTTTTGATCTTCTCCTTACTGCTGATATCAAATAAACACATATTGGGATCTGAAAATGATCTCGGTTCCCATTGTCCCACTGAAATCAAATCTACACTCACGAATAGAGAAACTTCAGTATTAATTTTTCTCCTCAACTTCTCCCAAACACACTCTGAACTGAGATGGTTTTGAGTCTTTACCTCTGCATAATGTGATTATTAAAAAAGAAAGTTCTGTGCCTCAAATCCATCATTTGACACTTTCTGAACCTTCTGAACCTGCAGGATTGTTTTAAAATATATCTTAAAAGCCAGAGGAATATCAGTGTCAAGCATGGGCTGGGATTAATCCGGGACATTTGCGGCAGGGTGAGTCACATGTTATTCACCCACTGCACACCCAGGAGTTTCTGAGGTGCAAGGCTGTATTTTGCTCTCATAAATGAGAGGCCTGGTGTGTTTAAGAGATTTTTTTGGCTGGTAGATGCCAGCAAGGAGATGTCATCCAAGTGCCAAGGTCTTGCCTTGCAGCAGGATTTGGAGTAGCCGCTTCTCCCAGTCCACCTCCCAGTTACTCATTGCTGTTGCTCAACCTCGAAATAACATATGGGAGGCTGAGAAGAACCTGTGTCTTAATCTGGGCTTTCTCCAAGAATGAGCCGACAAGGATTTCAGGAGGATTGGGAAGTGGTAGGAAAAACCAGGTCAGTTGTTGTTGGCTCCGTTTCTCTGTGGTGCTGATTCTTGGTTGGTGCCTCAACGGCAGCTGCAGAGCCCAGGATGCCCTTGGACACTTGTTGGCAGCAATGTTATTCCTCGAGGGCAAAGGAGCAGCTATTCCCAGCCCTGCCCAGTCCAGGGAGACATTTCTCCTCCCTCTGTGCTGAAACAACCCAAGTTGGGGGCTAAAAATAGGGCTGAGGAGGTGACGCGGTGGAACCGCTCAAGGGAAAGTTGGCTGGTCAATGTTTAATGAAGCTGCTCTGAAATGCACATCAATTACTTCTTCACCATCTCCACCCCTAAAATGGGGAGGATCTGTGCATTTTCATGATTTCTGGGGGATTTGTGGGAATCAATCCAATTCACAGAGGACCCTGCAGATAAACTGAACTACACTCATGCCTAAAGCAGCAGATATTTCCTGGTATTTTGTGCGCTGCCTTTCAGCTTCAGAAACTCTGGCCCAAGTACAGCTCAGGATTGCCTCCCTGGATCTGGGTATGAGCACATTCCTGCAGCTCCGAGTCCTGGGCATTTGCCAGCATGGGTGGGTCTGCTCTGGCACAGGGGCAGCACCACTCCCAGCTCCTGGCACCTGCTGCCTGGCCTGGATACTACTGCTATGATTTGGGGCAAAAAAAAAGGTTCAGAAACCTGTGAATTGTGAACTCATGACATGACACATGGAGGTGGGCAAGGAGGAAGACGGTTACACTCCATGGGAGTCTTGGCTGGAGGAAGCAGAGGGTTAATGTGCAGCAGCAATGCTGGAAAAAAGCAGGAATTTGGGCTGTCCTGGCCCTTACCTGCTGAGATTTGAGGTTGGGAACAAAAGTTTAATGGCCCATAAACAGCTACCGTGGTGCCTCACTTTCACAGCCATGCTGACTAAGCACATAAGAGTGTCCTAGACTGATTTGTATTTAAATATTACAGAACAGATAATAATTTAAAAATACTGTTGGGTCATCAATAAAAAATAATTAGCATTTGAGATGCATTTCCTTGTCAAAACAAATCCATTTTTCTGCTTCACCAAATATGTAAACAGTGTGGTTTGTTTTTTCCTGACAGTCCAGACAAAACTTTTGATGACTTGGAACAAAATCAGGAAAGAACACAACATTTCTGGTAAAATATTAAACAGAGGGAGAGGCAGCATGTGCAGTCAGAAGGCTCACTGGATGTTATCACTGTAACAACCCTTCTTTGTCAAAAAAGCATATAACCAGATTTCACAGGCATGTTTTTATTTCCAGTCCACAATTACGTTCCACAAGCCTTTTCTGGAATTAAATAAAGGAGTGAGCACACTGAGAGTCTCTGCAACTTCAATCCTACGGCACAATCCAAATGTCAGCGCTTAGTGAAAATCCTGCTTTTGGCAGCTGTAACTTTAGTTTGGATGCACAACCCCCCGAAAAACCCTGCATGCTGCTGGACCATGTCCCAGATTCCCAAGCCAAGGGTGGCTGGAGAGCTGGAAGTGCCTGTGTGCATGGACACAGATTTTGGGGTCAGTATCCCCCAGCCACGACGAGTGTGGATGAGTACAAGAGGGTTAGGGAGGATGTCCTGGGTCACAGCATCCAGACCCTGCTATTGCAGGAAACTTCATGTCATTCTTCCCATCAATTCTATGGGAAGGTGGTACAGCATTGCACCAGCTCCACTCTTCCCATGATGACTTTTTATTCTTTATATTATATTTTTCTGCTGTACCACCTCAGTACCTACAGGCATCCAGCTCGTTCATCATTTCATCACAGAGCAACTTCATCAAAATGCGGTGGCAAGAATTCCATTTTTTCCCCCTCAATTATACATGGTCCTCTAGTTTTACACATAAGGAGGAAAATTATTTGCCTTTGCTCCAGGAGCAGATGGGGGGAACTGGCTTTTTCGGCTACAACAAAATCTCTTCCCTGGTTGCTTTAAGCTTATAATACTTAAGGTGCTTCATCCTTCTCAGCTCAGCAAGCACCACTTAGAATAATGATGTACCCAGTTATGATCCGAGGAAAAATTAACTTCATGTTAAGCAATGTGCCTGGGTAATGTTTTATCACTCAGTTATCTATTTTAAAAACCCAAGAGAAGAGCCAAAAGAGCTGGTGAGATGTTACCTTGGTGCTTTCCTCCATGTCCTTGGAGTTGAGGAGTGCGTGGTTGATCCTGAACACAATCCAGTCAAACAGGGCGCTGTACAATGACTTGGCCATGGAATTCCGCACGGTCACAGCCTGAAATAGAAAAGAGAAAAAGGTGATTGGAAATGATTCCTACTCTGCCCTAAAATGGCTTTTGCTACTCAAGCTCCCACATCCAATGTTCGTATTTCTCCCTTGCCAAAGCTTTTGTCTGCTATTTTAATTTATGTCACATATGTCGATGGTCCTGACAGCACTGGGAACTGGGTGTAATCCCAGGGCTGTGGGATGTGCCCCTGACTTTGGCTTGGTTTCTTTCATGCATTTGAGTGGATGATACATCAGATCACACCACAAATCCCATCAGTGGTGGCAAAAGCAAAGAAAATAAATACATACATTAAATATAAATATAATAAATTCACCAAGATCCTTGAAAGGTTTCCTGGGGGAGAAGGAAAGAGAAGGGTGGATATTGCACAGGAGCAACAGCAAGCCATGTGAAAGCACAGGCCAGGACAGGCAGTGCCTGGCACCAGCAGAAGGGCTACAAAAGGGGAGGCTAAAAACCCTTCTAGTAAATCTGAGGGTTCCTGAAAACTTGAAGTTTTCCAGGTACCACCAGCAAGAGCTACAAATCATGGCAGGTTCAGAGCTCCTCCAGCAGCTCTCCCAGAGAGAGGAATAACAGTGCTGAGGAAGGGTCATCCCCACCACGGCTGGGATCAAAGAGATTCTGCTCGATGGGATGAAAGCTGAGATCAAAGGAAGATCCCTGGGCTTTTGGACAGGCACCTACATAGAGACCCAGAAAGCAGGAATTCCTATTTAAAGGTTATCTTTGTTCTTGCTGCTTGGGATTCTTCCTTGGTTTCAATTATCACCTCGATAGAGCTTTGGTACATATTAATCACCTAAAAGCTTATGGCATCAGCCGTGACTGCTACATTTTGGTTCATTTTAGCCAATGCAGAAGAATAAAAGAAGAACCAGAAGATTCCCACGTAATTATTTAAATTAAACCCTGAACTGTAACAAATCATAGCTTGTCACACATTGCCTTGAAAACCTCCTCACCAACGCTCCCTTCTAGGAACATCGTCTGAGTAGCCTCATGTCACCGACCCCAAGTGAAGGAATAAAGCTCATTTATCTTCTATCAGCTTATTCCCACCTCCCTTTTTCCTTGATTTTTGGAGATAGCAGCATTTAGCGTGACCACAAGCCGTTCTGCCAATGTTTTGCTCTTAAAATGCAATTAAGCACATGGTCTCACTTCCTCTCCCTGTCCAGCTGGAATAGAAGGGATTAACACAGTCCATGCCAAGGGAGGTTTAGGTTGGATGTTAGGAAAAATTTATTAATGGAAAGGGTTGTCAGGCATTGGAACAGCTGCCCGTGGCAGGGGTGGAGTCCCCATCCCCGGAGGGAATTATCAGACGTGTGGATGTGGAACTTGGGGACATGGGTTAGTGGTGGCCTTAGCACTGCTGAGGGATGGTTGGACTGGATGGGCTCAGAGGGCTTTTCCCACCTGAACAATTCCAGGGTTCTGTGACTGAGGATGCTCACAGCCTCTGTATGCTGCTAACCACAACGTGGTGGCAATAAAAAGTAACATCACAAGGTAACTACAAAATACGGCCATAATCAGCAAGGAATTCCTCACCCAAAGAACAACCAAAACCAAGCTTGTGGTGCAGAGAGGTGAGCAACAGGACTGAGGGGATTCTGCTGTAGCACAGACCAAAACAGCACTTTGAAAGAGTGAGCTCTTGAAATGCCCCAGTTCTCCAACAAGGGCTGGAAAGCAGCCGGCATTTCAAACACAAAGAGCTCTAGTTCCCACTAACTGCCTTTTCTTCCCTTTACTGGTGAAAAGGATTTGGAGAGGGTTTTTTGGCTGTTTTTGTTAAAAGCAACATGGGTTGTTGGGGGCGGGGGGCATTGCTAATTTTTTTTTTTTTTAATTTCCTCAAATGTGAGAGAATATTTCAGTGATTAATAGAAAATTCAAGGCAAATCTTCTATCCCTATGCTCCATCTACTTTTGTGATTAAGCTGGAAGACAATCAGTGCCACTGTCACACCAGAAAAATCAGTCTCTGGGGAAAGACGAAGGCCAAGATCCAGGAATGCCTCTCACTGCCCTAATGCTTTGTCCTGGCATAAACCAGCCCAATTAATTGCTCCAACGTGCAATTAAAAACAAACTCCATCTCTATTTAAAGCCAAAAAGAACGCCGTTGTTTCTCCTACAGCATCATACATGGGTTTATGTTGCAATACTTTTCATTATCTTCTGTTAGAGCCTACAGGGATGTGCAGAGCTTCACCCCTGAACGTCCCTGCTTTTTTTTTTTTCCAAAATAAACAAGGATATCACTGAGCCTGCAGCACTCCAGTGCTGAGGATTGCTGGGAGTGTGATTGCCACGAGTCTCCTGAATGGTCAGACTGGGAAGTTTCCCTGGCAGCAGCACTGCCCAGTTTCCTCCAGAATGTGCAGGGTGGGGGATGAGCCACTGCTCTTACTCCCAAGGTGGTCTCTGCTACATGGAAAGCTGGAAAGGCCATGAAGAGGTGATTTCCTTGCTATGCTTGGGTCCCACAATCAGGGGCCCAGATCCCAAAGGGTTCAACAGCGACTTTTTGAAGTGATGGTTTAATCCTAAGAGCTGGTAGGAAACTCCTGGCAAAGCAACATATCAAGAATACAGGGTGGATGGAGCTCTTTGCCTTCATCCGTTTAAAAAATAGCTGCACTGAAATGAACCTATTTTAAATGACTCAGGGTTTAGGGCAGCCTTTCCTTGTCTGAATTTTTTTTATTTCATTTCAATAAAATATTTACTTTTTAGAATAGATCTTCACCGACATCACATTTTAAATAAAGCTCCTCACTATCCTAAACAGATTCCAAAACTACAAAATCTGAAGACCATCAGGGACTATTATTTCTTTTCAAATTCAAGAGCTGCAGCAGAGCATCTAAAATATGCTTTATTTAATGAGAAATTATTTACTTCTGTACAATCCTACATATCCTAAATTAATTCCAGTCTCTGAACTATATCCCATACATCACATACAGCTTGCCTTCAGGTCAACACCTACAGCTTCTGGTCTCTTCCACAAGTCTCCTTACGTGACATTTAGGCAGATCTGGAACATGGTGATACTCATCAAACCATTTCTATTTCCCTCACAAAGCAAAATAAAAATAGCTGCTGCAATGCCAAAACAAATCTCTGGGGATCAAAGGGAGCAGGACATGTTGCACCCACACAAAAATATTGCTGATTCCAAACCGAGACAGATCAAACGCGCTTTGACTCGGCGGGTCAGGAAATAAGCTACAGACAAGGTTTTAATCAATAGTTTCCTGCTTATCAAGCTAGAAAGCATTTATATATTATTTATTATATGCCAGAAACTCCACTCGTTGGGTTGGCCAACTTTTGTTAAGACCCTGATATAACATATTAGAGTTTTTCTAAGATTTCATTGCCAAATTAATTGTTCTGAAAGTTGTCATGATCGGCATCGGATTCACGCCACCTTAAAAACAGATAAACTTCTGGAAACATCTTCTGTCAAAAGGAACAAGGGGAAGACAGGCTTAAGAATTCAAATCTGCTTTTGAAGTGCTTTGGAACAAGGACTTACAGTTCTGGCAGCAGCAGCCTGTGTTTGAGAGGCTGGAAAAGATGTAATCTCAGGAACCCAAACTGACTCAAATTAAAAGTCTGTAAAACACATTTGTACACATACAGGAGATTCTTAAGAACTGAGATTACAAAGTCACTAAATATACTTAATCAAATCTGTCTGCTGGCATTCCACAGCACCCCCTGCTCCAGGCAGGATCCCTTACTCCTGCCCTTCTGTACCCAGCTGAGGGCAGAAATTTCAAGCTGGAATTATTCAAAATATTTGTTGGTATCCAGAAAATCCAGTGAAAGGAGGCAGACGAGAATCCTCACTAAGCTTGTACATTGAAAACGACAAGAAAGACATTGTGGAGCTGGAGCCAGAGATGGGAACGGAGCTGGGGAAGGGGCTGGAGCACCAGGAGCAGCTGAAGGAGCTGGGGAGGCTCAGCCTGGAGGAAAGGAGGCTCAGGGGGAACCCTCTGGCTCTGCACAGCTCCCTGACAGGAGGGGACAGCCATGGGGGCGAGTCGGGCTCTGTTCCCAGGGAACAAAGGACAGGACAAGAAGGAATGGCCCCAATCTGTGTCAGGGGAGGCTCAGGTTGGTGCAAAGACTGGTCAGGCACTGGCACAGGATGCTCAGGGAAATGGTGAAGTCTCCATCCCTGCAGGGATATAAAAGCTGTGTGGATGTGGCACTTGGGGACATGGGTCAGTGCTGGGGAATGGTTGGACTCGATGATCTCAGAGGTCTTTTCCGACCTAATCGATTCCATGATTCCAAGATGCTCAGGTAACCTTTTACAGACATTTTCACATGATTTTGCTGCAAGTTCCCCCATGACTCTTAAAGGATTCAGTGTTTTTACTGCTGACTAACCTAACACACAAGCAACAGCAGCAATAGCTCAATTTGAACTAAACCTCAAATATTTATACATTTTTCAGACTAAGGGGAATAAACAAAGCCCAGAGAACAGAGGATGGGTGAAAGCAAGTGCTGAAGGACTTGGAAAAGCAAAGAGCAAAAATTGCAGCAATATCCCAGTGACTGGATGTCCCAGGGAGCAGAAAGCAAAGAGATCCCACTGAGTTGGACTTGATCCTTGTGGGCCTCTTCAACTCTGGACAAAGCCACCAAGATGCTGCTGGAAGCTCCATGGTTTTAGTCCCACTCTTCCATAGCCAAAAGGAACATTTTCTGGAGCGTGGACCCCAGTAACCACAGTGAGATCCAGAGTGGGACTGAAATACAAGAGACAGACCCTCTTCTCAATGACTCCATCAAACCAACCCAACCACGGAGTGTATCTGGAACAGCAACTGGCCCCTGGTGTTCAGCTTTAAGCGTTTTTGACCCAAACAAATCCATGGATGAAAGGCTCTTGTAACCAATAAATACTTCCTCTGACATTTTGTTTCAAAAGAGCCAGACTAAAATGAAGAACTGTTTCTGTTCAGGGCATTGCTTGACACAGACAACCAGAAAATTAGAAGACCAAAACAAAGCAAAGCTCATCACTTTTGCATCACTTCGGAAGAGCAGGGCATTGGTGCACTGAGCAATTCTTAGTAAGAATCATTCCAAAGTGGTATTTATGAGACAGCTACAGGTCTCTAAAGACTTCAAACATCTCAGCTCATTGAGAGGTTTGTCCATCTTCCCTCTACTAATGTGGAGGACAGCACAGACTGACCCAGGACAGAGGAGAAAGGTGGTGGATGGATACTTGGGTTTGGGCAGCTCTTATGTTCATCAGAACACAATATTACATTTGCACAGCCAGGCACATATCTGAGTTTGCCTAAGAGGGTTTCTGAGCCTCACTCCATCACTGAAACCCCGGAGTGCAGCCGGCACCAAATGCTGCTCTCTAGAAAAGCAAGACAGAGAAACCCAAACACGTTTTTCATAGAAAAAGATGCCCTTTTTACACACACACATGGGACATCACAATCTATTCTGGGTCACTGCTGTGAAAAATGCACCTTAGGAAGGGCACAGTGCTCAGAGCTGGGGTTTAGACCCCAGTCCCTGAGCACAGGCTCAGTTAATGAGAATTGGATTTAAGCACAACTGGAAAGTGAGTGTGAGCACCAAAACGACTTAAAGCCCTAATGAGGATTAAACACCCGTGGAGTTTATTAACCGTGACAACCCTGATCCCATCCCTCAGCGTTATGCAAATCTGGGGAGCACCCATAAAGATGTGCTGACAGACTCAGCTGGTCAACACAACATTATTGCACCTTCAACAATGGTCAACGTAACATTGTTAAATCCCAGTTTTTCACTGGGGACATCACAGACGTGGGGGCAAGCCCAGTGCACCCACTCCAGATTTTCTACAAGCTATGAGAACTTAAAAGCTGATATTTAAATGCCATTTCTCAAGCACAGCTCTGGAAAATTCCTTGGATCGAGAACAGAAGACATTTTAGAAGGCAGTCTGACTTGTTAGCCCCAAAGGCAACTTGGTGCTTTGCTGTTCAGTCCCCAAGACTTGTTGCACTGTTGGTCATGGTCCTCTTTACCTCCAGATTTCCAGCATTTTCCCAGGAGCCCATGTGTGTGTGTCCCATCACGGACATCAGCAATGTTATTTGCTCACACTGGATAAACACATTGCCAGTGCCAGCATTCCCTACCAATGCAGAACTCCCACCCATCCCAAAAAATATGGCTTTACAAGCAACACCCCTTGTAATTTTCCCAAGAACCTGCAATAGCTCCAAAAATTCATTTGTTAAAATAGGAGTGATATTGATACAGCTATGGGAATTCCCTATGGATTCTTTCTCTCCTGGCGACCCCCCAACTCTTCCGGAACATGAGGACACGTGTGCAGCTGTTTCCTGCCCTCCAGGAGGAAAACAAGCAACACACTCCCCTTTCAGACTTTTATCAACAAATACTGAACAATTAGAGTAATTCCAAGGTGATAAGAAATGTTTCTTTCCAGGTGTGAAGTTTGCAGGATCAGGTGTAAAACATAGAGAACGGGTGTTCAATTACTTAAGTAAAGTTGGGCACCACAAAATACATTTTCTTCTGGTGGAGAGAAGAAACAGAGATTCCTCTTCTCTTCAGGAAATCAGATCTGAACACAGGAAGAGAGGAAATATCCCCTTTTCCCTTAGGGCCTTTGATGGGCTTCCTATAATTTCTATACAAGGATGAAAGGTGCTTCCAATGAAACGCTTGGGGAAAAAAAAAAAGTAGCAGTAAAATTCTTCCTCTTCAGGAAATGCCTCCAAAAATCAAATCTGGATATGTGGTTTTTGTGGCTCTGTGGGAGTTTCATTTGTTTGCTTTTCTTTTAATATGTGGAATAAAATTTCAGCACGTTCTTTGGTTAATCAATTGGTGTTTCTGCTCACAGGGATTCGGCACTAAATCCCAGGAACCTGTTGATATCCTATCACAGAAATTATTCAGTGAGCTATTATCATACACAGGATTTGATTTTTCATTATCATTTGATGTCTGGTTTGTAATCCTTATCAGCCATTTCCATTTTTCCCCCATTTATTCTCTAAGGTGAAATTTGGGTTCATAATTGTATTTGTACTTACTGTAACACAAATGTCTCATTCCAATATGACTCAGAGGAAAAAAAACCCACATTTTAAAACCTACTGAATTTTGCCCATGGTATTTACCTGGGATTTTCAGATGAAAATATCTCTCCTTCAATCACTTCTGTGGGTTTAAATGATGTATTTAATTTCCAAATAGGGGAAAAAATTAGGAAAAGAGTGTATGTGTTTTCTTATTTGCTTCGAAGTACCTATTCAACAAAAGCATGCTGCATGCAAGTAAATGATTAAAGAAATCTATTCTAAAAAAGTTTCTATTCTAAAAAAAAAATCTAAAATTTATGTTTGTTTTAAAAAAATACACATAGAAATACACATATTAACAATGCTTGGCAACTGTGAAGAGGGATAGGATTTATCCAAGATTAGAACAAGCAAAAGCAGGAGGAATTCAAGCTCTCCTAATACATTTGATTTGGATCACCCCAAGGGATCTAATGACCAGGAACAGAAGCCAACCCCCATTCTCAGTGAACCTTGGATATGCAGACAATTGAAAACAGCCCACATGGGCATCTCAGAGATGCTGATCTACAGCAATCACTAATTAAGAGATAAAAAAAGCAGACTGAAAATATACTTTCATTTGAATAGCACTTAGGGGTGCCAGATACTACTCATAGTGCTCGTGTTGGAGGAGTAGTGACCACGTGTACTAAAATACCCTAAAAATCCTGTTTTTATCTCTGACACTATTACTGCTCCACGAGGACTGAAAAAACCCACATGGAAAGTGGCTGCAGCTTGTGTTTGTGGTTGTAGGGAGAGAACTGCTGGCTCTGACAGTCCTGTGCCGAGATGGAGTAAGGAAAGAAGGGAGAGATGCAGCTGTGAGAGCTAAATTAGGGAAAGAGCAGAAAGCGAGGAGGATGGTGAAGAAGGAGAGCAGCACCACACACAAAACCTGCTGGAGCATCTATGGCTCATCACCAAAAGTGGGAGAACATTTCTGGGTTTGAAGGAAACAGAAACCTCTCAGCTGCTGGAATCAGACAAGAACTAAATCCCTCTTCTGGTCCAAATGCAGGTTTTAGTGCCTTGTTTATAGAATCCCAGCACGGTTTGGGATTAAAGATCATCCAGTTCCACCCTCTGCCATGGGCAGGGACACCTCCTGCTAGGCCAGGTTGCTCCAAGCCCCATCCTACACGGCCTTGGACACTTCCAGGGATTCAGGGGCAGCCACAGCTGCTCTGGACAACCTGTGCCAGGGCCTCCCCACCCTCACAGCCAGAAATTCTTTCCTACTATCCCATCTAACTCTGCCCTCTGGCAGTGGGAAGCCATCCCTTTTGTCTTGTCACTCCAGGCCCTTGTCCCAAGTCCCTCTCCAGCTCTCCTGGAGCCCCTTCAGGCACTGGAAGGGGCTGGAGCCTTCTCCAGGTGAGCACCCCCAGCTCTCCCAGCCTGGCTCCAGAGCAGAGGGGATCCAGCCCTTGGAGCATCTCCATGGCCTTCTCTGTGCTGGCTCCAACAGCTCCACATCCTTCTGATGTTGGGGATCCCAGAGCTGAAGGCAGGTCTGCAGGTGGGGTTCCATGAGGGCAGAGTAGGGGGGAAGAATCCCCTCCCATGCCATGTGTCCCACTCCATCCATGGCCAGCAGGATGAACACACTAATCCAGGATGAGAACACTGTGATATTAAAATATTAAATTATTTTTTAGAAATAATAATTTTTTAAAAATAATGAGTTACTAGTGGTTTATAATTTCCTAGAGTTGCAAGTAAGCAAGTAGCTTTGAAGGACTTCCTTCTCAACCTGATGGTACCTTGGCATTGGAAAACTGTCCCTCTGGATAAACTTCTTGAATTGACTTGTCCCATTGGGATTTTTGGGAAGGGTGTTAGTATGGTTTGGGAAATCCCCTGAAAATGTCTCTGACTAATACAGACTGGCAGGTGGGAGAAGGACCTTTGTCCAAGGAAGGTGATTGTGAAGGTACCAATTGGCCCAAGGTGGTCGTGTAAGGTACTGAGAAACTGGTGCAAGAGGAGGGAGAGCACAAAAAGAATTAGAAAAAAGGTGTGACATAAAATTTGAAACTAATACCTAAACCCCCTCTCTGAATGTGAGAACTTTACACCTGATTTAGTGACAAAATCCTGAAGTGCCTTCGTGTTTGAGCGTTACGCTGGGGCACGACACAGCATTGGATGGTAATGACATCACAGGCTATTTTTTCTCATTGGAAAATCCACCCCTAAGTTCTGGAAAACATCACTGACACTTGCATCTCTTGGATAAAATCCATTGGCAGGACAACCTGCTGCCTCCCATCTCCAGGGTGATAGTGGAAGGTTTCTGCCAGGATGTGGCAGCCAGCCGGGAGGGCGGGAGCCAAAGACAGTGCAAGGCTTCAGTGCTTTGTTGTTGTTTTTTAAAGTATTTCCTTTGCAGGCACATTTATAGAAGTAAAGCATTAAAATGAACCTTTAAAGGAATGTTCAAACTACTTTTAAGCCAACTTTTCCTCTTTTTTGTTGTAATCAAAAATGAAAAAACCATTTTTCGCTCCTTTTCTTTCAAAGATGCCTTTAAAGATATTTTTTCTCCTCCTTAATTGTACATAAAAATCATTAAAAAAATTTTTTTCTTTCAGGCTGAAGCCAGAGTAGTGCATTGATGATCTGAGTTCTCTTAGGGAAATGACTCAGGAGAATGACAGGGTTTTAATAAGATGTTCAGATAAAATATGAGTGTGGAAAATGACATCATACCTCTCCCGCCCGAGCACGATGCCAAGTCAGGGATTAAGCTCCAGTCTGATATCCTGCAAGAGTACTTTCCTCTGGGTGTTAAGCCTCTGTTTTAAAAAACCCCTAATCCTGCTTGTCTCAGCCCATGGCCTGTGAGCCAAGAGGGAAGCCCAGAGGCTGCTGGGTTCCTCCCAGCCACAGGACACGGATGTGGCTGGAAACCAGGTATGTTGGGTCACAGCAGGGACGGGAGCGCAGCAGCGGGAAATCGCAATTCCCCGCAAACACGTGGCTCACTCGGCACTCACTCAGTGGGCTGAACGTAGTGGAAAATCAATTTGGGGTCATGAGAAGCTCAATGTGAGCTGAGCATGTGCTCTGGGAGCCCTGAACTCTCCCATGCCCTGGGGGCTGATTCCCCAGTGTGGGCAGCAGGAAAGGGGAATTCTGTCCCTCTGCTCTGCTCAGGTGAGACCTCACCTGCACAGCTGCTTCCAGCTCTGGGGTCAACATCAGGGTGTGGAATTGCTGGAAAGAGTCCAGAGGAGGCCACAACCTCTGAGGGTTGGAGCTCTGAAGCCAGGCTGGGAGAGCTGGGGGTGTTCACCTGGAGAAGAGGAGGCTCCAGGGACACCTCAGAGTCCCTGACAGTGCCTGAAGGGGCTCCAGGAGAGCTGGAGAGGGACTGGGGACAAGGGCCTGGAGTGCCAGGACAAAGGGGAACAGCTTCCCATTGCCACAGGACAGAGTTAGATGAGATATTGGGAAGGAATTAATTGTTCCTTGTGAGGGTGGGGAGACCCTGGCACAGGTTTCCCAGAGAAGCTCCAAGCCCCATCCCTGGAAGTGTCCAACGCCAGGTTGGATGGGCCTTGGAGCAACCTGGGCTATTGGAAGGTGTCCCTGCCCATGGCAGGGGGTGAAATATCATGATTCTTAAGGTTCCTTTCAACCCACATCATCCTGTGATTCTGTGATCCTGACGCTATCTCACATATGTTCCCTCTGAAATTGTGTGCTTCTGTGAATTCCTGTGATTTCTGAGGAGTAACACAGGGAGTATGAGTGTTCCTGCAACTGTCCTCTCCTCACTCATGCTTTCTGCCATTAGATGCATGCAAACATGGCAAATGAAGTGGAAAACCTCAAATAAGAACAATAAGAACATCCTTTGTGGATGTGTTGAAGATCTAGCTGTTGTGTCCCTGCTGGTAGCAGGTAAATTTGGGAAAGGACAGATGGGAGACCCACCACTCCCACTGCCATCCCCATCCCAGGCCAGAGCCTGCCTGCTGTTTATTTTTAGAGATGATTTCAAGTCTTGTCTCTGATATTGTCACTTTGCAGCTGATGACTGGAACACGCTGTGGTTACGCTTTTCAGAAACAGCCCCCAAGGACAGCCAGGAGCAAAGGAAACCAACAGAAATCTTGTTAGAGATTTTCTCTGAGTCCTGGCTGTGGAGCCAAGTGGTTACGAGCATCATCTTCCTAAAAAGATTTCACTCAGAGCCTTCAGATTTGGGCGCTGTGGTTTAGAAAGTGTCATCTGCAACAAATCAAAACCAAGAAGAAAGGGAAAAAACCACTCTCTCTTCCTGAAATTAAACCCCTCCAGAAAACAAGGCTGCAGTTCTGGCTTCTCCTGTGGAGAAGATGATGAAAGGAGACACAGGGAACATTAGGGAAAGGTGCTCACCTAGAGCCATCCCGAGCCCCCCACAGAGCTACAGGAGAACAGAGCCACCAGGCAGCCAAGTTTGATGGGTCCACTGATGACAAAATGTTTTCCTCCACCTTGGTGCATCCAGAGTCTGTTCTGCCAATGGCACAAACTGAGCTCCCATTCCACACATGTTTTCACAGTGAAACCAGTACAAAAACCAAGTAATAAATTACTTTGTGGCACGAGAAGAAGTTGTGTGATCTGACGTGAGGAGGCCACATTTCGGGAAATTTGCTCAGCATTTACAGGCACAACGTACCGGGATCCTCACCGAGGAGTCCAATGGATCACCAAAACCAGCCCTCAAGCCTTTAAAAGCCAAATCCTGCCTTTACATTGGGCCTTCCCAAGCAGAGGGCAAGTGTAGACAAAATCCTTCTGCCACTGCACCATCGTCATCATTCCAGGTTATTTTTGTCACCTGTTTTTGGCAAGGTTTCCCAGGGAGAAGTTATTTCTCATCACACCTCAGCTGTTGCCACTGTAGGGGCAAAGTTTGTGCAACTGACCCTACCCAGCCACGGAATTCCTACACCTCCACCTCCTTCAGCCACTGACCAACAGCCCTGGGCTGAAGAAAAAAATCAACCTGAATTTATTCAGATTGGGATTACACATGAAAATCCCACATTCCAAGCAACTGTTCCAAAATGACATCCCTTGTGGGAAGAGCTGGCTAACTAACTCAGGAACGGCTTGTCTGCATTCCTTGAAAACTTTTCACATGATTTTTGTAGAAATTTAAGTAACTAAAAGAACTCTGTGACATTAAAGCATCTTTTGAGTAGTCAGATGTAATTAAAAGAATCCTTTAAAGAGCTGAGAATGGATTTGCTTTGAAAGGGCAGCTGGAGTGGGCTGTAGGCAGAGCAGTCCATGGAAAGTCAGCATTTCCTCTCCTCAAGTCCTGATCTTGGACTTCGTTCAGGAATCTTGGAATCCCAATGTCTTCCTTGTTTTCCCAGACATCAGTGCCCACTAAATAGCAGGAACACAGTTAACACACAGGAATTTCCATGGTGGCAAGAGCAGGAGAGTGACTGCAGCAGCTTTTGCACGAGGATGTGCATTTCTAAGGGAAAAGTGAGAAACCTTATCCCACAAATACACTTCTTTTGAAGTTCTACCCTCCCAGGTTGCCCTCATGTCCTGAAGCTGAGGCACTTGCTTGGCTCTTAAAAGCTTTGTGGGGTTTCAGTTTTATTCCATTAATATTTTTCTATGAATTCTGAATCCACTCATCAACATAAGAAGCTTTTCAAAGGGCTCCTGCTGGGCTCCTCATGTTAATAACCTGTGGTGACAACGAGTTTCCTCAGCTAATGGGTTTGGGGATAAGTAGATGCTTCCAGCAGTTCTGCTGCTTTCTATTCCATTAAGTGTCCCTGTCCTTATACCACAGCACTGAGAATTTTCATTTCTTCATGCTATTAATTATTTTGTCTCCTTCCCACTTTCTGTCCTTAAATATTTTCAGGCTTGTGATTAATTGCAACTATGATCTTTTCCTTAGTTGTTTTTTTTAACATCTTAGGTAATGTTCTGCCATTCAGCCCTGGAATTCCATTTCTTCTCCCTTATACTGGGTTGAAAAATGCATCAGCTAGTCCCACTACAAGGATACAGAGAATAAAACATCACTCAGTTCTTTGCTGTAATGAAATACTTTTCCAACTCATTATAGTTCCCTCCAAAAGGCTTCTCTACCTTGTGTCTCTGACAATTAACTGTTACCCTGATGAAAATTAAGTGTTTGTGTTGAAAATGAGATGTCCTCCCCTATTTAAAGTCCCTAACACAGCAGAGTTTATCATCCCAAATACCCATCCTGTGATGGTCATTCCAAGTGTTTGGTATTCCTCAGCAAAAATTCATCCCAGGTGAAGAAGGTCTAAGTAAAGTGACACTTGGTGACATGAAAAAAATAAAATCTGATGATTTTGTGGCACCAGAGGAGAAAGATGTGCCTGGCCTACCACTCTTGGGCAAAGGTTCTCCCCTCTCTCCTTCTCCCAAAGGACACAAATCCAACTCTCCTCCCGCTCTGCTGAGCCAGCACAGACCCAGAGACAATGAACATGAGAGGATGAAAGTACAATGGAAGCAAAGCTGTGGAGTCCTCAGCAAATGCTTCCAGAAGACCTGGACTTTGCTCTCCTGGCTTTGCTGTCACCCAAAACACAAGATTCAATGCTTGTCACCCCTGCCTAATCCTGCACATCTCAGATTGTCAGGAGCCTGAATATTTTGGTTTGTAAATCTGACCTGAATTGCATCACTGCTTTTCTAACTAATCATGAGCTGATTTCACATGACTGACAGCTGCACCTATTTATGCAGAATAAATAGCATTTCATAGATTTAGTTGTAACTTGGGTGCTCTGGATGGAGTCAGAACAGTTCCCAGGTGACCTTCCATGGCCACGTAACAACAGCATGGAGCACCCAGCTGCTAAAGAGCATCTGGCCATTGGAACAAAGACATGATCATGGAATGCCAGACAGGTTTGGCTTGGAAGGGACCTTCAACGTCATCCAGTCCTACTCCCTGCCATGGGCTGGGACACCTTCCACTAGCCCAGGTTGCTCCAAGCTCCATCCAATGGGGCTGTGGATACTTCCAGGGATCCAGGGGCAGCCACAGCTGCTCTGGGAAACCTGTGCCAGGGCCTGCCCACCCTCACAGGGAAGAATTGCTTCCCAGTATCTCACCTAACTCTGCCCCCTGGCAATGGGAAGCTGTTCCCCTTTGTCCTGGCACTCCAGGCCCTTGTCCCAAGTCCCTGTCCTGCTGTCCTGGTGCCCCTTTAGGCACTGGCAGAGGCTCTGAGCTCTCCCTGGAGCCTTCTCCTCTCCAGGTGAGCACCCCCAGCTCTCCCAGCCTGGCCCTAGAGCACAGGGGCTCCAGCCCTTGGAGCATCTCTGTGGTCCCCTCTGGACCCTCTCCAGCAGTTCCTGGTCCTTCTGCTGTTGGGGACCTCTGTGCTGAGGCAGCTCTGCAGGTGAGGTCTGACGAGAGCAAGGCAGAGGGGAAGAATCCCCCCTCTCCCTGCTGCCCAGGTTATGGGGGAGTTTGGGGCTGCTGGCCCAACATCTGCTCCCCAACAGCTGCTTCCACTGCCTTGCTGGAGGTACAACTCAGTCCCTTTCAGTTCCTCTGAGTTTTCAGACACCCATTTTCCACTTAAAATTCTGAACAAACATTCAGTTAAACACAGGGCATGCTTTTAGTGACACCCATGACAGCAAACAACCAGCTCCCAACAGCTCTTCAGAATTAAAGAAAGGCAGGATTCAGGTCAGTTGTTGACCAAGAAGTTGTCTCACATCTTTTATTTCCCTTCTGTTGCACAATTTCACATCAGACTTCTCCCAAAAGTGTGAATTAATTAGCTTTCTAACCCTTAGGGTAAAATGTCCTTGATCACAAATGGCTTAAAATTACCAAGATCTGTTAAATAATGTCTATTAGCAAAGTTACTTGCTTAAGAAACACCAACCGTATTGGTTAAATGAAGCTAATGAATTGAAAGCATCATGGAATTTTTTTCTTTCTGAGGAATTTAAAACATGGCTTGCTAACAGATGTATTTACTTTGATAATGATTTTTTTTTTCTCATTGGATGAAGAACAGGGAAAAAATGCAGAGACTGGTGAAAAACAGACAAGCAGGTGCTGGACACCAGCCTGATAAACAGAACAGATGGGATGGAGACCAGGCAGGGACGCTTGCAGAGCTCTGCCACAGCCTCATCTCCAGCACAATGGAAGGGGATGGAACCACCAACCCAGATGGATCTGAGAGAGTTCAATGAGTGGATGAGTCAAGGCACATTCTAATGGCCTTAGACACCTGCAGCAAGCAGAGATGGAAAAAACCTGAATCCCTTGGATTATTTAGATAGAAGCAGGAAGACAGATGTGGCCCAGGAGGGCAGTTCCTTGCATGGATTAAGATGTTTCTCAGATTACAAACAGGATCAAGAGAAAGATTTTTAACAACCCCCAGGTTCTCCACAAACATGTGACTCAAGTGCTCTGCTCCTGCACGTTTCCCACCAAACATCAGTCAAATCACTTGGTATTTAGCTCACCTTTTTTTTTTCTTTTGAATACCTGAACTGTGGCCTGTGAAACTTTCCTACCTCGGTATAACTGCAAAAATGCACATAATAACATATGGAAAAAAAGCCCAGAGTCTTGGGCTGAGGGGCACTTTGGGAAGGACAACAGCAACCCACAGCATGTTACTTTGCTGCCATTAAAATCCCATTTCTCCCTTTTTCAGCTACGTGCCTGCTGTATTTTAACTTATCAAGGAGAAGATGGCTGTGGCTGCAGAGATGCCCGATGCTCAAGACAGATCTGAATCAAAACAGTCCAATCACCACTA
Organism: Nicator chloris; assembly: GCA_013400495.1. NCBI lineage: Eukaryota > Metazoa > Chordata > Aves > Passeriformes > Pycnonotidae > Nicator > Nicator chloris. The sequence goes on from WAAE01016555.1 coordinate 161,022, forward strand.
CTACCACTGATGGCTCTATTGCTCCCATAGCCTTTTCCAAGGGTCCTTCCTGTCGCTAAATGAAGTGGAATTCTCCAGCTCGCTGTTACCAAACACTGCACTGTGATTTCTCTGGAAACCCATGAAGTGCTGCCGGCTCCATTAATGCACCATCTCACTCCTGATACAGTCTTTGGCAGCTGTTTTGGACAACAGCCCAAGACCTCAGCACACAAGTGCAGCCTTTCATGTCTGTGCAGCCTTTTTCCTAAGTTTATCTATAGCCTAAAGCTTCTAAACCTCTGTGCTCACCATTTCAAACACTGCATTAAAACACCATCCAGTGCTATAAAAGGAAAAATGGATGGCTCCAGGAGGCAGCTCCATGGGAGATGAGCCAGTGTGGCTCAGGAGATAAGAGGCAGCTGCCAGAGTTGAATATAAGCATTATTTATGGAGGTGGTGTTGTTGATTGCCAGAGGTGCTGGAGGTGCAGCCAGAGAGGATGGCAGCTCCCCGGCAGGGTCTCAAAACAAGCCCACGTTTGCCATCGGTGCCACAGCCACGAGAGGCAAAACAAAGTAGTCTTGATTTTTCCCTGCAAACCTAGATCTCCCTCCCCTTGGTTTAAGAGATTTCCCCTTGATCTGTCCTTAATTTCAGAAAGAGCTGTAGCTCCAGCAACACGGGGATGAACTCGACTGGTAATACCATGGTCAGACACAACCTCTAAACAATAAACCATGAGTTACTGAACAATGAGAAAAGCTGATGGCACGTTATGCTTTGTAGGGTCTTCCTGAAAAACCACATGCTCATCCCTTAATTCCTGTAACATCTCAAGGATGGGCACTGACTACACACCAAGAATCCCACCCTGGAGTTTGGCTCCCAACCATTTATTTGCTCCTACCTATGGCCCTGCTCGAGCAGACGCTGCTGCCACACACCTTGAATGCTCCTGGGTAAAATAAAGTAAAATGAAACCTTCTCTCTGCTGTGAAGAACTTGCTCAGCTGAAGACAACAGCAGCAGCAACTGCTGGCACACAGGAGGCACGGATTTGAATTGCTGGAATCCTACCTCCACACTGGACTTCAGTGTTACATTTAACCTGTTACCTGATCTAGATCGAAGATTCACAGACTGTTTCAGCTGGGAGGGATCTCAAAGCCCATCCCATTCCACCCCCTGCTAGGGGCAGGGACATCTCCCATCAGGCCAGGTTGCTCCAAGCACTGTCCAGTCAGTGTCCACTGGTCTGGGACATTTCCAGGAATGGGACCACCACAGCTTCTCTGGGCAACCTGTGCCAGGGCCTCACCACCCTCACACAGAGGAATTCCTTCCCAATATCCCATCTAACCCTGCCCTTTTTCAGTTTGGAGCCATTTCCCCTTGTCCCGTTCCTCCAAGCCCTTGTAAAAACTCACTCTGGAGCCTTCAGGCACTGGAATCCAGTCCTTGGATCCTCCAAGATCATCCAGCAGAATAATTATATGTGGGGAAGAATCAAAAGGTCTTGACTTTATTAAAAGAAACTCAGAGTTGACAAAGTCAATATTTCTGCCTAACTTTAAAATGGCACATTATTCCTGAGGGAAAAGCCCATCTCAACTCCTGGGGCAAAGCCATAAAGAGTCCTAAGAGAGGAAGTACAATATGAATAAACAGAGAGGAGGTGGTTGCCAGTTGCAGCTTCTCCTTCAACACTGCAGGCTTCCAACTGTTGGGAGAAGACAAGATTTCAGGGAGACCTCAGAGCCCCTTCCAGTACCTAAAGGGGCTCCAGGAGAGCTGGAGAGGGACTTGGGACAAGGGCCTGGAGGAACAGGACAAGGGGGCATGGCTTCCCACTACCCCCGGGGAGAGTTAGATGGGATATTGGGAAAGAATTCCTCCCTGTGAGGCTGGAGAGGTCCCGGCACACATTGCCCAGAGCAGCTGTGGCTGCCCCTGGATCCCTGGAAGTGTCCAAGGCCAGACTGGACAGTGCTTGGAGCCACCTGGGCTAGTGGAGGGTGTCACTGCCCATGGCAGGGGATGGAATGAGATGAGCTTTAAGGTTCCTCCTAACTCAACCCCATCTGTGATTCCATGATGTCCATCCATAAGTTGTCTCCACTTTGCAGTACCTTCTACCCAAAACACACCAGAATAAAAGATGTAGTTTTACCCAAAATACTGCAAAGATGAACAGAACCAGGAACAGTCTGGTATCAATTCATAACTGAAGGAGAATGTTTCAAGAGAGCTGCCAAGCGTTCAAACCACTGTTTTTAAAAAAAAGCCCCAAACCACAGGACTGTGTTTGCAATCAGCACACAAGGAGAAGGCAGGAGCACACAGACAGCCAGGAATGTGACATCACTGCAAATCCAACAAAGGCGGTCTCTCCATGTGCTCTGGGGCTGCAGCTCGGGAAAGGGGAACACAAAAGGCTTGGCTTGGAATAAAAAACTCCAGTCTCAGCTCTGAAGCTTCCAAAACACCAAAGGCAAGGATCCCTTCAGGCCAGCTCTGCCCATTCAAGACTAATAAGGGGGTGACAGTTGTCACAGCAGGACCCCGAGGGCACAGATATCCCAGGAGCCAGGCTGGGATTATGGAATGATCACACTCACTTCCCACAAAAAGCATTTCTGCGTGGAGTTGTCATCTCCATGTATTCCAACACTGATGAAAGGGATCGGCAAATGTCAGCCCCTGTGCTGAGCACAGAAAGTGAAACATTCCAGAATGGAGAAGATGCACATGGGAACCTCATCAAAGCTCAAAACCCATCCCAAACCTAAATCTCCAGCTTTTGACATGGAATCCCAGACAGTCTGGGCTGGAAGGGACCTTAAAGCTCATCTCGATCCATCCCCTACCATGGGCAAGCCCCATCTAACCTGGCCTTGGACATTTCCAGGGATGTACCATCTATCACCTCTTGCAACCTGAAGACTGGTAGATCCAACCTGCTCTTCTTGATGGTGTCAAGAAGCAAGGACATGCCAAAGTGACATTATGCAATGCTTTTTTTTTAAAGCCTGTGGAGCAGAATCTTTTCCAGACAAACTCCACTGAAACTTTCAATGTACCAAGCTATGAAAAAACCCACAGGCATCTGAAGAATAAAATAATTGCTGTATCCATCAGGAGAGGCAGCTGCCCATGAGCTACAGAGGTCATGGTGGGAGACCCATGTCTGCAAATCCTCAAAGCCTCAATGGCTCCATCCATTGGAGCCAACCATAATGCTCCTTTGTTAAAAACCCAGGAATAACGGCCCGTTGATTTCCAAGAGTCCAGTGAGTCATGAGTGGGGATTATCAGACATCTTTGTGAAGTCCCAAAATGTCAGATGAATCCCGCTGTTCCTTCCTGATTCAGACAGATCTGAATTTCAGTCACTCATTCTACTCCCTGAGCCAGAGGAAGACCAGGAGAAAGCCTCTTAGCATGGGGAGGTTCAAGTTGGAGCATCTCAAATTCTGCTCTCTGAGCAGTGAACCTGCTCCCAGAGCGAGATCACTGCTGGATAAAATTTGGTGGTCAGGATGCTGATGATGTAAGGAGGGGAACAAAAAGCACGGGAGGAGGTCATCTTAACACAATTCACAGCTTCTTCCTAAATGATTTTGTCAAGGAGATCACATCAACCAGTCCCAAAGGAGTCTTGGCTCCTTCATCTTTCCCCACAGCCACCACACCCTGATCTTTCCTTTCTTCCACTGATATTGGTGATAAACCTTTCTAAGGAGACACCTGAGATTTGGAGCAGCCGTATCACCAAAAACATTTGGGAAAGCACTTGAGAAACTCCTGCTGAGCCACTCTAGTTCTAAAGAGGTGTCTTCCAACTCACCAGAACGAGCAGCAAGGTAAGACTGTTCCCAGCTGTGTCAATACACTACAGATGTTGGGCAGCAGGTCAAGGGAGGGGATTCTGCCCCTCTGCCCTGCTCAGGTGAGACCCCACCTGCAGAGCTGCCCCAGCCCTGGAGCCCAGCACAGGCAGGACCTGGAGCTGCTGGAGAGAGTCCAGAGGAGGCACCAGGGTGATCAGAGGGATGGAGCAGCTCTGGTGTGAGGAAGGGCTGAGAGAACTGAGATTGTTCACTCTGGAGAAAAGAAGGCTCCAGTGCCTAAAGGGGCTCCAGGGGAGCTGGAGAGGGACTTGGGACAAGGGCCTGGAGGGACAGGACAAGAGGGAATGGCTTCAAACTGACAGAGAGTAGGATTAGATGGGATATTGGGAATACATTGTTGGCTGTGAGGGTGGGGAGACCCTGGCACTGGTTGATCAGAGAAGCTGTGGTTGCCCCATCCCTGGATGGGGCCAGGCCAGGTTGGATGGGGCTTGGAGCAACCTGGGCTAGTGGGAAGTGTCCCTGCCCATGGCAGAGCTTGGGACAAGATCATTTTAGGGTCCCTTCTAACCCAGCCCACGCTATGATACCATTATTCTAAGGACCCTCCAGCACATGGGTAGTTATAGCTCAGTTTTAAACTTTTCTACCCATTTTTTTATGTCTGTGCCCAAGATGAAGGAAAAACAGTAGAAACACCACACAGATTAAATGTCCATCACAAAGACTCAGTGAGAGCTCTTGTGTGGCCCTTTGTTAGGGCACATTTCACCTCTGCACAAAGGAGACACTTCACTTCCAAAGAATTAAGCTCAGTAACAGTTACTGAACTTAAACACACCCTCAAAGTGGGAGAAAAGATACTTTTTTTTCCGCCCCTGGAAAAAGGAGTCAAAATATCTCCAGCTGACCCCAGTGACAACATGATGTGTTCACTTATTTGTGACACAACAGGCTGCTCTCCAGATGCTATTCAAGGTGCTGTAAATTCTCACACAGCCCTACAACAAGAGGGAATGGAGGCAAATTTCATGGTGTGATGCTCAGTGTTCCTAATCTGGGGGAATACAAGAAGATAAGAGGCAGAAATAGCCAAAACAAGTAGTTCAGGAGAACAGAGCTTATGTATTTTGAAGAACATAAGAGGAAAAAATTTGTTTCTCTTTACCAGCCACAGAAGAGAATTCAGAATTCCTGAAAATCCCATTTACATCCCATATAAATGCACTGGAGTCTGAGAGAAGCTGATGGAGTTGTGGCTGCTCCAAAGCATCACACAGGGGCCTAAGTTGTGAGTAGTCTGAGAAAAAGCTATTGGGAATCTCCTATTGAGATTTGCAGCTCCTGTCATACCAGAACCACCACTAACACAGGCACTGAAGAAGGCAGGAATCCCTGGAGTCTTGGGTCAGCACTCTGCTGTGGAATCAGTGCTCCAGCTTAAGGAACAACATCTAGAGATGAACACCTGCACCCACACACACACTCAGCAATGCACAGCTCTGCTTTGGACAACTCTCACATAACCACAAGTCATTAAAGCACTTACAAACCATCAGAATGAAGTACAAACCTGCCTTCCAAGAATGGGATAAAAGAAAAGTCAATAACTTCCTCAATTAGGACACCCATTAACTTCTCCTACATTATTTTGACATCAATAAATACAACCTGAAAGAAACTCTGAGTGTGCACCTCAAAGTATTGAAAACCATTCCAAGAGTTGCCTTTTAATAACAAACATCATGTACTGACCTCTGCCAATTTGTATGGTAAAATCAGCTTCTCTCCCACTGTCACTGTCTTTCTGGTCACCAGGGCCTCAAACAGCATCTCTTCCTTCACCTAAAACAAAAGTACAGATGGTAATGATTATTCTAGTCATCTTTTTTTTTTTTTTAAATTTCAAATCCAGATTAAAAAATGCTAACATTTAAACTTTAAAAAATTAAAATTCAGTATAAACACATTCAAATTTCAAAATTTAATTTCAAAAAATTTAAACCACTTTTACCAGCCCTTGCAGAGTTAAGTTCAATGGGTAAAAACACAGCATTGGGAGGAGCCAACTCAGCACATAAATCCAGCATCAGAAACCTAACACCAGAGTATTCAAAGGAACCTGATTTTCTGCATTCAGGCATCCCAGTCGTAGCAATTTCCCATTGCTTTCCTTATTTCCAGAGCAGCTCCTCCCTCCCACACTTTCTCTTGGCAAAATAAGTCACCTTTCTAGTGTTGTCAAGATGAAATCATACAAATTACTCTGGAATAAGCCAAGCAGTGTCATCAGTTTCAGAGATATACAAGTGAAGGAGGGTTTTTTCATGCTTTTAAGGGTGGGGAGGAGTCTGAAGGAGGAAGAAACCCTTGGAAAAGCACCTGATACTCTGCTATTGGCACTGGATGTTTACTCCCTAATGCCCCAGTTCCTGGCAAGGTGACAGTCTCTAATCAGCCCTCACAGGTTTGCAGAACAAAACTCAGTTGTGTAAACACAGACACTTCAGCAAAGAGGAAAATGGTGCTGACAAATTAAGTGGTGCCTGCAGCTGTTGGGGAAAAGCCACATTCCCCATCAGTTTCAAGACCCTCTTACTTTGAGGAATTCAGAAGGTCTCCTCTCTCCCAGAACACATCAGTTAGACCTCAAGACTTTGAGTCCTTGATCGATCTTCACTGAATTTCCAAGTCAAAAAAAGGCATCATGAGTTTGGGTGAAAATCTTGGAGCCCAGAATTAACGGATGTGGATTGATGCAGAGAAGCTGCACTGAAGTCTCTACAAACTTCTTATCCTACCTGAAGGACTCCATGCAGGCACCAGACCTCCTCTGGACATCTCTGATTGCTCAAAATCCACACTCCTGAAGCCATCCAAGGCCATGTTTTTATCATGGGGAAACAACTTATGATTTGACATGGAAAATGGGAAACACAGAGGTGTAACAATTGCACTCAATGATCTTAGAGGTCTTTTCCAACCGATACAATTCTACGTATGTATTTTCACTTAAGGGTTTAATCCAGGAATTAGTATGAAGAGGAAATGCAAACAAGACAGTGGAAGGTCAGGAATCTCACAAACCATAGCAATAATGATGCCTTTCTGTACAAAAATCTCCTTCTGCCAAAACTACTATCATGGGAGTCTCCCTGATAAAATCCAGGGAGTTTTTATATAACTGATTGTTCCTGCAACAAGAACTTGTCGCTGTGGAAATCAGAATACATCAAGTCACCTGTATATGATGTAACCTGCCAGCAAGATCTCTATCACTGGAAATGACACTTCAAGGTTCATTTCTTTAGTGCTCAGCACTATTCAGGAGCCCCCAGTTCCTACAATCTGATTTTACCTTTCAAAATCACACAGGGAAAAAAATAATCTCCTGGTTCATCCAGAGATCCACGGCAAGATTTCACATTTGGTTTCTATTCCTCTACATTCACCAAAATATGTGATTTTGTAATTTTCAGCTCTGCAGACACTTTTCCAGCAGCTCTCGACTGCGGGACGATCAGCTGCTCTCCCTCAACTGCACAACTTGGAACAAAAGTGAGTTTCACACCATCCATTATCCCACTTCAAGGATGCTGCAAACCCACAGCCAGCATGCTGGCTTTTTTTAATTATCCAAGGCAACAAGGCAGAGGGGAGTCAGATGGTTCCTAATCAAAACAGTCCAAAGCATTATTCCTCAACAACATAAACACTTCCAAGTCCCAGATTTGTCAGCAAACACAGGGATTTTAAGCAATTTAAACAACCACCCTTGCCATCCCTCACCATCCCCATCTCACGGTCACCCTGGTTCTTTCTCTCCCTGCTCTCCTGATGGAGGGAACCTGTGGATGTGCATCCTTCATCACCTGAGCTGGGGAGATCCCATTGAACCATCTCCTTGCACAAAATCACTCTTGGCAAGGATGGGAATCCCTGCATCTCCCCAGGCTCCTGCCTGCAATTACCGCCCAGTGGAGCTTATCTCGATTCCTTCATCACCTCTGATCAACACCACGGGTGCAACCAAATCATCCTAATCTGCATTCAAGGTCACAGCATGGAAGTAGCTGACTCCTGATGCAGGAAGGAGCCACTGGAGCTTTCCAAAGATAAACTCAGCACGTGCTGATGAGTAAGGACATGGAGATAACTTGCAGCTTCCCCACATCCTACCCTTCCTCCTCCAGTAACTGTGAAACACTAAAACAGGGACACCCATCGCTGCAGAGTAGCAAAGAGGAGAACACCACTTATTCCTTTACTTTGTGCCCCAGGAGTTTCACCCTTGGGTCACATTTCATTGATTTTTGCTTCCTGGTGCTCATGGGCACGGCCTGCTCTCCCTATTAAACACGGCCCGCAGGAGTTTAGATCTTCATTAGATGGACAAGATGCAGATTTAAGACTTTGTTGCCACAAGTGGGCTGAGGGAGGGCTGGAGGCCTGAAGCTCCCTGAGCTGGTGAGGGGTGAGCAGCAGTGCCACAGCTGGGAATGTCAGCAGAGCGTGGCAGGAGGAGGGAGCCAGCAAAGGCTGGAGCCACGGCAGGCAGAGACTGCTCCTCCAATAATTCTGGGGTATTATGTTGGAGCAGCTGAAGAGAAATGAACCATTTCCAGCTGGAGAGTAAGAAAACATCAGGTTTCGTCTCTCCTTCCATATTTGAGAAAGGGATTACAGTGCTGAATGCTCCCTCTAAAGATGCCTCGTGTGGAGTAACTGAAAATGAATTCAGATTTCTATCAGCTCTTCTTGGAAAAGAGCTGAACCTTTTCCTCAGACTTTCTTTCAAATAACCAGACAGTTAGGAAGGATGCAAGGGAATGGCTGGAGCTGTGTTAGAGAGGTTTAGGCTGGATATTGCAAAAAGGTTCTTCCCCCAGAGGGTGGCTGGGCACTGATCAGTCTCCCCAGGGAATGGTCACAGCCCCAAGGCTGCCACAGCTCAGGCAGTGTTTGGACAATGCTCTCAGGCACAGGGTGGGATTGTTGGGGTGTCTGCAGGGCCTGTGGCTGTGAAGGGCCTGGAGTTACACTCAGTGGTATTTGTGGATCCCTTCCAAGTCAGCATATTCTGTGATTTTCTGAAGTTTTCTGACTCTAATCCTGGCTTAAAATTTTTCATCTGATGATGATATCCCTACTCATTGCAGGGATGTTGGACCAGATGAACTTTGGAGGTCACTTCCAACCTCAATCATTCTGTGATTCTACGAAACATCATCCGGAAAACAAATCCAGAAGAAAAAGCTGGAAGTAAGCAACGTTTGCTTCATAATCCTCACTCCCTTCCCAATTAATTTCCAAGACATTTATCACAGGAGGAGCCCCAGCGCCTGTGGGATCCCTCTGGAAAGCTGAAGGCCATTTTTTAGTGGAAGAAGAACTTTAGCACATAAATCTTCTGGAGAGGCCAACTTTAGCTCCAAACAAAAATGTGCTCTGGGAGATCTGGCAAAACTAATTCAGGGCACTTGATAACTTTACCTTTTACCTTTTATTTGCATTGAGGTTAGGTATTGCACAGGTTACCTAAACCTAAAAACTAAATACAGAACTGCTGCACTGAGCAAAGACAGAATTTATCTCCTTCCTCAATGCTGCACCCATGGAAATCATTTCCCATTTTAGAAAACACACACAATTAAAATGTTCCTATTATTCCAGTGGAAAACAAAAAGTCTCTTTTAAGGTCAACTAGATAATCTCTAATATATTATTATTGTTAATAAGTCCCCAAATGAGCTTTTCCAAGCTTTTTCCCCAGAAACACACAGGTTTACCCAGTTTTACACAACCCTCTATGATTTCTGCCCGGGCCCTGGGATATTTGCAGTGCTTGCACAGGGCTCCACGTCTGCTTGATCCATCAGGCAGCCTTGACATCACTCCCCAGCACAGCATTTCAGCAGAGTTTAAACAAAGGCCCTGAAAAACCTGCCAAAAGCATCACATAATCCACACGCTATGTCTATTCCTGAACAAAAAAATGAGGTTTTACTGTAAATGAAACAATGATCTGCACAGTCTGGCCAAAATCCTATATTGCAGTTTCAACAAATGCTGCTCTGGATGGTTTAATAAAGCAAAAACATATTGGATGGAGTTGTTGATACCAAAGAAAAAGCAAATCCATTGCAGATCATCAACTCCTCCCAGATTCCTTCAAAAAATCTCTGTATTAGCTTCACTTTATAGGGACACAAATCTCATTACACAGAGGGAGGATAGCTGTGCAGTGGTGTTGCATTAACTGGTGAAGCAGGGAAATCCCCCCAGTCATCATTAGAGGTTCCAACACAAACCAAGCAGCTCACGGGAATTTGGGCCAGATTCCCCTTGGCACTGGGAGAAGACCCTAATTTTGCCCAAGTTTTTAATTTCAGCCAGGCTGGTGGTTCCCCTCCTGCCCTTGGAGGCTCCATCCCCATTGGAGCCATGCTGGAGCACCTCTACCTCCCCTCTTGGCTGCTCTCAGAGATGGCCAACGCAGCTCCAGCTGGATTTTTTCCTTCTCTTTTCCGTGTCAAATCCTTGACTGAACAAATCCAATGAGTCATTTGAGTACAAAGATCAACCCAAAAGTTCCCCCAAGATAAGGAAGTATCAGATCACAGTTTCTTCCATCCCTTTGCTGTGCTCTGGACAGTCCCACCAAACAGCTGGTGACTGTAGGAAAGGAGGTTCAACTCTTTGTCAACTCATATTACTTCTATTCTGAGATGGTTTTTCAGTTATTAGTGTTCAATGCCAAGATCTGGAGAGGGGATTAACAGCTTTTTCAAGCCAATTCATAATTTTAGCAACAATGGGAAAAGCAAAATTGTTCAGTGACCACAAAAAAAAGAATGCAATAAAAATAATTACCCAAATGAGACAAAATACAAAGTGTCAAGTGTTTTAACCAGTATTTTGGGTCTCTGGCTGAGTAGAACTCATTGCACTTAATGTAGAGTTGTAAGTAGCCAATTAATGAATCAAGAGTGGTGGCTGCTCTTCGTACTGATGTTTCATCTGTTTGAACCCTTTGGTTCCTCCTTTGGGTCAAACCTGAATAAGCAGCAACATCTGCTGAGGTCTGCAAAGAGAAACGTGGCATTTCATAAAGGGAAATCAAGTCTGAAAATGAGATTATTGGCTTTATTTCAGCTGATTTCAGTGAGTCTGTTGAAAGGTTTACACTTGGAGGCAGCAAATACTTGGAGGCAGTTCCATGGATCAGTTATCACCTACGGGACAAAGAACACCACTTACCCAAACCCAGTGATGCATTTCATTAGATCCCACCTCAATGCAGCAAGCATTGTCCTGATCCCATTAACAAGCATTTTATGTTCTAGATGGTCATTTCATTTGCAAAAAGAACTACCAAGACGAACAGAAATCTATCAATTTGCTCAGCTACATCAGATCCTAGTGGTTTGTTTTGGTGTTTTGTTTTCAAATGCTGAAAAATAAATTTACTTATTTATTTTTACATCTTGCTGACACTGCCTGGGGGTGCTGTTCCAGCCCATGCCATTAAAGGCACCGTTGGATTGACATGGCTCAGCCAATGCCTCATTTCACATAATCATGTGTGAAAACCACCCCACGACCTCCCCACGTGCAGATGTTGCAAAAGGGTTTGTTTGCAAAGGCAAAGACCCAAAGCCTGGAACCTTTTCAGACCTCCAAGTCTCTCTCTTACTCAAAACTTTTTTTTTTAAAAAACAATTACTTAACTGACTTGGCCACATTTAACAGGGTAAAATCAACAACATTCTCCTCCCCACTTACATTTTCCTTCTGTTTATTTCTGCAATCTCCAAGGCCAAGATGCAAAGAGCATCCAGCTGCTCAGACCATATTTTACAGAAGCTTTCCCCTCCCTAAATTCAAAGCATTAATGAAGTGCTATGAAAATCCCTGAGAGCCAATTCCCAAGTTCTGTAGGTAGGGAGATAACACAACAGTTATTTAATGGAATGAATGGGAAGAGCAGCACGTGTACACCAAAGGACGAGTTACCTTCTGATTCTACCATAAAATCAGCACAAATTCACCTTCCAGACCATCCAGGGTGTACAAAATGGTAAAGATAATTGTTGCTATAACCAACTACAAGAAAAACATTTCAGTTGCAACAGGTTTAGAGCATTTCAAGTGAAGTGAGACAGCAAGGGGAGCTTCTGGTCGCCTCAATCCATGTCAGGAGGTTTTTGAGCTTAGCTCTTGAAGGTTGGAGGCCAGCAGGACAAGTTGGCTCATTCAAGACTTTTCTCATGAAAAGAAATACCACAGCTTCATAACCTGCTTGGGCTGACAGAGCAGACCTCCTAAAGCATTATTTAATGCTTTTGCACTGATTTACAGAGCTGGACGTGGCCTGGGCCAGCCGGGCACAGACCTACAAACCCTTCCCAAGGCACACCAGCACAGCAGTGGCCCACGGAGGCCAAGGGATCAGGTCCTGAACAGCAGATAATCAACAGATGCATCAAAGAACTCCATAACAGGCCCATAAATAGGGACTAGAGAGATGAGATGGGCCTCCAGCATGTCAAACTCAACCCCTGTGGAACCTGGCAGGTAATAACAGACAAAAAACACAGCGAGGGAGCTCAGCACCTCCTAGAGCCAGCACGGTACCAAAACGTGGGGCTATGGTCGTACAACTGCTCGAGTTCCTCACACAGACTTTGGAACAGGTTTGAGAAGCATCAGATGATGGTTGGCAATTGAAGACACTGTTGGACAGCAGGTTTGCTTTGCATCTAGACCTTGCAACCTTTCACATGTAATCACAGAAACAGGCTTTTCAGTCAATGAAACCAGAAGCTGAAGGGTAGGGGCAAAAACCCTACATGAAAAACCTCTTTTAGAAAGTTCCTGTACATGAACAGCCCGTAAGAATGGAAACACACAAGAACATTTTGGTGAAACTGGAAATAAATTGTGCACGTTTTGTGTCCTAATCAGAGGTGGCTTGTTTGGTGTGCAAGCTCCAGGAGGGAAAGCAGAGCCTTACCTCCAGCAGCTCGGACACGACGGGAAGTATTTCAGGGTTACAGATGTCGATGGAGTCATCCCGGTAGGTCTTCTTTTTGTACCGGATGTTCCCCAGGTGCAGGATCGCCGACAGCAGAGAGAAAATCCTAAACACAGAGAATTCATTTTCACTCGGGTTTTCATAAAGTGAATGAAGAAGCAAATTTCACCCCCCAAGGGCCACGTCCCTCTTTGGCTCATGCTTCTGATTTTCAGTCCAAAGCATCCACTTTGCCTCATGTCAAAAAGATTTTCATTTAGTCAAGTACCAAACTTGCATCCATACCGTTTCCTTGAAAATTCTTAACATATCAAACCCACAGTTACAAAATTACAGCCCACGTTGTAAAAAAAATAGAAATCCTCCAGTAATCTTGATATTCAGATTAAATACTTATCATACAGTTGCATAAATTAAGGGGTAGAGTGGGCATGGCCATGCAGGTGATCCCTCTCAATCCCCTGGGACATGTGTTTTTGTCACCTGTTTGGATCTGGTCCCAGCCAGGAACAAAAGACTGCACAAAACAGCATAAATGCTTTTATAATAGCTAAGCAACTGAGACAAGAAAAGGTGGTACACTTCAAGTAAATTTATCCAACCAATTTTTCAGTTTTGGGGACAATTTGCTCATTTTTAAGTTATCTCTCCTCCAAAAAGTAGAATCAGACACTCAAAGAATATCCTGAGTTGGAAGGGATCCACAAGGTTCATCAAGCCCAGCTCCTGAAGCATGGCTGACTTCAGCTGTAAACCCTGTTTGTCCCTATTTCTACACTCCTTTGGGAGCTAAAAATGAATAAATTCAGATGTGATTCCTAGCTATGCCACCAGCTTGTCTGGACAACACACTTTCACCTCTCCAAGTCCTCCCTTATTTCCAAAACAGGGATACTGACTCCTTGCTGTGAATTTCAGGATGTAATTCTATAAAAATTTCTCTTCTCTGTTTCCACAGAGGTGAAACCCCATGTTTTGCTATAAAGAAATTCCTTTTAAAAGTATAGTAGTATTTAAAACATCCTTCCTATATCTCAGCTGAAGGTGGCTCCTTATTTGTGCTGCAGTTGTGTAATGCCAAGCAAAAGAAATCTGCTCATGTAGTGAAGAATCCACTTTATTTTTAACATGTAAAATCCACCAGGAGCAACTTGTGTGCCAAGGAAAATCACTGCACAATAAATCAGAAGTGAGAATTTACTGCATCACCCGACTCTGCTCAGTCCTGACACTTCCTGATTGCTTTGCTCAGGCAATTAAACCCCTCAACAGGTTTTAGACAAACCTCGTCCTGAAACCTGATAAAGCAGCCTCTGACACAGAACATATTCACACAAGTCTGGATCCTTGGGTTTATCCACGTGTGTGGGGAAGATAGAGAAAAAGCAGTTTTAATTTCATAATTGATTTGTTACAAGTGAGGGATAAAGGATGAGCTTCTGAAATTTCTCAGTTGTGCGAAAATATCTTTGAGGTAATTTTTTATGCCAAGTTTTTCCCAACCTACTCAAGCCTTTCAAGCCAAAAATCAACACAGGAGGGATTCTTTTGTGGGTTTGGTTGGAGATGACCCTTATGAACCCTCTAATTCCATGGTGTCAGTGGTATTGCAAGGCAGCTAAAGTCCAGTTTTCAAACCAGCATGTTCAGCGAATTAGTGAAAAAAGCCAGTTGGAAATATAAGACCTAGAATTGCATGCAAAGGGTTAAGTCTGATGAGGGATAATGAGGACTTCTGATTAAACCAGGCTCTGGATTCATGACATGCAGAGGGAGACGTGATTATTCATGAACACTTGAGAAATACTTCAAGATGTCAACTTCTGCCAACGCTCCACTTGCATGAAGAGAATTGTTAAGTACAGCAATGATCGTGGAATCACAGAATGGTTTGGGTTGGAAGGGACCTTAAACTCATCTGGCTCCATCCTGCCATGGGCAGGGACACCTTCCACTAGACCGTGGGCCTGATATTTCTGGGTCTGGGAGATTTCAGCCTGCTAGCCTGCTAATTTTCTCCCAAGGGAGAAATTATTAAAAAAGCTTCTTCTCAAAACAATCTTGGCAAACAACTCTCCTTTCTCAAAACAATCTTTCTCCAGGTGCTGTTTTGCTTTTCTAGTTCTCAAAACATTTGAGCTGTTTCTCTGGTTTAACCAATGGGATTAGAGAGGTGTCGTCCCTATTCACCAATCATGTTAAGTCTGTATCAAAACACCTTATTAAAAAGTAGCAAGAATTAGACAATAAAGTTTTTTCTATGCTCTTTGCCTTCTGAAATATTTGGAGTCTTTCATCTTTCTGCGTGTCCTACAGCAACACTAGACCAGGTTGCCCCAAGTCCCACCCAACCTGGCCTGGGACACTCCAGGGACAGGGCAGCCACAGCGTGTCTGGCCAATGTCCTGCCAATGGAGGTGACACTAACCAGGATAATCTCCAAGCTATTAAAATGGAAAATAAACTCACTGTCTGCGTGTCTTGGGCAGAAAGCCGACCATCTCCATGGCGAGTTGGAGCCGCTCAAAGTCGTGCTTCAGGTCCTCCCCTTCCACGGAGAAACAATCCTGTTGGATCAAACACACAGAGGAAGCACTGACACAAATTAACACCAGATCAGGTCCAGATGGCCAAGTCAGTGCTCTGAGTGATCTCCGGGTCTTTTATCAGCAACATTTCCAACCTGGCACTGGAAATACAACATTTTTGGCCAATATTTTCTAGAGATACGTTCTTGTTTCCCAGGTTTAACCTCTAAGGAGAGAGAGGAGTCACCCCATTCCAACAGTACAAGTGAGAATTGGTCAGTGTGGGACACCTCATACACAAAAAGGATGGGAAATAACAACAAGATTAAATCTGTTCCACATTTCCAAGCAGTTTATTCCACATTCAGTCCTATAAGTGAAGAGGGAAATTCAGCGTTTAAATAGAATTCAGATAACTTCATGTAAATGATCAATGGATTAAATCCTGTGTGGGAAAGGCAAAGCTTTAAATATATTTTTCAGTAACTTTGTTTGAACTACCAAGAAATGATTTCAAAATTGGGAGAATTTGAAATCCAGGATATTTGATACTTCTTGGAGGCTCACGTGCCTGAACAGTTTAGTTTTTCCTTGATATCAGTCACTGACATGTTCAGAAAAATCCAGTGACATTTCAGACCCAACCAAAGTTGTCCTGCACCAATACTTAGGGAACAGAAATGCTCTTTAAATGAATATATAGACCATTAATGCCAAATTTCTTCTGCTTTGGCTCACTGTAGGCCTCCCATGGATTGTTTATTCTTCTCTCTGCCTTCCGAGCCTACATTTAATATTCTCCCCATTGCTGCCTATAAAAACTACCCATCTATGAATCAAAATTAATTTATTGTGCAGCACACAATATCATGCTATTTTAAATGTCAGACTAATTTACTTACACTTAAATCAAGACTTTCTACAAGTAATTAGAGACTTTCAACAAGTTAATCTAAGTGTAAGTAAATATAAATAAAAATTCTATAAAACTCTATAAAAAGTTCATTAAAAAATACAAATAAAAATTGTAGCTGCAGTTGGAATTAATTAAGCAGCTGAATGCACATAGTTTATTTCGATCATTTCTCAAACATCATCTTTATCACACAAGGAAATGTGCAAAAAAGTTTTGCACAAATAATTAGGAAAGTTTGCATTAAACGGGGTTATGTAAATCATTGAAAAGCCACTTGTACTCACTGATAGTACAGAAAATTGATCACAAATACAGAATATACAGAATGAAGTTCTTGTATAATATCAGCTTTGTGTTTTACAGCATTTAAAGCCTCCCAACCTTATCAATGAAGTTCTTCATCCCACTCCAGAGCATCATTACAGCCATAGTTATAATTAAAGTGAAAACCCCTTATTTAAGAGATATATTTATTTATATTATTTTATATATAAATATTGGTACTATTATTTATTCTATTGTTTACATATTTAAAATATTTACTGCAACATAGGAGACTCTCACACAACTGCACTAAAAGCCAGAGAAGTGCAATTGGACAAGAAAATCGAATTTTTTTTATCAATTGTCCTCAGGGACAAGTTAATGCTCCATGGGCAAAGTGAATTTGGAGCTGTTGAACAGTAAAACCATTTAAAACCATGCAGAGCATCGATGAAGGCGGGGATTGAAATTCCAGAAGAAAATTCCAGCCTGTTTTAGGAGACAGTCATTAGAAAAGGGCATTTTCACCTTCCAAGAGGCGGTGATTGGAAACGACCCCGTTCCAGAGCTATCCAAAGGAACACAACAACGACATCACCAAGAGCAGGGACACCACAGGCACCAGCACTGATTATTCACACCATAAAACCTCAGGATAAGACTTTGTCCCTCCTAAGCTGCACTTACAGGGAGAACTCAGCAGAACTTCCCACCCTCGTTCTGGCAGGACCTGGACTTGGCAGGACAACAACACACCCACAAATCCTGCAAATGAGGCTGCTTTACAGCTTTTTTTTCAAGACACCAAGTGGTGCTTTTAGTGGCACTCCACATTCCAGGAGATGTTTCCATTTTCTGGCATCATTTCTCCAAAATTAAGTCACGAGTCAACAGCAAAATACCCCGGACAACTCCGAAGTAGCACAATCTATGCCGAAGGCAATTTAATTAACGATTTACATAACAATTGCCCGACTCATTAATCCGCATGGAAAGACTTTTAGCAAATTCTCTACTTAAAAGCCGATGCTCTCTGCAGTGTTCCAGCACGGGACCGCTTCCTAATGGATGATAAATGAAGGATAATTATAAAATAGAGGAGTGTCCTTGATATTAGAGCAGACAAGCATCACAAAGTCCATCCCCACAGCCCTAACTTGCCGTTAATATCCTGCCAGAGCAATTAGTTTCCCAGCAAAAGTGAGTCCCCTGCTTCCTGCAGTCACATGGAAGCGATCTGTGGATTTCCATGGAAAATTTAAAGAGGATAAAACAGAGTTTCTTTATAAACTTGGTGTCTGCAGCAGGTCGAGTCCATGGGTATGGGGAAAAACCCAGGGTAGGCTTAAGAGTGAATCATCAACTGAAGCCAAGATGTGATTTACCAGGACTGTCACAGAAAATGTTCCCAAATAAAATGATCCTAAATAAATTAGCAAACAAACAGCCAAATGGTAATGACACATGGTTCTGTTGCTCAGAATAAGGACACAGACATGGCAGCCCCAAGGTGTTCTTGGTCATGCCAGGAGAAGGTACCAAATTTCAGGATTGTTTTAATTTTAATCCCTTCAGCAAATTGTCCCAACCCATTCCTAAAGTAATTAAGGGCTTTCCAACTTAGAAAGGGTATTAAGGTCTAGAACAGCATCTGCTCGTCACCCTCTGCTCCTGCAGGACCCCTAAGGATGCTGATGGATTAAGGATGCAAATCCAATATTCAATATTTTTAACCTTGGGAGGGAAATTCCCTCCTCCCCTCCTAAGGATTTGCAGGGAAATGTTGCTGTTAAGACACTTGTTCAACCTGAGCGAACCCCAGCTCCTTCCCAGATCACCTCTTACTCTTTGAGATGCATCAGCAAGACTTATGCAATCATCAAGCACATGGGAAAATTAGCAGGAGGGACAAGCAGCTGATGCCAAACATGCTTCCACATGCAGGACACACCCACGGGGAGCACAGGGCACGCACAGACACCCAGAGCACGTCGGTGGCACAGGAGGAGCCGTGGAAGGGGGAGAAGCTTCACCATTCCCTTTCTTGGGGCGATCCATTTGGAAAGGATGATCATGTCAGCAGAAGTATTTTAGGAGAAGGAATTGTTTTTGCACTCTGAACAGTATCAAGATTTGATTTTCTTACAGACGGCTGGGGGGATGTTTTTGGGTTTGTTTTTTCCTGGAAGCTGGAGAGCAGATACACCACTGCAACCAGCATGACCTGAAGCATCTCTTGGGGCTTCAAGACACCAATTTGCTGTTTTATTGGAATGGAATTTCAATTTTCACATTGCTGCCACATCACAATTTCCATAAATCATCATGTATCCTATCAGGAAGGAATAAAACCCCCTTAGTTTTCTAAAACTGAGATGACTGTAGAGAGCTGACCATCTCCAACTGCTGAAGCAGCTTTCCAGATGGAAGGAACCATAAAAGAGCAAGGGAAAAAAAATCTGTACTGTCACAAGCAACACCACTGCAGGACAAAGGGTGGTTAATGGATTAAACTTCATTAGATTTGGCTTTCTTTGTGTCCCTAAAACACTCAGGTGAGAGCAGCCCTGCACCATCAACATGGAAGAGGTGGGTTCTTGTACTGACCGGCTCCGAGTCATAGCAATAATCATCCCAGCTCTGTCTGAGGGGTTTCTTTGTCATCTGAAAGCAAGGCAGAGCGGGTTAAGCGGTGTTCCCACCCCAAATCACCCCGACGGGAAAAGAACTGTTATTCTGCAGAGTCATTCCCTAGTTTTATTTGTTTTAAGGGAAGATTTATGATGCTTTTGCATTCCTGGTGCTGGTTCCTGCTCACGGTGCATCAGCGAGGTCCTCTCATCAATAATCCTCATGGATACTAAAACCTTTTCTTCTCTTACAGAATTGGGGAAACCTTAATTACTCCTTGGTCTACCTGGAGCTGGGGAGCCACTGATGCCAAAATCCCACTGAAGAACAGATCTGGTTTGTTTCTACTCTCAACCTCTGCTCCAGACAAACACAAGTGCAGCAAAAGTGAGATTCTTCCAAGCAACACCCCAAAGCTTTTTAGGAATTTGTGTCTTTTTCCAATCAGACAGAGGTGGAGTTGAGAGAAGTCAAATCATGTGTCAGTGACCAGCCCCAAGAGGGAGAGAGACGGCCCTGGAGCTCCTGAGGAGCTGAAAATAAGGATCTAAACCTGCAAATGACTCATTTCAAAATGGATAAAAGTGAACAACCAGCACAGAAAATATTCAGTGAGCTGCAGGGTGCGCAGGGGTGGGTGCCCCTGCCACTGGGGGGGAGATGGAAAAGTCCCCCATACTCAGGGGATACTTTGAGTAAATCTGCATTTAAAAATAAACGGAAATTTTATTTTCAATCTGCTGCCTGCATTTACAGAGCAGATCTCGGTGAAGTATCTGAATAGATTATTTCTCATCTGCAAAGCAAACTCCCTATATGTTTTGCATAACAGAACAAGAGCTGAGGAACCTGGGAGGAGGAAAGTAAAGCCTGACTCAGGACTGAGTCACTCCTTCACTTCAGGGGCCTGGTTCAATATTTTATGGCTTCTCTATATGAATATTTAATTTTCAGTAACACACTTCAGTTCATGTCTGAGCTGGTTCTTTTTCCTTTTAAAAAGGCAGGGTCTTCTCCAGGACACATTTAAGAAGAGACTACAAATGTTCAAGGGTCATTTTATAATCTTTCTCTTAAATGTTTCCCAAGTTTCTTTTTGCATTTCTCCACTATCTCCTTTTACCTTTTTCTCCTTATTTTCCTTTTCCTTTCTCTTGCAAGGCAGGGAAAAGCTGCTACAGCACTGTCAGATGGTCTTCATGTGAAACCATGCCCACACCCCACCTAAAGGCGCTGTTTTTCCATAGTTGTCAGTGTTAACTCTAATCCTAATCATTAAAAAAATATTTAAAAACCTGCCAACTCAGAGTGTCACTACTGTCCACACACTGTGTCCAGGGGAGTCCAGAGCCTGCTTCCCTGATCCAGTGGACTGATCTTAGCAGCCTTTTCCAGCTTACTTGCCCCCAGCACCTTAATTTAGATGAAAGTAACCATTTCACCCTAAATGATAATATTCCTACTGCTTCCTCACACTCTGTGCCGTTAGATTCCTAATTTTCCTTTAAATATAAACGCTCTTAAACTGCTTTGTAAAAAGAAAAGAACTGTAATTAAAAGCAATGTTTTCAACTAACAGAAAGCGACTGGATGGCCCAACAAAACCTGGGAACGCAACAAAACATTCCATCTTGGCATCTTCCCACTGCAGAACTGTGGCACAGATGGTGGGGGAGATCACACCACGTTCTCCAACCAACGCCTGAGGCACAGAGACTCCAGCAAAGAGCCTCCAGCCCTCAGAGTGCTCCTCCCTTGGGAATATTTCCTACAAAATGGGTTTTGGTGTTGATTGCCTGCTTTAAAAACATCCTTAAGAAGTTCCTGGTAATTGAGAGCTGTTCCTGAGTGGAGTTATATTTCTCAAAAGACTAAAGGCTTTTTGGGTTGGGCTGTGGGTCCAAGTTTCTCTCCAGTTTAGGGGTTAAATCACTCTTTATTGCTCCTCACGTTTCAGCACCAAGAAAATTGCAATTACTTAAAATCAACATGTAACTTAACTCCTCTTCCACATATTCCTCCTCTTTTTGGCCTTTTTGAAGTCCCTACTTGCAAGAGTCACTGGATAACTGCCTAAATACCTGAAGTAAATCAGTTTATTATAAAATTATCATCATGTAAACCGAGTTTATTTGGCTGCTGGTAACACCTCATCCATCATTAATTCCCAGGTTTTCAATGGCTGCTGTGGTTTTAGTTAGATTAGATTTGTTCTGTTGTTAAATTCAAAGGGTCGTGCTAAAAGCCAGCCAGAAGCTACAGAATTAGGAGTTCCTCATGCAAGGTGTTATATCCCAATATGCCACATTTTCCCCTTTTCTCCTGTCCAGGAGACAGATATTAATGAGTAAATGGCATTCACATAGAGAGCAGGAAATTCTAACTGTTTCTCCCTCCAGCAATCAAAACCTCAACATATTTAACATATCCCAGGTACAGAAGACACAGATTATTTTTTCCCTGAAACACTACCAGGTGTTCAGATTGCTAATGCAGAATTATTCCAGTGATGGAAGACTTCCTATAAAACATTAAAACCAACTTTTACTACTCCACACCCTTAAAACTCCCCACTTTCACTACTCCACACCTCTTCTTTGTTAGCATTAAATATCAGCAGAAAAAAAGGCAAGACCATGGATTGTATTCCTGTATAGCACACCCACCTGGTTAAGGTAATGATATTCCTCTGGCTGCTTCAGGTGAAACGCTGATCTCTCCTCCTCGCTCGCTCCTGCCAGGAGGTAATAAAATACATGGTAGTTCCTGGTGACAAATGAAAAACAAGAGCTGTTAGACTCGAAAATGAGCAGCAGCACTGAGCAGAGGTACATGGAAACCTCCCAACCTGATTTTCCAGCTCCCAGGCTCAGGCCTGACACCGTTTAGAGCTGGTCTGTACCTGCTGTGCAGGGATGGAACAGATTCAATTATGTAATGGAGAATGAGATCCCTCTTCTCCATCCAAATACAGCCACTGCCCTAGAAACTACTTGAAGAATTTCTAGCTGGGATGATCAGGTTTTCCTTCAGAACCATGTGCAATGCCTACGTATTTCACAGAAGCCCCATAATCATTTAGGTGGGAAAAGAGCTCCCAGACCTTCGAGTCCAGCCTGTGCCCAAACCCCACCTTGTTCCAGCCCAGAGCACTGAGTGCCACATCCAGGAATTCCTTGGACACCTCCGGGGATGGGCACTCCAAACATCCCTGGGCAGCCCCTTCCAACACCTGACCACGCTGTCCTGGATGAAATTCCTCCTGATGTCCAACCGGAGCCTCCCTGGCACAGCCTGAGGCTGTTTCCCCTTGTCCTGTCCCTGTTCCCTGGGAGCAGAGCCCGACCTCCTTTATTAGAATCACAACACATTTCCTTGCAATGCAGAAATTGTAATTTTTCACAACTTATTACCATTAAAAAGGCAACGACTTGGCAGTTGCAGTTCCATGAGACACGACTGAAAAATCTTCCAGTATTCAAAAACTCAAATATTTAAAATACCTGATTATCACTAATGCTAAACCCACCCCAAGGGACACTCATCTGTTCTGCTTCTGGACGACTCTAACACAGATTAACACCATTTCTTTCTAAAATTAAAACTGTGCTTTTATGTTGGATGTTTTCCAAGAGGATCCAAGTTTAATCATCTTGCAACACCCAAGAGGATGTTTGTCAAGGCTGAAGATGCTCTTTAACTCCAGGAACAGCCCTGGAGCATTCCAGAAAACTCACACATCTGTCTCCAAAGGGAAACACAGCCAGAAGTCCCAAGAGTTGAAAGACAACTAAAGGCAGCAAAATTATTTTAAAGTGGAATAATAATTACTGAGAGAGGAGAGGAATATGCAACAAACAATATGCAGCAAATTAGGAAAGAACACTTCAGATAAGTTCATTCTCTCTATAATTTTGGCCCTTTCTAGAGGCCCCTCTGAAGGATTCAGTGAACTGCAAAGAAGAATGAAAATACCACATTTCTCTCCTAAAATGACATATTAAGCAGTTCACAAGTTGCACAAGAATGAAATGGTACACAACAATGTATCTGCCATAAAGACAATGAAAATTAAATGAAATGCAACAATATTGTAGTGGAAGGTCCCCTGCTCATGGCAGGAGTTGGAACAAGATGATCTTTAAGGGTCTCTTCCAATACAACTCATTTTATGATTCCATGGTAAATCAAAGACAGTTGATAAAATAATGGAGTTTATTCTCTCCATTAGCACATTTCTCTCTAAACAACAAAACATTCAAACATAAAATGCATCATTAATCTTTGCAGCACAGAGTTAAGAGCATGAAAATCCTGATCCCCTGTGCCAGCTCAGGGATTTGAGTTATCTGTGCCACGTACAGGAGTTAAACCCAAGCCTTGGGCAAAACAGAGGCACCCACCGCTCGTTGTGCTCCTGATAGACCAGTCGGGACTTCTCCAGGAGGTATTTTTCAACATAAGCTCTGCAAGGGAAAAATCAAAGCATCATTCATTGACCTGATACTCAGCTTCAACGAACACAGCCTTACCAGGGGCTTCAGCCTTGGTACCCACACAAAGAAGTTTCAGCCTTGTTTCACTTAGTTATATAAATTTCTTCCTCGGCAGAACAAGCCCAATATTATGTTTGGCTTTTGAGGGTTTTTTGGTTTGATACCAAGCCAAAACTAACTTGGATCTGAAAAACATGATCTCAGATGCGTCAGCCTATGGGTAAGAGAAATGTTGTCTGCAAGGAAGGAGCTCGGATCCCTATTTCATCCAAAGCCAGCAAAATCCCGTTGCCTGCAGCCCGGGAGCCGCGCTCATGGAAATACATCTACGTGCAGAAGTGTGCAAGATGCCATTGAGCTGCAGAATCAGTCCCCAAATCC
Source organism: Nicator chloris (assembly GCA_013400495.1). Lineage (NCBI taxonomy): Eukaryota > Metazoa > Chordata > Aves > Passeriformes > Pycnonotidae > Nicator > Nicator chloris. The sequence goes on from WAAE01016555.1 coordinate 185,111, forward strand.
CCATCCCCTCTTCCAGAAGAGCCACTTCCCACCAAAAATTTGGGTTATTAACTTCTGGCTCCAGTCAAAAAAAAATAAACAATTGCGAAAGCTCCTCATTGCAGTTTACATTTTCTCCTAAGAGCCTCCACAACAAACACGCTCAATCTACAGATTAAATACTTCTTTCAGGTTTGTCGAGTTAAACAAAGCTTGCCCAGGTTTTTTTTCTTCCAAACAAACCTAACCAGTAATGACAGGGATTTCGAAGCCGGAGTTGTAAGTGGCAGTTTGGATGATGGAGCTGTGCTTTTCTGGTGACTGATGCCCAGTGACGTGGCACCGACAGCCGGAGCTATGTAGGAGTTGGGAAACCCAAAGAACCTCGGGCATGGTGGGACAAGGAGGTGCTTCCACACTCGCTCCTCCACCACAGATGGGAAAGCCAGATCTAATTATTACCTCCAGCACAACTTTCTCCCTTCCTTTCATAAAAAATGAAATATAAATCATTTGGATATGCTGCAGAGGATTTGTGAAAAATCTTATGGCAACTCTTGTAATTTTTCACAACTTATTACCATTAAAAAGGCAACGACTTGGCAGTTGCAGTTCCATGAGACACGACTGAAAAATCTTCCAGTATTCAAAAACTCAAATATTTAAAATACCTGATTATCACTAATGCTAAACCCACCCCAGGCTACTGGAAGTGGCAAATCCAACTCCCCATGGGATGATCTTGCTGGACAGGAGGAGTAAAGGAAGACAGGCAGCCAAGCTGTATTCCTGTTTATTCCCTGGCAGGAAGCTGGGAACAGTCTATGGATATTCCTCACCCACAGGTTGATGGAGTTTTGTGTTCCCTTTCTAACCTGAACCCAACTTTTCCTTCCCAAGCCATGAATTCACTGCAGGGTCAGGGAACATGTGAATGAGAGGATCCCAGACCCCACTGGTGAGATCCCACTGGATAATGGCTCAGACACTGCTGTACAACAACCTGCAACATGTCCATGCCCTTGGCATTCATTCCCATCCCTGTCATTTCTGCTGTTATTATAAACCACCCCAAAAATCATTCTTAGGCAATAATTTAGATTGGAAAGGTCTTCTGGAGGTCATCTGGTCCCAATCACTATTTAAAGCAGGGGAATTTCACTTATTTGTTTGCTTGTTTTAAAATTTTAGTTTCACATTAAAATTTTTATTTTAGAAAGTTTATATTTTTAAAATTTTATTTTGTATTTTTTTAATAGATGCAATTACAACGCTATTTTGGTAAAATACTCCCTTGCTTAGTGCAAAGCTCTCAATAAATCCATGTCCCAAGAACATCTGTCCCTTCTTGCAACAGGATAGTGAATAGGAAACCCAACTTATGTCTTAAAAAAGTTGATGTCTCCAAATTTCTTTTTATTTACCACTGTCAGCTATGTCAGTTCTATCTTTAAGAGCAAAGAAAAGGAGCTCTAAGGGAATGATCTTGTGTAAAACACTGATTTAAGCACAGAGAGCCTGTATTTCACAGGGCTTTGATTTAAAGCCCTCCTAGGTGGCTCTAAAGCCTCTCCTATGTGGCTCTTCTGCCATTTCATGGATCGTGCCAGGTGTCAAGGCTTTTGATCATCTCATGGGGACTGAGCAGGTTGCAAAGACCTTCCCCCAGGCCTGGCTTGTCATGGACCAGGACGTCTGAAATTCAGGAAGCCTCCTGGGAATGCCTTGAACTGCAGGAGTGCTCCTGTTCCATCAGCCTGAGAGACCATCCAAGCCTTCATCTGATGAGGTGGAGTTGTGTCCTGCTCAACCTCCCGTCTGTTCCACCTCTTCAAGTTTTGGGTGATTATACTCAGAGGGGTTGTAGGCAAATATTCAACTGCTATTTTCAACCTCTGAAGAGAGGAAAACTCTGATTCAGGGCTGCAATTTATAGTTTCATTACCAAACCTACTGATATGCAGAACACAGAGTGATAATTGATTTGGGCTGTGCTAAAAAAGTGTAAGTTTTTACAAAAATCTTCTTTCTCAAGAAAAAATATGGGCTTGCATGCCACATACTTTTTTTGTTTTTAAAATGCTTATATTTTTTCTTTAAACATCTTTTCACTGGGGGAGAAGTGCAAGCTCATAGCAGAGTACACTGTGCAACCAAAGACCAAGAAAGCTCGTTTTTTAAAAAGCAAAGAAAATTCCTCCTATTTTATGAACTAGAATACAAGAGTATAATGCTATTTGCACATCTCTGCCAAATAAAAATAGAGGCCACAACCACAGCGCTGCTACATCATGCCAAGATAATACATAGTTAAGGCATTTGTTGGATTCTTGTTACCCAGGAAGTATTTAAAAAATGAGGTTTATCCTTTTAAGAGAACTGTGCAGCAGAATTAAATACGGGGGAAAAAAAGAGCAGCAGGTTTGACGTAGGATGCAAAACCAGTGGGAAAGGACATGGAGTACCCAAGCTCACTGAAAAATTAATGGCAGCTCTTTGTGTGATACTGTTCTGCTGGAAAATAAGAAAGCAAAAAAATTTAAAAGCAATTCTCTAAAATAACAACAGAAGTCCCAGCAAGAGGTCTCTTAGCAAGCAACAGAAATTATACAGCCCCTGAAATGCTGCTTCCACTCCTCATTTTTCCAACTGACTCAGTTAACCCGGACAAAAAGGGGAGTTAACGAAGCCCTGCTCATTTACAGCTCCTTGGTAATGATCTGTTGCCATGGAAATTATCTAAAGCCAGAGAGAAAGCTGGGTTTAGGTAGTTTCAACCCTTCCATGGGCTGGGACACCTTCCACTAGGAAATATATTACAAAGACTATTGCTTCTCTTAAGGCAAAACTTCAAGCAGAAGCAAGAGATAATAAATTTGCAAATGCCCTGTGCCAGGGCCTCACCACCCTCACAGCCAGGAATTCCTTCCCAGTACCCCATCTAACCCTGCCCTCTGGCAGTGGGAAGCCATTCCCCCTTGTCCTGTCACTCCAAGCCCTTCTCTCAAGTGCCTCTCCAGCTCTCCTGGAGCCCCTTTAGGTCCTGGAAGGGGCTCTGAGCTCTCCCTGGAGCCTTTTCTTCTCCAGGTGAGCACCCCCAGCTCTCCCAGCCTGGCTCCAGAGCAGAGGGGCTCCAGCCCTCAGAGCATCTTCATGGCCTCTCCTGGACTTGCTCCAGCAGCTCCATGTCCTCTCTGTGCTGAGAGCCCAGGGCTGAGGCAGCTCTGCAGGTGAGGTCTCACCTGAGAGGGGCAGAATTCCCCTCTTCCCTGCTGCCCATGCTGAGGGATCAGCTCAGGCCATGGGGGGTTTCTGGGTTCCCAGTGCACATGTCCATGAGCTTCTCATCAATCACAACCCCAAAATTCTTCTCCTCAGGTCTGCTCTCAAATTTCTAAAGCTGAAATAAACACAGTGGAGACAAGGATCTCCTTGCAATGACCTGGGAGGAAAAAGAGGCCTTCGCTGGTCAAGGGCTGAGTTAAGGAGAGAATTGCAGGGAGAGCCTGGGGGGAACCAGGCAGAGAGCAAGAAGAGTGGCTCAATGGCCTCCAGAACTCCCAGCCAGTGATTAAATCCTCCCCTTGGCTCCTGAGCCTGAGTCAAACCGTTCACTCCACATCAACTTCTCAGCCCCCACCCCATCCCAGCTAAAACGTTCCCCTTTTCTGCCTTAACTCCTGGCTGAAGAAGAGACGTTGCTTCTCAGGTTCATTAAAAATCTGACATCAGGATTAAGGAGAGCTCAGGAGTATCCACACCTCAGCACCCAGCTTGGATGCACCAATATTTCTGTACCAGCAGATTTTAATAAGCTAAAACCTACAAATTTTTATTTCCTATCTCCATTTTGGGAAAGCTACTGGCCAAAGCAATGACCACCCCACTGCAGCCTGCTGAGGTTTGGGTACGCCCAGCACGCTCCCCCCGTTCCCACTTACCCTCGCACGGTGCCCGTCTCCTGGTAATTCACTTGGATGAACTTGCCAAAGCGACTGGAGTTGTTGTTATGGGCTGTTTTTGCATTTCCAAACGCCTGTGAAAAGAGGGAGATGCCATCATTATGCTGGAACAGCCACCGCCTTGCCTGATTTCCATGGGCGTCACTCACAACTGAACTCGGGGGATTTTCCTGTCATTTCACATCAAAAAAAAAAAGAGGATGGGGAAAGTTTGTTGCGTGGTTCACAAAATAATCCAAGGAGCTGCTGGGCACCATGTTCCTTTGCAAGCTGGTGTTCATGAAGAGAAGCTAAACAGTGGTTACAAATAAAGTGAGAGCTGCAGAGAAGAGATTTCATGTTTGAAGTTAGTACAGTCTGCATTAAAGCTGTGCTTTATTCATTTAAATAAATATACAAGTACCCTGCTCCAACAGGACTCTACATTTTAATGAGCCAGAGGAAGCTGCTTTTTAATTATATGTGGAATTAGGGGGGAAAATGCTTTGAAGGCTACTCAGACATTAGACAATGTCATACACAGCACTGGCATAACCCAGAGTATTTGCAGCATTTCAGACACCCTCGTTTCCATTTGCTGCTGTTGCTTTTCCTAAATCAAAATGCTTTTAAGTCTTTATTATGCAAAGTTTTTATTCTAACCCTGCCTTACCATAACACTGACTGGAGAGAGTAATTTTTGCCATTTAAAAGAAATCTCTGAACTGAAACTGCTGTTTTCAGCTGTGCCTAAATCACTTTCATAATCATCCGGACCACGGTGACAGAATCTGCCAAGCCACCAGGTCCAGTTAATGCTTCATTTATTAAACCAGTTTTCATAATCACACACCTTTTCTTCCAAGTCAAATTTATTTAGGGCAATTATAATTTCAGAGATAATTTCCAAGTGTTGCTCATGTATAGGTATTTTGTGCTGAGGCTTAACATCAGAGCTCAGCTCCCAACAGATTTATTCCCTGCTCAGCTATTTATTAGAAAAGATTAAAAGGGCTTGCCATCTATAATCTGAAGCTTTTCAAATGACTTTTGTGGATTAAACTTCCCAACTAAAAGCAGAATATAAAGGACAAACTAAATGAGACCTTGGAGAAAGGGTATTGGACACGACCTGTCCGTGCATGATCCGGTTCCCTTCCCAGGCTGATTTATTTCCTACTTTGCTCAGATTTAATGTTTTAAGCACCCAAAGGGGTTTGCCATGGAATAACAACGAGATTTCTCCCCCTATCTGAATACAGGGATTTGTTTGAACTCCAACTATTGCATATGAATCTGCTTTAGCTGACTAAAGCAGGTTCTGGGAGAGCAGAAACCTGCCGAGCAAAACAGGTTATTCTGGAGGGATGATTCTGGAGCTGCAGCTCAGGAACCCTGCAGAGGATTCACATCTTTTCAGGCTGTTCACACTTTTTTCTTGCTTATTCGCCCCAAAAATCCTCCCTGCACCCAGCATCCCTCCTCAACCCACCCTCCAGGGGACATCAAAGGCACCCACACCTCCCCTGAAGCCCCAAATCTCTCCAGGAGATGAAAATCCAGTCATCCTCTCCCCAAACCAGGAATTTTGGTCTTAAAAAACAGGACAGTGTTTAAGATTTGCAAAGGATTTACCTCCAGCTATTTCAGTGAGCAGAGACACAGCAAGAAGCTTTTAAGCAGAGTACTCAAGGCATGCAAGTGCATCACCTTATATTTAGGTATTAGTTTTAAATTGTATTAATTAGGTTACGAGCATTTCTCTGCTATGGGATCACTCATGTTCTAAGAAACCATCTTAAGGTAATGAGATAAAATTTCTATACACCTAATTTACATGGCTTGTTAGAGAAGCAGCAAGATGAACCTGCACAGACCAAACAGGAGGCAGCATAGTTTTATAAAATCTCATATAATAAATTTTCATAAAATTTAATGAAGAATTTAAGCAAAGAACAGTATTAAGAAGATTTTCTAGTTCAATTCCCTGTATTTCTACCCTAAGTAATTGCTCACAGAGACAAACAAAGTTTATTTATTAGGATTTCTTTGGGAAGAGCCTTGTTCAGGAATCAATCTTTCTTATTCTGTCGCAAGGAAATTTAGGAGAATACATTTCAAATACAGCAAGAGGGAACAGCGAGATTCCTCTTTTTTTATGAGCTCTTTTGGGGATGAATGTGCCAGACCACATGATATGTTAGAACCCAAATGCCTCCAGAAATCACAGCCCATAATGTCCCCCTTTCATGCATTTTTCTTTCGTCCTGATATAAATGAGAAAGGTTTTTGGATCCCTTCTTGTGCAAACTTTGGTGACTCTCCGGGCCCAGCACGCTGGGAATGGGCCAACAAGTAGCTGGAGAAACGTCTGGTGTTTGATTTGAGACAACTTAATACATTTTTGTTTGCTTTACTCACAGGGTTTCTTTAGCAGGACTGTTGGGCTATAAAAAAGTGCCATTAATTCAATTTATATGTGTCTAATCCATACAGACCCGACCAGAACACCCTGTCCCCTGCAAGCGGGGCAGAATATAATAGTTCAACCTCAGAAAACGAGTTAGAACTTCTCTAAAACAAATTATCTTCTGTTCATTTGATTGCCCTTTACTGACTCATTGATTCGAGGCTGCTGAACAGCTCAATGGACAAAACTCCATAACAGCATTCCAAGGATTCTTGGGGAGACCAAAGCTTTTACTGGCCAGGGCTCAACATTTGGAAGGAAACAAAATTCAATACGTTCCTCTGTAGGAGCTAGGAGTCCCTCTGGACCAGGAGGGTGATCCAGCAGTTTGGAGAAGGCAGGAGAGAGCAGCTCCATTCCTCCTCCTCCTCCAGCCCTCCTGCACAAAGAGATGCCTATTGGGATGAGGGAAAAAAAGGGATTAACAGTTTCCTGGCTAAATGCTCCACGTTCCTCCTGATCCCAGAGGCTTGCAGCCTCCTCGTTCTCAACTGAATATTGATGCAATCTGGATTAATTCCAGATTACAGTCAGAATAAGGATTATTTTAATGTCTTTCCTGAAAAAAGGTTATTTTCCAAACCTCAGCAACTGGGAAAACACCGTGGTGACTTGTTCTTATCTGGCAATAAACCCCTGTTCTATAGCTCATCCAAACTGAATGTTATTCCTCTATAGAATAACAGCAATATTCTCCTACAGAATAACAGCTGCATTCCCTTATGGAATAACAGCTCCTGTGGTGAAAGAACAAGTGGAAATACAGGCCTTTGCCAGCATATTTTAGATCCCCAGCCCTCAGAGGAGCCTTTAGCCCTCACTCTTAGAGGGAAAAATACAAACATCATCTTCTCTTTGCTGTACAAGATAAGAAATATATTAATACGCGAGAGTTTTTAAATGGTGCCGCATTAACCTGAAACGTAAATTGAATTTTTTAGAAAGCCATACCATGAATATCCCAGGAGAAAAGCAAGTCAACTGCTTAAGTCTCAACTATGCCATTGTGGAATACTTATATTAATAGTTATATTCCACGGAGGGGCACAGGAGGGACTGGGAGCAAAATTCCATCAAGGTCATTAATGCTGGGGAGAAGAAACAGGTTAAAATCAGACAAGATAGTGTTGAAAGATTCATATTCCCTGGTTTACTGTGAAATTTGGAGTTCATTAATCAAATGTATTTGTAAAGTATGAATGACTTGTAACTGTGTGAGCACGTTGGGAACAGCTTTGCTAAAACCTATTTCCCACCAAATAACATAAATACAGAAGGGGCTGGAGTACCAGGAGCGGCTGAGGGAGCTGGGGGGGGCTCAGCCTGGAGAAAAGGAGGCTCAGGGGGGACCTTGTGGCTCTGCACAACTCCCTGACAGGAGAGGGGGCAGCCAGGGAATGTCAGGGTCTGCTCCCAGGACACAGGGACAGAAGGAGAGGAAATGTCATCAAGTAGTGTCAGGGGAAGTAGGCAGGTTGGATATTAGGAAAAAAAAATTCCACATAAAGGGTTGTCAAGCATTGGAACAGGCTGCCCAGGGAGGTGGTGGAGTCCTCATCCCTGGAAGTGTTCAAAAAAAGACTGGATGGGACACTTGAGGACATGGCTTGGTGATGAACATGGTGGTGGTGCTGGGTGATTGTTGTACTGAAAATCTTAAGGGCCTTTTCCCCCCTTAACCCCCCCAGGACTCCACGATGCACATCAGATGTGCCTTCCCGTGCTTCCCCTACAGCTTCTGTTGGAGAAACCCAATGTGTGCACCCACAGAGAGAGGTGGTTTTAAACATCCCCTGTAATTTCTTTCCAGATCTGAGGGATATTTATCCCAATATTCTATACGTTATGCTTGAAAAATAAACACCTTTATTCCAAATGAAAAAAACACACAGGGAAGAAAAACAGTGTATTGGAATTTTTCAAATTCAATGTCTTTTTTATGTGTCCAGGGCATTCACAAATTTCTTCCTCCTCCTGAAACATATACAGCAGGATGATAAAGATCATTTTCCCTAGTTTTCATTCCACCTGAAACCACGCTTCCAGCACTTTTCTTGCCCTGTTATATTGCTTTTTAACAGAAATATATTGAATTATGTCCAGAACATAAACTGCACGTACACTACTTAAGTTAGAGCCGTGCTAAATCCCTTCCCATTATTGCTCCTGCCCTGGGAAGAGCTTTCAAACCTGCAGCTCCCACCTCCTGATAAAATCTTCCAGCCCAAACTGCTCTGCTAAAACAACCCCATTTTGATGGATCTCTCTGATTTCAATTTCCATGAGGAGCCACTTTGATGCAGAGAGATCATGGCCCCTAAGGAAGCACCAGAGTTGAAAGGTATGAGGTGCAACTCGAATTGCTGCAAAGAAAAACAGCTTTTATGGGAACCCCTCAAGCTGTGGTTCAACAGTAATACTGAAAATCTAATTTATAGCAGCTAAACACGACTCGAAGCGCCAGCACCTCGGGGTTTTGCTCTCTCAGTTGTGGCTCCGTGTCCCACACTGACGGGTGAAGCCAGAGGTGCTTTGGTGGCCAAAAGCACAAACCACAGATTATTTATAGAGTTGGTGCTGCAATGCCTGAGCAGGGCCCGAGCCTGCCCTGCAGCCCTGAGCTGCCACACTGACCTTTAAAGACCTGCAAACGTTCCTACATCACTGTTCACTTCTTCAAGGGGCAACTGCAGCACCCTGAAGAGCAAACACGGGTTTTCCATTTCACAGAACACAGAACCACAGAGTGGTTTGGGTTGGAAAGGACCTGGGACACCATCCAGAGCCACCCTCTGCCATGGGCAGGGACACTTTCCACTGGACTAGGGTGCTCCAAGCCCTGTCCAACCTCGCCTGGAAGACTTCCAGGGATGGGACAGCCACAGCTGCTCTGGGCAACCTGTACCAGGGCCTCACCACCCTCACAGGAAAGAACTTCTTCCTAACATGCAACCTAAATCTCTCCTTTTTAGTTTAAAACTGTTGCCCCCTTGTCCTGTCACTCCATCCCTTGTCCCCAGTCCCTCTCCAGTTCTCCTGGAGCCCCTTTAGGCCCTGGAAGGGGCTCTGAGGTCTCCCTGGAGCCTTCTCCTCTCCAGGTGAGCACCCCCAGGTCTTCCAGCCTGGCTCCAGAGCAGAGGGGCTCCAGCCCTCGGAGCATCTTTGTGGCCTCCTCTGAACCCTCGAACCAAAAAATGACAAAGTAACTTAAATTCAAGGTGTTTAATGACAAAATACCTTTTAGTTGTTGTTTAAAAATTGGTAATATTTGTCTCCAACTTTTTACAGAAAGTGTGTCCTGGCTGTGGACATGAACAGAATCTAATCCTACTCCAGTCTTTGACAGCAAACACAGCAGAACATCTCCTTGGTGGTGTTTGCTTCCTGTGGTAGCTGGATTTTTTGCTTACAAGCTTCTCAAACCCATGGAGTTTCCTGTTCCTTGCCATAAAATCAATACTCAATTTTAAGCAGGTGCAGGAACCAAAAGGCACATGCCTGTCCTGCCCCTGCTCTTTACCACCCACAAAAGAACCTTTCAAATACATGACCTGCAGATACTTCAGACGGGGAAAGTCCAGAGGATAAACATGGGAGGTGCTGAGAAGACCCTTCCTCTCTCCCTCCTGCCCCCATGGAGGACATGGAGAACAGGTCCATATGGCTTGCAAAGACTGCCCAAAGGGCCAAGACCTTATTTAAGGGGCCTCCCCACACCAACCAAATGTACAATCTGTTGCATTTATGAAGTTTAAAATGCTCTTCATCCCTCCACTGACACTTCACTGTCAATGACAGCACAGCCACCACTACATGGAATTAAACTCAGCGGGATTCTTCCAATAAAAAGCACACCAATTCCTTCATTCCATAATTACAATTACTGAACAGCAGCCAAGTGAGTTCTACCCATTAAGAGACAAACCCTCTTGTAATTAAACTGATGTGTAAAATATAGCTCTCATGGTATAAACTATTAAACATCTTTTGAAATCAATTTTTTCTCATTACAGACAGTTTATGCCAACTAAAGATGTCTTGTCATGGTAAGACACTTGCACTGACCCTACCTGCGGTGAAAACCGAGATTATTCAAGGACAGCACCTTCCCCCTCTGGGGAATCATGTCAACATCCTGGAATGGAGAATCACAGAATCATGGAATATGCTGAGTTGGAAGGGACCCACAGGGACCATTGAGTCCAACTCCTGTCCCTGCACAGGACTCCACAATAAGCCCACGTCCCTGAGAGCACTGTCCAAACTGCTGGGGCTCTGGAAGCCTCGGGGCTGTGGCCATTCCCTGGGGAGCCTGTTGAGTGTCTGACCCGCTCTGGGGGAAGAACCTTTCCCTGATATCCAGCCTAACTCTTCCCAACACACTTCCAGCTGTTTCCTCAGGTCCTGTCCCTGCTCACCACAGAAGAGCTCAGTGCCTGGAGAAATTAAACAACAATTTTTTGGCAACCATTTGTCTTAACATACAGGCTCAGTTATGACCACGTGTCTTGGTGCACATCGAGTTCACATTCCCCAACAGAAATATGGAAGAGAAGGACTTTTAATGGGAGAGCAGTGACTTAGAGAAGGTTGAGTCGTCAATTTAGTTGAAGTGCCAATGTAAAGGAAATATCCAGAGCACCATTATGGGGTAAAATACCCAAAATAAACCCTATAAGAATCAGTACAACACATCTTTGTTTGGGAGATACGATGCAGAGGCATCTGCATCTCATATGATCAGCTATGAAAGAAATAGGATTTAGTGTCTGTGTTCCCAGCAAACACTTCAGTGTTGGCAGAATATTCCTCCTTTTCCCATGTTTAAGCACAGGACCAGACTACTGCAGCTTCTTCCTTTCAAGTGATGCTCTGGAAAAAAAGGAATTGCCATGAAATCACAATGCAAGAAAACAAAATCCCAAAACCCAACCAAAGCCTCTTCCTGAACAGGGACAGTTTTCCTACACCAGTGCCATAATGGGGAAAAAAAACCTGGCTGAGCTGGCAGTCACCAGCAAACGCCCGTACGAGGGATCCTGGAGGCAGAGGCTGCCAAATCCCTAAGGTCTGGCAGACATTCCTGCTCCTCTGCTCAGACATTCATGTTTTTGTGAGCAGGGTGGACAGCCCTGGGAAGAACAGCCAAAGGCTCATGTTTTCCAGCAAACTCACACACACTGGCCAGCAAACATTTGGGTGGAAAAAATCTTCATCCTAGGTTGAGCTTTGGATTTAAAGAAGCATCCCAAAATGAAGTTGGGAAACTTGGTGTTATTACAGTGTGTCTCCAACTCTCCAATTCATATTCTGCAGCCAAAGAACAAACTTTACTCCGCCAAACGCAGGCAGCAAGTGTCCAACAGGTGCCAGGACTGAGCAAAATCTCCTTACTGGTGCTTCAAATGATTTTTTCACAGGATAAAGACACAAAATAATCACAGTAAAACAGCAATAGCAATAAAGTGACCAGTTGGAAACAAGTCATAGCTAAAGGAGGAGGTTTTACACTCCCCCAGTCAACAATATAAGTGCTGTAAACAAGCACTGTAGTGGGAACAAAGCAGCACTGATAGACTGATGACAGATAAAAACCCATTAATGTATATATTTCAAGTGATGATTGAGGAGGGTATAACCTATATAACAGGTTATTTTATGCATGGCAACATCAAGCCATACCACGATTTCCTTCTCACCTTTCATAATCCCCTTATGCAGAGCTGGATGAAGTGCAGTGATGCAGCACAAACTGCAGCTGCTGCAGCACAAACTGCAGCTGCTGCAAATAGAACTTGTCTGCCATTGCTAGAAACAGCCTCACACAGTGCCAGGAGCACTGCTGGCTTCCTTTACTTTAAATAAAGTAATACTGCAAATAAAGGAGTGAGAGCAGCCCCGGGGGAACTTTGGAACGTTGGTGGAAGAGAAGATAGAACTGGCTGGCAGCCCCAAACCCCCCAAGGCCTGGGCTGAACTCAGTGTGGGCAGCAGGGGAGGGGGGGATTCTGTCCCTCTGTCCCCTCAGGTGAGGCCCCACCTGCAGAGCTGCCTCAGCCCTGGGTACCCAACACATGAAGGACGTGGAGCTGCTGGAGCCAGGCCAGAGGAGGCCATGGAGATGCTCCAAGGACTGGAGCGCCTCTGCTCTGGAGCCAGGCTGGGAGAGCTGGGGGTGCTCACCTGGAGAAGAAAAGGCTCCAGGGAGAGCTCAGAGCCCCTGACAGTGCCTGAAGGGGCTCCAGGAGAGCTGGAGAGGGACTGGGGACGAGGGATGGAGGGACAGAACAAGGGGGAATGGCTTCCCGCTGCCAGAGGGCAGGGATGGATGGGATATTGGGAAGGAATTCCTGGCTAGGAGGGGGGTGAGGCCCTGGCACAGGTTGCCCAGAGCAGCCATGCCTGCACCTGGATCCTTGGAAGTGTTCCAGGCCAGGTTGGATAGGCCTTGGAACATTCTGGTCTAGTGGAAGGTGTCCCTGTCCACTGCAGACGTTGGAACAAGATGGGCTTTAAGGTCCTTCCAACCCAAACCATGCTGTAATTCCATGACGATAAACACGTAACAACATTCTCAGCACCACATTTGCCTTTTTCTTCTCAAGGTAGAGGGTTTTGAGTTTCCAGAGCTCTTGATCACTTGTGTCTCATCTGCCCTGAAGCCCCTGATAAAGAAAATAGGACTTTTCTATTTTGACACAGCCAACCATCTGCATATTTCAGTGCTCTGCAGGAGATGGGGTAAATTCCTGTCTCCAAAGCATCTCACTGTTTTTAGAGCATGGAGCATTACATCCAGCTGCAGAAAGGCACCCCTCACCCGTGGCTTCACATCCTTCCCAAAGTAACATGGTTTGGGTCTTTTTGGCCTGCTGCCTTGGAAACATTGATGTTTCAAATGGCACAATACACAAACCAAGTGCTACTTTTCAAGACATGATTTCATTATGCAAAACATCCACACAGGAAACTACATCCTGAGAACACTGCAGGACCTTTTGCCGAGCTCTTGTCGCCATTGTCACCTGCTGACAGCTCTCGTAGCACTCAGAGACTTGCTGAAGCTGTGACTCACTGATTTCAGGAGCTGGTGATGACAGGATGCCATCCCTCGAGCCCAACTGTGGCTCCCACTGCCACACCACTCATTTCAGGTGGAGCAGCTGTGGACCCTCAGCCTGAGGGCAGGTCTGGAAACAATCCATCCGAGTCGTGGGAGGTTGTCTTGAAGAAGACACAATGCCAAGCCCAGGTGGAGCCACAGCCCCTGCCCAGCACAGAAATGAAACACTGCCCACTGGCAAGAGACACATCCCCTGCAGAGGCATCTTCACCAGCTTCCATCCCCTCCTTCCCAGGCATCAGCCTCAAATTTAGGGAGAGGGATGTGGTGTAGTGGACAACTTGGACACCCTCCAGTCCCTGAAGGAAGCCTCTCCAAAACTCTAGTTTTTTACCCTTTTTTTTGAATATAATGATTTGACGTGGGGCCATAAATGTTTGGAAATTAAGTTTCAGCTTCCTATTGCATACTTGAGTAGCCAAAAAAATGCTCAAAAGGAAAAAAAGGAAGACGTATTCACTGCACACTCTGGCCTTGACATAAGTTTTCCTGCAGTTTGTCACCAACAAAGTGAAAGGCAGGAGAAAGTGTCCCTATCGTAATGCTCCCCATCTGGAACCTCTTAGCAGAGGCACAGAGCCCTGATGTATATTTGACACACAGTTTTTCCTGCTTTTCCCAAGAGAAATATGTGTAATGAAGAAAAACAAAAACACGTTAGGCAGCAACCAAAACATACCAGTGTAACCCGAGCCTCAGCTTGGCTCCCGCCCCTGCTGTCCTTCCTCTCAGACCTCAGCCACTTTCTGCTTCTCTACAGACAAAAAATCATCCACACCCTCCCCTCCAACAAACAAAAACCAATCAAATCAGAGATTTGCCAGCAAATCAACACAACAAAACCCACATTTTTCTGCCACGTAAAAAAATCTCTCGAGTAAGGAGAAGGTTAAACATGAATCCACACAGCTCCAGCCCTTCCTTGCTTTTCTGTGGGATTATATAAATAATCTATAACTCTTCTTGATGCAATTCCAAAATTTCAAGCGCCATTGAGCAGCAGCCATAAAATTTCTGTGCCTCGTACGCAGCTTGGATGAGTCGCTTCCACCACAGCAGCGCTGCCGGGCTCGTTTTTCCAGCTTTTGTAATGTTTCAGTAGCCATAGGCAGCTTCGGATGTCTGACTGACCCATAAAAACACCTTTTGCCTTATTTCCACAGTTCAGACTGTGATGTAAGAGCCTAAAAATACTTACTAGTAAGTGTTGGGATGGGCCACAACACGTGCAGGAGTCAGACCGAGGCGTAGCACTGGAAAAATTATCTCATTGGATCAATGGGAAGAATTGAAAAATAATTGTCTTATCAGGGACCAGAACATTCGATAAGCACCAGGAAAAACAATAACTGGCACTGGTTTTTTTTTAGGGAGCCAAAGAGAAGTCTCAAAAATCAACCTGTTCCTTTCAGATATTTGTGTTAGGACAGGGTGTCTGTTTTCAGCCATCAGGTAAAGCAAAACAGGACAATTCAACAGGTACCGCCTGTCACCTTCCCAGAGGAATTAATTGGGGGTTTCCTTGAGGCCTCCAAGGAGTGGCTTCCTATGAACTGAACCAGGTTCCTGGGCTGGGGGTGAATCTGACACCACTGCATCCATTCCCTGCAGAGGAGGAACAGCTGCGAGGCGAGCGTGGAGCAGCCAATGCCCCGTGGCACGAGATGGGCACGGTGCTGCAATTCTGTTTGTCATAGGAGAGGTCTCCAGGCAGGGAAGGAGCTTTCACTTCCAGGGTTATCCTGCCAAAACCACCTATTTAGCTTTGCGCAATGCTCCTCAACACTGCCAAGGCCGGTATTTCTGAGAACAGCACTTTGAGGTTGAAAGGACAAGAAAATCCAACCAAAAAAGGAAAGCACTGAATTAATGAAATTAGGGCAAACATAGTGAGATTTTATACTCCATCTTTCCACATCGCAGAAAACGTTTCAAAACCCACACGGATATTTTTCTGCTGTCCACCTCTTCCTAGCTTGGCTCTGCAAAATGCCAAGTGGTTGGGATGGATGTTTGGAGCATGTTTTCCTTTTCCTTTTTGGAAAGGGCAGGAGTCAAATCGAGCCCAGGCCTCGTGTGCCAGGACAGATGTGCTGCCAGCATGCCAAGCATGAGGAGGCCTTGCTGCTCCTTCTCTCTGCACCAAGATGAGCAGCAGCTCTTCATCATTCACCTGGGCCAAGCAGGAGAGATCACGAAGTGGGGATTCAAAGCACCTTCCTTCAATTCCATGTTTTCGTGTATGTATTAATAAATGTAGTTTGAGGTTGGATATTCCATGGAGGGGTAGGATTTTTAACAACACTTCAAGTATAAATTTTTACAGTGGCTACACACATCCAATCTCACTGCAAGACAGGAGCAAAGAGCTGGCCCAAACCACCCACTCTGTATTGATCTGACCCAAAGTGGAGCAAACCACAGGAAGGAACGCAGTCCAGATTTTTACAGCAGCATCCAAGGGCCACTGAAGCTCCATCTGGGATGTCCCCCCCATCAGATACTGAGACCTTTCCAGATGTGAGCAGGGCAGGGAAGGGAAGTGGGAAGATGCTGTGTCACCGAGAATATCTTAGAACAAATTAAGTCTCCAAAGGCATTTAACAGCATTTAATTTTGCCATCTCCTTAGTCTTTGTGCATAATATTTTGGGCAACACCAGCTTTTCAAACCTTTCTGCCCTCCATAAGAACACAGATAACGTGGATGTGCAATAATGCATCGGATGTACAAATATTCCAAAGAAAGGTGTATCGGACAAAGTGCCAGTGACTTGCTGTGTTGGGAGCTGTGCATGAGTGTTTCCTACTACAGCTGCCAGCAGGAGAAACACAGCAGACACACTTGGAAAATCCACAGGGGCATTGCTTGCCGGAGCAAATGGCAACCCAGACTTCGTTATCCAATTAATTTCATGTGAACACGCAAGGCTTCGTTAGAGCACACGCTCATTAACTTCCCTCTCCTCTGATTTCCTGAAGCGCTGGTTTCCAGCACACAGGTATTGTACCTCTCATTTATTTTAACACCTTTTCTGTTTCCTTGCCATCACACAGCCTGACAAACCTCCCTGATTGTTCCCTACTTTGACGATATTCTGTCCCTCTCCATCATGGTGGAACTAAACAAAACATCTACAACTCCCCTTGTAGAAATTTGCAGCCTCTACAACAGTAAAATTCAGAACAGCATTTCTTCGTTCAACCTTTGAAGAATCACTACAGTACATTGAAGCCTTTTAGTAAAACTTCTGTAATTAAATATACAGCAAATAAACTAAAATCACAACCTGATGTTGGTATCAAAGTAGCTGTGATAAGGACACAGAAAGAGGTGGGAAATTTTGTAGACAGATGTAAGAGTATCATTAACCAGCCTGACTGGAATGGCTGGAAAACCCATGCAGGATTTGAGTACACGTCTTCTGCCAGGCTGAGACAAACTGCAAAGCTCAAGTACAAATTCAGAGTGCTTTTTCTCAATTTAGCAAGAGATTCGTTGGTTGAACTTAATGGGAGAAAACGATCCTTAACCAGAGGAGCCCAGGGATGTGAAAAGGCAGAGGAAAAACAAGCAATCCCTGTGCTGAGCAGCAATACATAATTTATAACCCAAATAAAACCACATTTCCATCTATTATTTGGAAGTGAGTGGTGACCTAACATGCAGCAGCACAGCATAATAAAGAGTGGGCCGTTACTAATTACACTTGGTTTGTAAAAAAGAACGGAGAACCAGCGTTTATTTGCAAGGAAAGGAGCTGTTGGCACTCTGGCACTTGCTCCAGGAGCGAGGCTGGAATACTGGAGCATCCCTCCCTGCAGGGCCAAGGGCAGAACAATGCCCAGGGGCACAACCCTAGCTCCCTCCCAGGACAAATTTCACCCTTGCATGATAGAGCGTCTCCAGAGGGTGAATGTCTTGGATCACGATGACTGATCCAAGACATAATTTCGTGTCCTCAATAAAAAACATAAGAACACATCCAAACTGGTTGTTTTGATGTCTTAAATGTCCCTTTATAGGGCAGAACAATGAAGGTGATAGTTTACAGGATTTTAGCCAAGCTCAGTATGTGGAGGACCCAGACCTGCCAATGAAAAACAGGCTGGAGGGAGACTTAGATGCAGATCTCCCATTTTCCAGCACCTATTATCCACTTCCAAACCCTTTATTCCAGACATATAAAATCACTGCTGAGAGGCGACAACCTCGTCATACACCAACTAATTCTCAAGATGATGAAAACAACAAGGACATGATCACTCAAGTGGTCAAAATATCTCCACAAATATCTCCTAGAGGGATAAAATCTTGGAAAGATTTTACGGGTGTAGAGCTGAAAGATCCCTCCCTTAAATAACAACGCACACACCATCCTAAAAGTGGGAATAAAGCAAGGAGCTCAACAACCCTTGCTTGTTGCAATGGAATGATGTGAATTTGTTATTATCTCAACCTTCTTTATAATTATTTCTTTCCTGTTTGCATTAAAAAATGCATGTGGGATGTAGCAGGAATCACTGGACTGCATCTGTTTATCCAGGCTGGGGAAGATGGGGATGCTGCTCCCGCTGGCTCACTCAAAGCAGCTTTATAAACCCTCAACAAAAACACTATCAGTGCTAACTAAGGAGGGATTTGTTTGCATCTTTCAAGAGAATATTAAATGTATTTCTTTATTGACCTTAATCAGCAAGTAAAATACTACATTAAAAAATTAAACTCGTGAAAACAGCATTTCTTCTCTAAATAGATCTGCCTGCAGTTCAGGAGGAGGGTGGAAAAGGAAACTAAAACACTGACAGAAAGGAAAACCACAGAAAGAAACCTTTCTTTCTCTTGCTGAGCCTCATCCTCTTGTTTATAACTCCCAAGGAGAACAGCAGCACAATTGTCCTACCTCGTGCTGGCCGGATTTCAGCAGGAAGGCTTCGCTCAGCCGGTCTCCAGCATCCGATAGCAAGAGCTTTCCCTGGCCATCTCTCTTTTTCACTGCTCCTTCTCCCCTCTCTCCCCCCTTGGACGGCATCCAGGATAGGGGAGCTACTGATAACTCACCAGCTGCCCATGGTAAAGTCACTATAATAATTAAAACCCAGGCGGGGATTGAAACAAGGCATGGAAAAATAATCCCACTGTACCAGGGGCTGGACAAAAAAAAGGGGGAAATTGAGAGAACTGGTGCTAAGGAGTTCTAAAATCTAAGTTTGATGATAAGTGATGCTGAGAGTTAACGTCACCTTCAGACATTCCCACCTGTACTCTGCTGTTGCCTGGGACATTTGGCACAAATACATGGGGGACACTATTCCCAACTCTATCAAGACCCTGATCCAGCCTACAAACATACGGTTCGGGGGTTGCAACTGCTTTTGCAATCCTTCCACTGCCACTTTAGAAAACAAATACATCAAAGATAACTCATGTGAGAGGTAGAAAGAGGGAGGGAAATATCCACGTTGAATTATCCACACGTGTTAAGTCATGACTCACTGAACTGTCCACGTTCTACGTCCTCTTAACCCCATCTCTGGCCGCAGCGCCCAGCAAGATGCACAAAATTAAACTGAGTTGATTCCATGGCAAGAAATGGAATGGGAGAAAAAAATAAAAGACCACGATTTTTCCTGAAAACACTCTGAGCAATTGCAGGTGCCCTGCTCCAACTGCATCCTTGTCCAGAGAAATTTGGCTCATAAGAGACTGAAGTGTGGATCTGGCAATCAGGGCTGCAGTTGAATTAACTGTGGTTTGAACCCAGTCAGATAAATGAAAGTCTTCCAACCCTGCCCATTCCATGGTTCTATTAAATGCTGTGACTTTTCTCAAAGCAAGAAACTTAATAGTAAGCTCAAACCTATTTTCTATTTTGAATTTCCAGTTGAAAGCTTGAAACTTAATTAAACTCTTTGGAAAAATTAGTGGTTAAGATTTTATGACACAATAACCATAAAGCAATTTTAAAATTACAACCATTAAATCAAAATATAGACTTATGGCTCCTTCAGTATTTGCTCTCACAGATCCTCATGCCTTAAGCCAGGAGGTGAGACGTCCTACTTATTCGAGAAGATTCTCCCAGCTCCATTTCTCTTCCGGAACAGACATGATTAACATGGAAAACCAGAAATATTTTGCTTACTCATAATTCTATCTTAATGAAGCTTTCCCAGTACCAAAAACCCACTGAGGGGAGATGATCTAACAACCTGCAAGAGTTTTGCAGCCCAGATGGAACAAAAAGCCTGCCTATTCCTCAAGCACCCCCCACCCAACAGGGTCAATCAGTGCGGAGCAGGACAAATGCTCCATTTGCTGAGAGCTCATGGACGTCTTTAAAAGCCCAGAGATCAATAAAGTGCAGTTCAAAAACTTCATCCAGGGGGGCTCTAATGTGATGGGGATTAAGCAGATGCTGACCCATGCTGGTCTAATCTTGAAAACAGACCTCAATGACAACCTTATTCTTATTTAGAGGGACAGACAGAAAAAAAATAATGCCTTTTTATTTCATATTTGTATTATCTCATGTATCTATTATACTTATTTTATATTTTTATATCTCAAATGTAATTTTTTATTCATGTATCTTGTACACCCATTATATATTTATTTTCTTTCAATATATCTAATATCTGACAATTTAGGGAAGGCATTTTTGTTGCAGGCATTGCCATATCCTTCATCTCAGAGCACCGATGCCCAGTCCCACTGAGCCAAGGCTGCTCTCATCAGTAAAATCCCCTGTGTGCCCCAGGGCCCTGCTGACTCGTCACCTGGGGGATGCACCAAAAATCAGAGTAATCTCAACTCACACTATTTATCATTTCAAGCTTTTCCAAGGAAAAACGTGGCACTTGGCCCTCGTTAATCACATTGTCCATTGGATGAGGCATTAACTCAAGCATCCAAGTGAGCGTCCACTCTGTCGATAAACCCTGCTGATAAATCTAATTAACGCCAGCTGAAAACCAGGCAAACATCAATATTGTCCTTTTTTTTTTTTAAAGCATTATGTTTTCCCCCAGTTTCATTGAAATTATTTGGCTATCCTGCAGCAGATGAAAACCAGATGTTGCAGAGTGGGAAGGGCTACGCGAGCCAGCACGAAAACCCAGGACGGCAACAGGCAGGTCGCACCCATTCATTACCCACATACTTCCCTTCTGCCAGGAGGTTATTTCTATTGCATCTCTGTGATTACAAATATTATAATTGTGATGTAACTCTAGAAAGCCCCGGGTCATCCCTCGCGGCCCAGGGCCGCACGCGAGCCGAAAGGCGCCGGCAGAGTTTCTTTGTGCTGCGTAAGCACTTTGGAAAGCCTCACTCCCATCTCCCAGCCTTAATGCCAATATTATGCTTTGTAATCCCTCCTGGAGCAGCCCAAACCCAGCATTAATCCAGGCTTAACAGCTCTTGGATGCCCACTTGTTACACTGAGACTGTTCAAGAAGGCAACGAGTTTGTGTGCGTGGACACAAGGCAATTTAGGAAATTTGACTGTGCAGAATTTAAGGTACATCCCCATTCCCCTGATTTGCAGCACAAGTGGAGGAGCAGCAGTTGGGTTATTTATCATTTTTAGCAGCTACATGATGCAAAAATGAGGAGCACTGGTGGATTACGGGTGAATTTAGACTGACTGGCTATACGCACCGGCAATGGAAATGGCAGGTGACCCTGTGCTGAATTTTTAGACATATTTCCCAAGCCAGAAAGGACTTTGAAGGTCTTTCTCTCTCCACAATATCATCTTTTAACCATTTAATTTTAATCTAACATGTCTAGCAAAAGAATATTCTGATCTAAAGCGAACATCCGGTGGCAATCTGGACAGGATGTGGGAGCAGGTCTTTCCATGCTTCAATTTGCAGGAAAAAAAGAGAAGGAAGGGGGGAAAAGAAGCCTTGTGCTGGATTTGCTACACAAAAATCACCACACAGCAACACTGACAGCACTGCTGGGAATTACACATCATCAGCATCCCAGTGCTGAGCAGCTGCTATTCCAAGGAATCCAGGGAAATTCCTTTAAAACTGGCTTAATTCATATGAATTTCACCTCCCAGTGATACAGCCATGTACTGGAGCAGAATCTCCACTCGTACCAAATGTGCAACAAACATACCTCACCTTTCATCAACAGATGCAGTAATTAACATACTGGACAAATTTCCATTGCTAAATACTCTCCAAAATATTGTAACTGTCCAGCACAGCTGTGCTTTTCCACAGCATAAAGGGTTTACTTGTGTTATATNATATATCAATTATAATTCTTCTTATTATTATATTTATATATTAATTATATATAATAATATTATTATTATTACTGTTGTTGTTATTATTATATGTAATTATGACACCCACCAGCAATGCAGATTTGGCTTTGTATATATGTATATTACTACTACATAGATGATTACAGGACATATTAATATTTATATATAAATTTGGACTACTTTGAGTCACCTGCAATGCAGATTTTTTTTTGTGTATATATATTATTACACCATTATTACATGACATGTATGAATATAACAAATATTATTACAGATGTTATTTTGAACTTCTTTGACAGCTGCAATGCAGATTGGGGGGTGTGTGTATATGGAATTACATTATTATTATATATATTATTATGGCATATATTATAATACATATATTATTTTGGACTTGTATGTCACACCCGCAATGCAGATTTGTGTGTGTATTCGTATAATTAATATTATAATACATATATCAGTATTATAGGAGATTATAATGTATTTTATGATTATTCCTATAGGAGATATTGACATATATTATTATACAAATTGTTGTTGTTGTTTATTGATTTGATTTTGATATGACACCTGCAATGCAGATTTCTACCTGCTTGTGTACGAAGCATCCCAAAACTTCCAAAACCCCATGGCAGGTTTTCCTCTAGCGCTTATCTGGAGAGACTGCAATGAACTGCCCGTTATAGTTGTCCCTGGCCAGCACATCCTGGTGCTGGCCACAATGAGCAGCGAGGCTTTTGCAGGCTGATTGTTGTGCATTCATCCACTCCCCATTAACAGCTCGGGTGAAAAGCGCGGAGCAGGGGAAATCGAGCGATCTGGAACGCGACGGACAAAACAAAGAGACGGCAACGAAAGGGCAGAAAACAACTCCCAGGTCGGGTTTGGCAGCGGGCTGGGATTAGATCACCGCGAATCCTGGCTTAAGGAAAGCTCCAGCATGAATTTCCTGACGAAGGTAAAAAAGCCTGGCTCAAATTTACGACCTGCTGGCAAGGTTACCTCTATCCCAGAGGCCTCCAAATACCAGGAACACTCTGGCCCAGAAATGCAGAGTTCAGCCTAATAATTCAAACACATTCCTCTGAGCGTCGCCAGCTCCGCGGCTGTAGCCTTGGAGATAAAGAAAAACTCTGATGTCTCCAACTCCGCATTTTTCAGAGCCCTAAACTAAACCAGAAAAGTGTATTTACAAAGTTTGCAAAGTTCCCTTTCAATTAAGAAGTGGCTACAAGCATTGTAGAGAATGTTGTTTTAAGGAGACAACACCAAATCTTCCCCATCTCCATCAGATGGAAACCACTCCACCTGTATTTGCTGAAAAACAAAAAATTATTGCATGTTCTGCTCTTCAGGACTATTTTCCAAATCTCCTTAATTAAAGGATAATTCAATTTGTAGATATGAGAAGAAAACCCTCAACTGAACCCCACAATCTCCCACAGGAGAGACTAAGGACTACTCCTTACACCTACCAGCCTGTATGTAGAACATTTGGAATGCTGAGAAAGCACTAATTCTTCAAAAAAGGATTTTGTGTTATAAAATCTGCTTTGTCTCTTTTTCTTTTGTTTCTTCATTTATTTCTTTTCTATTTCTTCTCCAAGAACATCAGATGCTTTGCTGAAGTCTGGATCTGCTCTGCTTTGGAAAGCACTCAAATATTTGGGAGACAGCTCCCACTTAGCCCACCACACCAAAATTTTGCTCCCCAAACCTGTTGTTTCTCAAAAAAATATTTTGATTTCCTTGATGATAAAGCATATTAAATATAAACATTTTATCTTTATATTGGACGTGAGCATTTTTACCCAGCTGCTTTCATTCTCCTTTGCTATCCTTCACAGAGATCCTTGGCCAAGATTTTTCTCCCAATTAAAAACCTGAAGTAAATCTGCCCATTTTGGGACAATCAGTAAATCTTTGGTCTCTACCACAAAGTCACTGCACAGGAATCATGTTCTTTTGTTCTTATGTCCTCCTTTCAAATGAGAATAGTGTGAATCTGGACCACACTGGCAAAAAAAAAATTAAGATTTTTTAAAAATTACATTATGGGCAGAAACGGCTCAACTTTTCCTTTTTTCCTTTTTAAAAATATATGTACTATATATGTTCTATAACTATAAATAATGCTTTTCATAACAGCCAAAAATCCTGATTTGTCTTGTGCTGTGCTAAATTTTTAATTATTTTGACTCTTAATCAATATTGTAACATCTCTTCTTTTATTCAGGCTTTCCTTATGGCTGTTGGTAGTCAAGATGACCTCAAAACACCCATTCAGACTTATTAGATGAAGACTGTGCCAGTTTAGGAGATCCCTGAGCTACAAGTGGNACATTCACATTAAGCCACAACCCAGAAAATTCAGCAGAGTTTTACCTGAGTAATTGTTTGGAGATGCTATGACACCTGACATGTTAATTGTATAAAATAATATTAATTAATTATATATCAATTATAATTCTTATTATTATATTTATATATTAATTATATATAATATTATTATTATTACTGTTGTTGTT
>WAAE01016557.1:0-42975 GCA_013400495.1 Nicator chloris
GGATCTGGGCTGGTTTGGGGCCATTCTGGGTTGGTTTGGGGCCGTTCTGGGTTGGTTTGGGGCTGTTCTGGGCTGGTTTGGGGTTTATTCTGTGCAGTTTTGGGTTTATTCTGTGCTCCTTTGGGGCTGTTCTGGGCTGCCCCAGGGGCTGCACCCTGCAGCTCTCTGCTCTTCTGTGTCACTGGCATGACTTAATCTCAGTAATTAATTAGTCAATGAGCCTGGGTGGGAGGGTTTGAAGATCAGCTCCTTTCTTTCAAACCCCAATGTTGTAAACTATCGCTGTTGGAAACGTGCAGATTTTCACCAAATATTGTTTTTTCAGCAGAAGTGCAGCAGTGACATTAACACACAACTCCTCCAGCAGCCTTTGATCCTCCCAGATACAGGAGAAGGGAAAACAAAAGGGGAAAGTTCTCCCAGGGAGCAGCTGAGATTTCAGGCTCACTCGGTTTCAGGTGCTCGTTTTATTTGCAGATGCATCATTAATGTTCAGAGGTGATACTAATATTACTAATATTACTAATATTACTATTATTATTAACATTAAATTAATAAATAAAATCGAGAATTTAAAAATTCTGTTATAAAAGTCCTAAAATTAAGACATTTAGTGAAATTAAATATACTAATATTAATAAAAATTAATATTATTTATGAATTGTTTCCAGTCTGCCCACTAAGAGCTTCTCTGGAGTTTCATCCCTGTGTCAGTAAGAAAGAAAACAAAACCAAGTTTTATTCTTGCAATAAAATTTCCTTTGTTGGAACACACAGGCTCTGTGTGCTGTTCTGCTTCTGAGAGTCCTGGGGGAAAAATATTTTAGGATTTCAGGCCCCTGCATCCTTTGCAGGCTGATTTTGGGGCTGGTTTAGAACTATTTTGTCAATTTTCTGTTAAATTCCAGTTCATAACGTGGGTACTGACAGGGAAAGACTTAAAATAATGAAACCTGTCCTGGGAGAATCCTGGAACAAAGGCTCTGATCCGTCAGGAATGGGAAGGACAGGGAGTTGTCACCCAGGAAGAGAACCAAGGGAGTCCATGGGAATATTCTGCAGAATTTGGGACTTCTTCCATAGCAATTCTAGGAAAAGAAATTTTGGGAATATTCTGCAGAATTTGGGACTTCTTGCATAGCAATTCTAGGAAAAGAAATTTTGGGAATATTCTGCAGAATTTGGGACTTCTTGCATAGCAATTCTAGGAAAAGAAATTTTGGGAATATTCTGCAGAATTTGGGACTTCTTGCATAGCAATTCTAGGAAAATAATTTTTTTTAATTATATTTGTATTTAAATATATTTTTTCCTATAATAAATATTAATTATAATTTAAATATCTGAAAATATATTACATATCATTTTTAATTATATATATACACACACATATATATACATGAATATATATATAAACCTCACACAATTCTAGAATGCCATAATAAATATCCCTGTATCCCTCACTCTAGAATAGAATTCTCGGGATTTTTCTGTCTCATTCCCAGAGCTGAGGACTCCTGCTCTGTGTTGGAACACCTGGATCAACCCCTGGCTCTGCTCACACGGATCCTTCACTGCCTGTTTGACACACGAAGCCAACACAACAAATCCCCAACTACTGAGCCCTGGATCAATCCCCCATTCCCACTGGGATGGATCCAGTTCCCATCCCCCATTCCCATCCCCCACTCCCACTGGGATGGATCCCATTCCCATTCCCACTGGGATGGATCCCATTCCCATCCCCCATTCCCACTGGGATGGATCCAGTTCCCATCCCCCATTCCCACTGGGATGGATCCCATTCCCATCCCCCATTCCCATCCCCCATTCCCATTCCCATTCCCATTCCCATCCCCCATTCCCATCCCCCATTCCCATCCCCCATTCCCATTCCCATTCCCACTGGGATGGGTCCCGTTGGAGCCCAGCACACCCTGCTGGACCCTGCTGGGCTCTGGCACCTGGAATTGTCCCCGATGTCACCAGGAGCTGCCGGCCCAGAGGGGGGGACAGACCCAGCAGGGACAGCCCGGCCCAGAGCAGCCCCCAGGACATTGGGGACCCAGGGAACCCCTGGGGGACAAAGGGGACACCCAGGGCACGGGGAACCCCCAGAGAGTCCCAGCGGGGGACACGGGGGACACGGGGGACCAAGGGAGGGGGACCTGAAGCCCTCAGAGGAGCCCCTGTGGGTTCACAGGAGGGAAATTGAGGTTGTGGAGGACACGGGGGTTACTCGGGGCCCTTTGAGGTCATTTGGGGGTCATGCAAGGTCATTTTGGGGTTACTCAAGGTCATTGGGGTCATTTCAGGGTCATCCAAGGTCATTTTGGGGTTACTCGAGGTCATTGAGGTCATTTCAGGTCACAGGGGTTACTTGAGGTCATTTTTGGTTTTTCGAGTCTCTCACTGGGGTTACTTGAGGTCATTTGAGGCCCTGCTAGAGGTCATTTGAGGTCATTTCAAGGTCATTGGGGTCATTTCAAGGTCATCTAAGGTCATTTTGGGGTTACTCGAGGTCATTGAGGTCATTTCAGGTCACAGGGGTTACTTGAGGTCATTTGAGGCCCGGCTAGAGGTCATTTCAAGGTCATTGGGGTCATTTCAAGGTCACAGAGGTTACTTGAGGTCATTTTTGGTTTCTTGAGTTTTTTTTGGTCTGTGACTGGGGTTACTTGAGGTCATTTGAGGCCCGGCTAGAGGTCATTTCAAGGGCATTGGGGTCATTTTAAGGTCATTCAAGGTCATTTGGGGGTCATTTGAGGTCATCAGGGTCATTTCAAGGTCATTCAAGGTCATTTGGGGGTCATTTGAGGTCATTTCAAGGTCATTGGGGTCATTTCAAGGTCACAGAGGTTACTTGAGGTCATTTTTGGTTTCTTGAGTTTTTTGGTCTCTGACTGCGGTTACTCGAGGTCATTTGAGGCCCTGATCTGGGTCATTTGAGGTCATTTCAAGGTCATTCAAGGTCATTTGGGGGTCATTTGAGGTCATCAGGGTCATTTCAAGGTCATTCAAGGTCATTTTGGGGTTACTCTATGTCAGTGGGGGCATTTCAGGTCATGGGGTTACTTGAGGTCATTTTTGGTTTTTGAGTCTCTGACTGGGGTTACTTGAGGTCATTTGAGGCCCTGATCTAGGTCATCTCAAGGTCACTCAAGGTCATTTGAGGTCATCTCAAGGGCACTCAAGGTCATTTGGGGTCATT
Organism: Nicator chloris; assembly: GCA_013400495.1. Lineage (NCBI taxonomy): Eukaryota > Metazoa > Chordata > Aves > Passeriformes > Pycnonotidae > Nicator > Nicator chloris. The sequence goes on from WAAE01016557.1 coordinate 3,212, forward strand.
TGAGGTCACAGGGGTTACTTGAGGTCATTTGAGTCCCTAATAATCGATCCAGGGCTCAGAGCTTGACTTTGGGTGTCAATTTTCTCTTTTTTCCATCTTCTCTCAGAGGTGCTGCTGCAGAAATTGGGGTGGAGCAGCCTGAGAAGGCTCTAAAATCCCGGGGGAAAAGTTCCCAGGGCTGTCTCCATGGCAGGGAATGGAGTTCCCTGTTTGGGGGGGAATGGGTTTCCTGTCCCATGTGCCAGTGGCTCCAGCAGGGACACCAGGGACACCAGGGACAGCTGGTGTTTGTGGGTTCACCATCCTGGGCTGGCAGCAGGAGCACAGTGGGGTTCCCCTCTTTGCACCTCCAAAATGGGAAAAAATGGGGAAAAAAAAGGGGGGGAAAAAATGGGGGAAAAAATGGGGAAAAAAAATGGGGAAAAAATATAATGGGAAAAAATATAATGGGGAAAAATATAATGGGGAAAAATATAATGGGGAAAATATAATGGGGAAAAAAAATAATGGGAAAAAATAATGGGAAAAAATAAGGGGAAAAAAATAAGGGGGAAAAAATAGAGAAAAATAAATAGAGAAAAATAAATAGAAAAAATAGAGAAAAATAATAGAGGAAAATACAGGAAAATACAGGAAAATGGGGGGAAATGGGGAAAAAGGGGGAAAAAGGGGGAAAAGGGGGGAAAAGGGGGAGGAAAAGGGGAGGAGGAAAAGGGGAGGAGGAAAAGGGGAGAAGGAAAAGGGGGGAAAGCGGAGAAATTAGGGGAAAAAATGAGGGGCAAGAAATGGCGGGCAAGAAATTGGGGGGAAAAGGGCAGGAAAAAAGGAGAGGGAAAATTGGGGGGGGGGGAAGGGGGGAAAAGGGGGGGGAAAAAGGGGACCAAAAAAGGGAGAGGAAAAAAGGGGGGAAAGGAAAAGGGGGAGAAATAAAAGGAGGGGAAGGCAGAGGAAGGAGGGGAAAAAAGTGGGGGAGGAAAAAAAGGGGGAGCTAAAACAGGGGGGAAAGTTTTATCCGGCTCTATTTAACACCCAGCACTCACAGTGTCAGCAGCCAGCCAGGCATTTCTTGTTCCTCACGGATCTTCCTCCTTGCCAGCCTTTGCAGGAGTGGGGATGAATCCCTTTTCCCTGGCTTGAAGGACAGGAGTCTGCCCTGGAGGGCAGGGACCTTCCTGGAATGGAAAATCCCAGGAAAATCCCGGGAAAATCCCGGGAAAATCCCAGGAAAATCCCAGGAAAATCGCAGGAAAATCCCAGGAAAATCCCAGGAAAATCCCAGGAAAATCCCCTTTCTCTTCAGATTATAATTGAAATTACGGGTTTTTCAGGCAAAAATATGGGAAGAGGAATTTACTAGAATGCACGTAGCGAGGCAAACAAAGCACAGCCGAGGAGGACAGGGTGCCACCAACAACCCCAGCAGCCTTCCCCACCCCGGGGGAGCTGTGGGAACAGCGGGATGCCGGGGGGATGTGGGGTTGGGGTTCAAGTGAACAAAAACCCCAAAGCAGCAGCAGGAGGCTGCAGGGGGAGGAGACAGGGATTTTGGGGGTTTTCCTCGGCTCTCACCTGGCCCGTGCCGTGTCCTGGGGGTGGCAGCCCAGCCAAGAGAGGGGTCAGGGAGTGGGGTCCTGGGTTTCCCCTAAAGCGCTGAGATTGGGGATGGGGGTCCCTCCGGAGACAGGGATTGGGGTCCGGGTGTCCCCAGAGGCACCGAGCAGAGGGTCAGAGATCCTTTGGACAGACGGGTCAGGAATTGGGGTCCGGGTTTCCCCAAAAGCGCTGAGATGCACAGGGATTGGGGTCCGGGTGTCCCCAGAGGCACCGAGCAGAGGGTCAGAGATCCTTTGGACAGACGGGTCAGGAATTGGGGTCCGGGTTTCCCCAAAAGCGCTGAGATGCACAGGGATTGGGGTCCGGGTGTCCCCAAGGCACCCAGCAGAGGGTGAGGGTCCCTCCCAGTGAGGTTTGGGTTGAAAAATTCCGGTTGTTGCGGGCAGAGACCCCGGCAGGGGAAGCAGCGGGGACAGAACTCGGGGGTGGCAGCGAATTCTCCCCGCAGCAGCAGCAGCAGCCCGGCCCCAAAGCCATCCCTGTCCCCACCCTGACCCCCAGAGAGGATCCCAAACCCATTCCTGTCCCCACCCTGCCCCCCAGAGAGGATCTCAAACCCATTCCTGTCCCCACCCTGACCCCCAGAGAGGATCCCAAACCCAGCCCCAACCCCAGCCAAGCCCCCCAAATCTCTGCACTTCCCCCAACCCCCCCTGAGCTCAGCCCCGGATAAAAAACTGCAACAACTGCACCTCTCACCCCCAGGCCAAGCAGGGCTGGTGTCCTTCCTCCCTCTGAGGCAACAAAAGGGAGGAAATGTCCCCGGGAGAAAGAAATAAAAAAATAAAAAGGGAAAACCCCATAACCGTCCACACCTGTCTGTCCCCGAGGGAGCTGGGAGGGTTTGCACAGGTGGGATCTGCTTCATCTGAGCACGGGGGAAATGGCAGCACCAAAAATGCAGCACCAAAACTGCAGCACCTCCTTTAAACTAAAATTTAAAGGACTGAAAAAGCCACTCCAATGTCCTTTGATACAGGAATTAATTTGTTATTTAACTTTTCTTTTTAACCAAAAATGCAGCACCAAAGGAGAGCAGCACCTCCGTTAAATTAAGGTATAAAGTACTGAAGAAGCCGCCAGAATATCGTGGGAGACAGGAACTGCTTTGTTATTTAACTTTTCTTTTTAACCAAAAATGCAGCACCAAAGGAGAGCAGCACCTCCTTTAAATTAAGATATAAAGTACTGAAGAAGCCACCAAAATATCGTGTGATACAGGAACTGCTTTGTTATTTAACTTTTCTTTTTAACCAAAAATGCAGCACCAAAGGAGAGCAGCACCTCCTTTACATTAACATTTAAAGTGCTGAAGAAGCCACCCAAATGTCCTTTGATATGGGAATTGATTTGTTATTTAACATTTCTTTTGTGCCACCCCTGGTGGTGTCTGCCCAGCACCAGCCCCATTTTCCTGCAGCCTCATCCCCAATTCTCTCTGAGCAGAATAAAATGTTTATTTTAAAAGAAACCTTCCATTTAAATCCTGGCAGTATTTGGTGCAGCCACGGGTTAGCTCTGCCTTGATGTCCGTGGTCTATGAATTCCAAACCCAAATCGTTCCTGCCCCGGCTGTCACGGGATTTTTGTCCCCTGTGCTTGGCTTTGGAGGGATTTTTGGTGCCATCATGGCTTTTATCAAACCCCCACGAGTGCTGATTCCACCTCTCATCTGGCCTCAGTAAGCCGGGCTTGGCAGGCCGGGCTGCTGGGGAAGGGATAACGCGGTGCCAGGATGCAAATAACAACAAAAATCACCCAAAATCGGCCAGGACTCCACCAAGGAGCAGTGTGGGAAAGGGCAGATTCCTCACTGGGAGCAGTGGAGCCGGGAGAAATCAGGAATTTCGTGGATAATGTGCCAAGTGTTCATTTCCAGCAGGGTTTACCTGCTGGGCACCCCGGGCTGGTGCTGCCTCTGGGGATGTGGATTTGGAGGAGCAGAGCTGGGAGCAGCTCCAGGGGCCAAATTGGGCAGCCCTGGAGGCTCCTGCCCACCAGAACTTCATTTCTGGGGAGACTGGGAAGGCAAAAATCAGCATTTCAGAATAAACCTGGGCGGGCTGGGGCTTTAACCGGGCTTTGGGGGTCAAAGTGCTGCTGAGTGTCCAGGATGATGGAATTCCCTGAGCTGGGAGGGGTCCACAAGGATCAAATGCAGGATCCCAGCTCTGCCGTTGGAAGTGCTCCAGGAATGCAGGAAAATCCCCCCTGCTCTTTATTTTTGGGGATTTCCATGCCCTGGATCCTGTGCTGGCAGCAGAGCTCCTGTCCCGGGTGCTTTTTGGAGGAATTCCCCCAGATCCCACCCAGGCTCATCCCTCAGTGAGAATTCCCAGTTTTCTTTTGTTGAGACTGATGCAATCTCTGAAATGTTATAAATCAGGAGAGACCATTTATCTCATTCCCCAGGCACCACTCGTGACTAATTAAAATCCATAATTAACTGGAGCAAGCCCTGAGGAACAGCAGGAACGCCCTTCCCGGACAATGGGAAGAGAATTTCCCGCTGGATTTGCATCCCGAGGGCTGAGCAGGAGTAAAAATAAAGATTTCGTTTTACTATTTGCTCTCCAGCGTAAAGATTTCATATTTAAATATGATGATTAATTTTTCTAGATGAACTCTGGCTCAAAATTCCGTTGGTTTTCCTAAAGCACCGGAGCCAATGGATACCCTCAAATTTTTCCAGGGATTTTTCTCTCAACAGCACCAAACCCCCCAAATATTTTATGAATGAACCATGAACATTCACCTCCAGATAATCCCACACATTCCCTTGAAAATCTTTGGAGTTTCTGCTCCTGTAATCCCTCTGCTCCCGGAGGAAAAGCCTGGAAAGGGCATTTTAAACAACTTAAGCCGTGTCCATGGGAAGCAGGATGGGATTTGGGAGTTTTTCCATTCATTCCCCCTTCAGGCTGATGGATGCAATGCCTGGATTTGATTTAAGCTCTGTGGGAGCGGGGATTGGGTTTAAAGGGAGCAAGGGCAGCTCCCTGGAAAGAAAAACGGATTTTCCAAGAGTTCCACTCGTCTTGCACAGCACAAGGACACTCAAAGTAAATATTGTGGAGGGATTCGAGGACCTGAAATCCATAATTCACTGCAAGAGCTCTTGGCTCGTGCTCTGGGAAGCCTCTGGAATGGGGAAAAAAAACCACTGGGAGGCTTTAAATGGAGCAAAATGCACGATAAATTTGGGAAGGGGATGAACAGACACAAGAGGTGCTGGGCAGGGCAATTAATTAGGGGTAATAAAGGGGAGGGAATGACAGCATCCAATTTAAGGAGAAATTAATGGGAATGCCCATAATTCCTGCTGCTTTTCCTAGGAAAGATGTGCTTTGCACTCCAGAGCTCTGCTCGGGACTGGGAGGGGGGTTTGTGCCTGAAATTTTGGGGGTTTGGAACAGAGGATGGAAAACCCATCATTATTCCAAAACCTGTGGAATTTATGGCTGGACCAATAAATATTTCACAGCCTGAACCAGGAACTGTATCCAGGGAAATGCCTCTAAGTTAGCCATGGAATTAGAAGAATAATTAAGAAATATTTACTTACAATTATATCCAATCCCTTTTTTTTAATGCTGTGATTAATTAAATTCCCAGGTTTCCTTGTAGTCTCCGAATATATTACACATGGAAATTAATTTTCTCCAACGACTCATTAAGGGCCCCAAATGCTGCAGATCCCACTTGAATCAGTTATTCCTTGCTTTGCATTGGAAATCTTCCCATGCACATCCCCCAGGCCCAGCTCCCACATGGAGCAAACCTCAGCCAAAGCCATTTCCCCTGAATTCCAGGGAATTTATATTGGAGAAAGTTCTTCTGGGGACATTGGGTTTTATTAATTAACCAGGTAGGACTGAAGGGGGAATTTCCCAGCACCAAAATGAAGTTCCCAGGATGCATCCAAAGTCATCTCCAGGTGTTTCCAAGGATAAATTTTCCAAGCATTTCCATGTGGTTTTATTTTAAAATAATTTTATCATTTAGAATTCTTGAAATTGTATGATTTGCAAATAAATTGGTGATTTTAAAATAATAATTAATAAGAATTTTATTCCAATGCACAAGTGCTTTTATCTGGGGCATGAAATGGGGAATTCTCCATTTTTATCCAGACCAGGAATGCAAGGCCTGGGAGTGGTGGGTGCTGGGGAAGTTGGGGTGGGGTCTCTCTCTGCTTTCCTGTGTCCTATCAGGAAAGGTGGGGTTTGTATGGATCCCCCGAGCCCTCAATCCCATGGAAAAATTGGAGATGGGATCCCCATCTCATCCCAGAGTCCTGGAATGGTTTGGGTTGGAAGGAACCTTAAATCCCATCCCATTCCACCCGCTGCCATTGGGAAATTCCCCTGTCCCAGGTGCTCCCAGCCCCAAAGTCCAGCCTGGCCTTGGGCACTGCCAGGGATCCAGGGGCAGCCACAGCTGCTCTGGGCACCCTGTGCCAGGGCCTGCCCACCCTGCCAGCCAGGAATTCCTTCCCAGTACCCCATGTAAATCCCACCTCCACACACAGCTGAGGCTCCCTGCTCTGCAGTTCCCTGCAATTTCCTTCCTTCCCCTTTTGAAAGCAGGAACGATATTTTCCCATCTTCAAGGCTACTGGAAAACTGCTTTTTAGGCTTCATTCTGCAAGGAATTTGAGGTTACTGCAGATCCCCTGCAAGGAGCCACATCCAGGATCCAGGATTTCATTTTCTCTTGGATAAATCCGTCTGGAATCGAGCGAGCGTGGGAGGGATCAGACAACTCCAGCCTAGTCCAATATTTGACCGAGGCAGTTCAATAATTTCATTCTTAAATATCTCGTCCCCAAGGAATCTGTTCCTTGAAATTTGGGGGAGGCTGTGGGGGTCATCCAGGAGCTTTTGTTCGGCTGGAGCATCCAGGAGTGGGAACCCCAAACAGAGCCAGCGCTGGGAGATTGAAGGAAACCTCCAGCGAGTGTTTCCACACTAATGAGCTCCCCGGGGAGGGCAGACTGGAGCAGGGGGAGCCAGCTGGGCTCTTCCTTTCCATTGGCATTCCGGGAGTGTGGAGCTCCAAATCCTGGAGCTGATCTCCATAAATGATTAATGTGCTGTCTCTAGGGGCTGGTTTTTCGGTGGGTTTAGTCAGAAAATCAGATTTTAGTGCCAGACCCCTTGTTAGGCCCAGTTTGAGTCCAAAGCCTTGAACATCTCAGCCTTTGGGCTTGGTTTGGTGAGGGTGTCATGGCACAACACGCACAGCACGTCCTCCTGATGGAGCGTGAGGAGCTTAGGCCTGGCCTAAGGACACACAAGGGCTGGCTTAAACCCCATTGCTTTGGTAGGGGACAGATGTGGCCTGGGGGTGGCTCAGGAGGAGCTGCAGATGTGCCCTGGAGAACAAGGGTGGAATGTGACCAGGAGTTGGGAATATTGAGGAGTATCGTGGGCTGGCTGGAGCACCCCGTTCCAGATGGATCATCCTGCTCCAGAGGGACCATCCTGCTCCACATGGATCATCCTGCTCCAGATGGATCATCCTGCTCCAGATGGATCATCCTGCTCCAGAGGGACCATCCTGCTCCACATGGATCATCCTGCTCCAGATGGATCATCCTGCTCCAGATGGATCATCCTGCTCCAGATGGACCATCCTGCTCCAGAGGGACCATCCTGCTCCAGATGGATCATCCTGCTCCAGATGGACCATCCTGCTCCAGAGGGACCATCCTGCTCCAGAGGTTCCATCCTGCTCCAGATGGATCATCCTGCTCCAGATGGATCATCCTGCTCCAGATGGACCATCCTGCTCCAGAGGGACCATCCTGCTCCAGAGGTTCCATCCTGCTCCAGATGGATCATCCTGCTCCAGAGGGACCATCCTGCTCCACATGGACCATCCTGCTCCACATGGACCATCCTGCTCCAGAGGGACCATCCTGCTCCACATGGACCATCCTGCTCCACATGGACCATCCTGCTCCACATGGACCATCCTGCTCCACATGGACCATCCTGCTCCAGAGGGATCATCCTGCTCCAGAGGGACCATCCTGCTCCCGAGGTTCCATCCTGCTCCACATGGATCCTCTTGCCCCTCCCTGCGTTGTCTGGATCACCCCACTCCACCCCTGAGCAGACCCCGAGAGCCGAATCCCCACAGCTCCTCAGACACAGGAAATCCATGGTGAAGTCCAGCAGGTGGGAATTGCTGCTCCGCAGAAACCTGGTCACACCATCCCAATTCCACGTGGATGTGTGGGGCTGGCTGGGCACTCAGTGCAGCTCTGAGCTCTCACTGCAGCCTCAGATCCCGCTGAGCAGTAGGGTGAGGACAATTGTCCCTTTAGCTCCGTGGATTTAATTCCCCATTTAATTCCTGGATTTAAGGCTGTTTTCAAGAGGGTTCCCAGGCAGTTCTGGGAATGCTGGAGCTCCTGGATTTTGGCTGCCTTAAAATCAGCCAAAATGAAAATCAGCCTGTTGGTTGGACAGGGAGTGCTCATTATTCCAGAATCCAGTGGGAATGAAGCAGCTTGGATGCAAGGAACATGCTCGGATCCTGCTTTCCCAGCCAGAGCTCTTTGTGTCCTTCCTGCTGTCCTGAGGAGCAGGAACAGCTCCTCTCCCTTTCCATCTGCTGGCCCAAGGCCATCCATCAAATCCTTGCCATGGGATCAACTCCTGGGAGCACGGGGAAGGACAACCCCGGCTCCTGGGAAGGGCAGAGAGGGTTTTCCTGCATGGAGAGGTGAGGGAGAGGGGCTGGAGCTCAGGAGACCGAATGATTCCATGGAAAACTGGAGTCTGGAGGTGGGAGGGAGCACCAAGGGTTGTTTGTCTGAGCCTTACAGGGTCTTCTGGCCTAAGAAAAATTGGCAATTATTACAATTTTGGATTATTATTTATCTTCCTTTCATTGCCTGCCAAAGCAGAAATCTTTGCACAAGTTTAGGCTCAGACCACTGACATTTTACCACGTGCATGAAATCCTTGGAATTACCTCTAGAAAATGGATTTTTGGCAGTGGTAGGGAAAAACCCCTGAAGGAATTTGTTGATGTGCCTGAAGAGCATCATAAACCCCAGTGAAGCCACTTGGATGCAGATTTGGGATTGGAATTGTGTATAATAAAATTCCCATGGAGGAGCTGATGGAACGAGCTGTTTGGAGTTTGTGCCGGCACGTGGGTTTATTTATATAAAATATAAAATAGAAAGCAGAAAACATTATAGAGAATCTATAAAATAAAAGCCAGGAAATAGAAAATATGAAGAAGAACATAGAATCTATAAAATAAACCACATAAAATAAAACATAGAAAACAGGATATATATATATAGGAGAATATAGAATAGATAAAATAAAATATAGAAAATAGAATACATAAAGTAGAATGTAGAATATAGAATATAGAAGATAAAATGTAGAAAATAGAATCTATGAAGTAGAATAAAAAATATAGAATATAGAAGATAAAATGTAGAAAATAGAATCTATGAAGTAGAATAAAAAATATAGACTATAGAAGATAAAATGTAGAGAATAGAATCTATGAAGTAGAATATCGCCTTGATGTATTTCCGTGTGTGCTGCACACACCCACCCCGCCATTCCCTTTCGGACCCAGCACCGTTCCTCGCTGCATTCCCCATAAAACGGCCCTTGCAGCGATCAGAGCCGGCTCCAAAGCCGCCCGTAAATCCAAGTTTCCCCTCATTCCCATGGCTGCGCGGCTGGCAATGACAGCGGCTCCATCCCTGCGCTGGAGCCGTGCCAGAAGTTTCTCATCTCGCTGGCTGTGGGCTGCTCGCTCCCGCTCTGGCTCTTCCCATTCTTTATTTCCCCCCCTCACTTTGAGGTTTTTTCTGGTGCCTTTAGAGTGAGCTCAACTCCAAGGTTTGCAGCTTCCCTGTCTCCCGCTATTCCACGGGAGCCAGCGCCGGGAGGAGCCGCATTCCTGCCTCCTTTTCCTGGGAAACTTCGCCATGCGGCTGGTAAGGGATTGAATTCCTAAAGAAACGCCCCAAGCTCCCTCTGGTGCGGCTCCGGCAGCTCCGGGATGGAGCAGCTCCCTCGGGAATAATTCGGGGAAGGGATGGCGGGGGTGCGGGATGCCCACCGGGACATGGCTGTGACTCGCCGGCCAGGGATGCGCAGGCAGATTTCCTTAAGGAATCTGGGATCCGGCGGCACTTTTACCTCGGGAGAAGGAGGCTGGAGCAAACGCGATGCCATTCCTGACGTGCTGTAAGTTTATGAAGGGAATTTTTAAGGCTTTATTAAGGCTGGGTTCTGTGCTCGGGAAGAGGGGGAATCATCTCCGGGTGATAACATTTCCAAAGAGCGCTTGGAAAAGATGCCTGAGGATTCTCAGGGATTCTCAGGGCTCTGTGGCAGAATTTCCCTGGATTTCACAGCCTTTTCTCTTCTGGCTGTGCAATTAGTGGGAGGGAAACGTGGCTGTGCTTCCTGGGGGGAACAGCCCGCGGCTCCGAGCCTCGGAATTCCGCAGGGATTTCAGCTGCTGGCGATCCAGGCGCTGGAATCGCCGGCGGATCCGTGCAGGGCTCCTGGAGCCGGGAGCTGGGCTGTTGGTCAGCAGGGAAAAGCCGGCTCAGGGCTGGATCCCGATGAAGTCATCCCGGGAATGCTGCGGGAACAATCCGGGCTCCGGCAGTGGGCAGAGCGCCGGGAGGTTCCTCGGTGCGGGATTGATTGTTTGTTTTGGGGGTTCCTGCCGGAGCAGTTGTAGCAGGGCTGGCCGGATCGGGCAGCCAGGCTCTTTTCCCAGCACGTTGGAGCCGAGATTCCCTCAGGAGCAGCTTCCACAGGGTGGTTCCTTCCATCCCAAACTCCATCCCCTCCGCGCTCGGCACAGCCATCCCACCAGGCTTTTCCAAACCCCATTCCCGGGACACAGACAGCCCACCAGGCTTTTCCAAACCCCATTCCCGGGACACAGCCAGCCCACCAGGCTTTTCCAAACCCCATTCCCAGGACACAGACAGCCCACCAGGCTTTTCCAAACCCCATTCCCGGGACACAGACAGCCCACCAGGCTTTTCCAAACCCCATTCCCAGGACACAGACATCCCACCAGGCTTTTCCAAACCCCATTCCCGGGACACAGCCAGCCCACCAGGCTTTTCCAAACCCCATTCCCAGGACACAGACATCCCACCAGGCTTTTCCAAACCCCATTCCCGGGACACAGACATCCCACCAGGCTTTTCCAAACCCCATTCCCAGGACACAGACATCCCACCAGGCTTTTCCAAACCCCATTCCAAGGCTATCCATCGGGATGTGATGGATGTGAGTGATGTAAACACCAGAGGGTGAAAATTAAACAGGGAGGGACACTTGGAGGTAGTGCAGGGAGTTGGGAATGGTTCCTCAGGAATTCCAAGGGCAGGGAGCAGACTTCAGGTGAGGATCCATCCTGCATATCCCATTCCTCATGGGAGGAGGAGGCTGAACACGTTGGGATTGATGGATCCTCCGTGGCCCTGAGTTCCAGAGTGGGTGGCTGGAAATCAGCAAATATTGAATTCTCATTTCTCCCAAGCTGGGATTAATCTGAGATTCTCTGCTTTCCAGGAGAACTTGTCAGACACTGGAAACTCATTTGTTAAATTGCACAGGGGGAAAAAAGGCTGCCTTAGGAATATCTCACTTACCTGGAGCTGAATATATTTGGATTACCTTTGCTGGTCCAAGCTTTTCAGCTTCCCAGAAGGCTGTAGAAGCTCTAGAGAAGTCTTATAAATAAAATACATCCAGAAGAATTTCCCTGAGCTGTGAATCCCTGGGATTCACTTCATGTTCCCAATGCAGCACTGTCAAACCTCTGGAACTGTGTCCAATACTTTTGTCCCCTGCTTTCCCCGAGTATTCCAAGGCACAGACAGAATTGGAGTCCTTTCCCTGCTTTAAATCTCTTAAAACTTGGATTTTCTGTCATGAGGCTCCCGCAGGTTCCTGCTCTGGCACTTTGGGGATCCCTGGAATCCCAATAAAACCAATAAAACTGGAGAGTCTTTACGTGCCCAAGGGCTAAAGGCTGGCTTTGTGTGCAAAACTTGTACAGACCTGAAATAGCAGGGAAGAGATCAAATGCCTGGGAATGTTTGTACTTCCAGCAATTTCCCTGGGTGCCAAAGAGAACACAGGAATAAAGGACAAACTGGTTGGGATGAGCTCTCTGAAGGGGAAGTTTTCCTGTTTCAGGGAACATGTAACTATTTTAAAGCCCTGTGGCTCTCAGTGCCCTGATTCCAGCTGGGAAAACACAGCAAAGCCAATAGTCCATATTTTCTACAGCTGGAAAACCTGATTGCAGCATCCTGGATTCAGGTGGGCAGGAGAAGTGGGACAGCTCCAGGTGTTGTCCCAGATTTCTGTGCCGCCCCCTGAGAACAGGGGCTGGGACCTGAGTTCCAACTCACTCCTCTACAACAGGTTGGATGAGCAACTACAGGATGTAAATACAGAGAGTAAATACAGAGAGTAAAATCACACAGAAAAAACGTGGAAATGTCTCCTGAAACAAAGATCTCAGTCTGGGGTTTAGCTGGAGTTTGGGCAGCTCTGCTCATCCCGAGTTTCCAGCAGGATCTTGCTGTGGGGACATTTCCATTTAGCAAGATCAGAGCCTTTGAAGGGTCTAAAGAGTGGTTTTGAGTTAAAAACAGAGCTGGGAAAACATCCATGAGGAAAAGGAATTCTCAGCTCTTCTCTTTCTCTGTGAGACCTGGAGATTGAAGTGGGACAATCCCTCATTTAAAGGGATGTCAAGGGAGTGGGAACAGAGCTGGTCCCAGAGTGGAAACAGGAAAACCATGGAAAAGTGGGAATTTGAGAGCCAATCTGACACTGAACTGGGCCAGTGAACCCCACTGGCTGATCCAGGCTGAGCTGTTGGGAACAAAGCAGACAGGAGCTCCCATGCCTTAGGAATGGGAGATGATTTCCCAGGCAGTTCTGTTGGGTTTAGGAATACCCTTGAGGCATTTCCCAGCTTTAATAATCCCATGATTCCTGAAGGAAGCTGGGTCTGCTCTCCCAGCTGCAGGAATGCTGCCATTTCTTTTTGTGTGTAAATCCAATTACATCCTCCAGTGTTTTTTGCATTTCCCTTGTTCATCATTAATTCATTTGCCCTCAATTTCACCAAAATTCAGCATTTTCTGTCAGGTTTCACTGAATCCTGGTGTCACCTGCAACTCTTCCCCCTTGCTGCTCCTCTGCTTTTCCCACATAAATAATAAAAGGGATTTGGGGGAGCTCTGGGAAGCTCTTTTCAAGCTGTGCAAGTTTTGCTCCTTTCACTCCTGAAGGCTGCACATCCACATCCTGATATCCAGGCAGGGAATTCATTTACATGCCACGGATGGCTCAGCCACCCCTCAACCGCTGGCATTTCATCCCTGCTTTGGAATATTATTTACATTTATTAAAAAGCTGTTGGAGAATGTTCAGCTTGGTGCTTTTTAAAGCAATGTGGAGCGGCTGCTTTCACAAAGACACAGACGAGGGTCTTTTATTAATTAATTTCCTGTTAATCCTTGAAATTCCTTCAATTATCAAGTATTTAGAGTGGTTTTTATGTGTTAATAACTGAATGAGAAGTGTGGAGCGTTCCATTTCTCCAGGTGCCTGAACTTCAGGGGGATTTTAAATCATCTCCTGTCTTGTTTTCCCTCTCCACAAAACATCCCAAGCTTTTATCCCATCCCTTTCCTTCTCAATCCAATGAGGCCAGCAGTGCCTGACAGGAATTTTCCATCGGATGGTGACGTTGTTGTGGTGGTCATTGATTGGAATCCTGATGGAAAATGACCACTTGCAAAGGGAGAGATGCCAAAGGAATCTGGGGATGATGGTGGGGTTTAGGCTCAGCCTAAATGGGGCAAGGTGTCTGTGTAAGCCCCTCTCAGGATGATTTAAGTTCAGCATTTCAGCAGCTGAGTTGTTTCAAACTCCTCATCCCAAAGTTCTGCCGAAAACGGGATCTGTCTGCGTCTAAAAATAAAGACCTAAATTGGGTATAATTAAAATTAAACCAGTGTTCAAACTGCAATATATCCCAGGCAAAACAAACCTGAATTATCCATTTACAAGCACGGTTGCTGATGGAAGATGATCCTTACAACTCAGTGTGGGAACAAAACATAACTGATTTTAAAGTGATTGTGACTTTGGGCAAATTCATCTTCCATGGAAAAAGGGAAAGAGAGGGAATCCCTCCCTTAGTCCAGAAAACAGCAGCAAATGGACATCACTGCAGCAGGGAATTTCATGCATGTTGTGTAAATTAAAAGCCCTGTTCTGCTCGGGTTTAGGATTTGAAGGAAGGATCCTGAGCGTTGTAATTAAAAGTGGAGCAGAGGCCTGAGGGTGATGGATGTGATTCCCACTGAGGAGCAGCTGGGAATTTTTCCCTGGCAGAAAGTTGATGGGAATTCACCATCAGGACAGAGCAAACCCATCCCCACCAGGCTGGGGGGAAGGAATTGCACTGGGAGCAGCCTGTGAATATTCCAAGGCACATTTTAATTGAAAATACGGCCTTAATTGCGTGGAATTTCATCATCAGGGGGGTGGAGGTGTTCCCTGCGGAGTGACCTCAGACTTGTGGGGCCCGTCACAACCCCACAAATAACAGAATTAGGGTATTTAGCACCTGGCACTTCTAAACACGAGTTCTGACAGTGGCAATGGGGCTCAGGGAGCCCAACCCAGTGGCAAAATTAGCGCTCCTCTAATGGGGAGAGAAGGCCACAAACACCCGGTGCAGAAATTACAAGGCATTCATTGAGACATAAGACACACAAATGTTTGAAGACTTTGGCCTGCTCGGGGTGCTAACAGATTAAAACCAGCACTTTTGGGGTTTATTGCTGTTTCCAGCATCCCAGCTGGCTGCAGACCGCAGGGTTTGGGTCCATTGTGTCTGGCCCTGGTGCCAAACGGACAAAGGAACGTCCAGCCTTGGTTCAGTGCACGTGCCAAGGGGGGAATGGCTCCACACTGCCACCAAATCGGTGGAAGCAAGGCAGGATGTGGGGAATGTGTGTGTTTTAGTGGGATTATTTTGGGATTCAGGCTTCTGTTGCGGGGTTCTCTGGAAGACGGATCCGTTTGCATTCCATGTTTGCCAGCACACTTCTGCTCCGAGTGCTTCCATCTCTCAGTTGTTCCTGGGTGTATTTTGGGACAGAAACTTGTGTTTGGTGTAAACTGGAGCCTCTGGAAGGTGAAGAATTCATTTCTGGCAGGAGGGCCCTGTTGGGTTGCATCCCAATGACCACATGGGTTTGGGATCAATGCGTGTGCTGTGAATCCCAAAGAGGTGATTCCAGCTCTCAGCCTGGGTTCTGGGGACTGGAAAGTCAGGAAAAAGAGATTCACTGACCATGGATTTGTTTCAACCTTCTTGGAACATCGCCAAAGTTGTGTTTGTCCTTGTGGGAAAATCCAATTTTGTCACAAGGAGCTCTCCTTGACCTTCTCACTCCAGAGCAGCCACTGAGCTGCTGGAGTTCACTGGAATGGTGCTCTTTGGAGCACATTCCCTGGGAATTATTATTTCCATGAGGAAATACTTCTGATTTCAGCTCTTCCCTGTGCCATGGCTGAGGCAGGGTTTCCCAGAGTCACCTGCAGCTCCTGGGCACTGCCCAGCCCTGGCTGTGAGGAGCTGGAAATCAAAGCCCGCGCTGTGTTGGGCTGTAATTCACGCCAGCAAGCAGATTTAAATTATGCAAATTGCTGTCTGCACTGAAGCTGCCATCTGGAAAAAGTTCTGCATGCAAAAATCTGTCAGGGCAAGGCAAGGGACGAGGGATCATTGGGAAGGGAGAGCTGATGGAATAAAAACAAGCTGCTCCCAGAAAATTGATTCCCCTGCTCCAGTCCAGTGGCAAAGCTGCTGTTCTGTAGGAGCCAGATTAATGTAGGGATGAAGTAATTGTTTAAAGCTGCTTTGGAGCTGGGAGGACTCCTTGTCAAGATGGATCAAATGCAGGTTAGAAGGGAAAGGATGGCACAAGGGAAGGGTGGCACATCCAGAGCTGGAGGTGGGCAGGGATCAGCAGTGAAAGGGTGGGGCTGAGAGAGATCTGGCCTGGAAATTTTGAGGCACAGGATTTTGGAGCCATCCAACATGGAATATTTCTGTAATAAATGGGACTTGGAGAGGTTAAAGGATGCAGGATTTACTGCCTCTCCAGTGCTGGATTTCAGGGAAAGTTCTTCCCCCAGAGGGTGGTGGGCACTGAACAGGGAATGGGCACATTCCCAAACCTGCCTGAGCTCCAGGAGCGCTGGGACAGAGCTGCCAGGGATGCACAGGGTGGGATTGTTGGGGTGTCTGTGCAGGTCCAAGAGCTGGGCTGGATGATCCCTGTGGTCCCTTCCAGCTGAGGATATTCCAGGATGCTTTATTATCCATCAGAGCAGACTTGTGTGACTCTTGTCCCAAAGCCAGAGCTCCCATGGCAGGAGGAATGTGCACCTTGGAGTTCCAGCACCTCCTGGGATGAATTTTTGGGGCAATCCCTCCCTTGATGAGCAGGAACTGCCTTTCCTTGTGCCCCCAGGATGTCCTCAGGTAAAACTCCGCAGAGCCCTCTCCAGAAATCAGTTTTGGTGTGTGGGCCTGATATTTCTGCATCTGAGAGATTTTAGCCTGTTAACTTTCTCCCAAGGGAGAAATTCTTAAGAAAGCTTCTCTCTAAACAAATCCTGGCAAACAACTCTCCTTTCTCAAAACAATCTTTCTCCAGGTGGTGTTTTGCTTTTCTAGTTCTCAAAACATTTGAGCTGTTTCTCTGGTTTAACCAATGGGATCAGAGAAGTGTCGTTCCTGTTCACCAACCACATTAAGCTGTATCAGAACACCTTATAAAAAGGTAGTAAAAATTAGACAATAAAGTCTTTTCTATGCTCTTTGCCTTCTGAAATATTTAATCTCTCATCTTATTTCCGTGTGCTACAACACATCGGTGGGGTCAAGGACTTGTGGAACTCCCTGGAAAGGCAGAGGTTGGTTCTCCACACGCTGACAAATAGAAAAGCTCTTGGCTTGCCAAGCCCCCTTCCCGTGGGGGTTTGTGTCCAGCTGAGCCCTCCTCTGGAGCCCTTTTCGTGCCCTCAGGTTGGGGGAGCAGCAGCGGCGCCGTGTCCTTTGTCACCGGAGCGGCACGGGGGGCGTTCGGTGACGTCCCGTGAAGCAGAGCAGTAATTACAGAAATCTGTGTCAGATTTTATTCTCTGCTCCTGCAAAGGATCCTGAGCACGGTGCCAGGGCTGTGGAGAGACCCCTCGCTGCCTGCACTCCCATTAACTCCATAGGCACGGCGTTAATTTGGAAAAATAACAGTTGGAGGCTGTCAGGGATGCTCCATAAAAACCCCGCCAGCTCCTGCTGCAATGCAGACAGAAAACAAATGGTTCCCATTTCAACTTGGCTCGCTGTAACCCCACGGAGCTGACTTCCCAGGATAAACTATTGCCATGGAATTGTATTCCCACAAGCAGCACGAGATCCTACTTAAAAAGCATCACTCAACCCTGTGTATTCCTAATTATTTGTGTGATGAAGGAAGAAACCCTTCAGTGCTGGTTTATTTTTGCTCACCATCCTCATAACTAAGCTGGGAGTGCTTTTCCTCTTTCCACTGAGCTGTTCCGGTAGATGGGATATTGGAAAGGAATAATGTAAGGGTGGGGAGGGGCTGGGATGGAATTCCCAGAGAAGCTGTGGCTGCCCCAGACCCCTGGAAGTTTCCAAGGCCAGGCTGGACAGGGCTTGGAGCAACCTGGGACATTGGAAAGTGTCCTGGGTGGAATTGGATGGGCTTTAAGAACCCTTCCAACCTGAACCATGCTGGGATTCTCCAGCAGGAGAGTTTGGCTCTCAGGAGTTCCTCGGATTGGGATGGCACAGCTTTGCAGTCCAGGTGCTTTGGTGTTTTGTGTTGGTTTCTTCTGTTCCTAAAAATGGGTTTTCCAACAAGGAAGTGGTCACTGAACCAGGGACCCAGCTGATGCTCCTGGGCTAAATCCCTAAATTTAGGGCTTGTGTTTTATGGTGGTTTTACATGGGATGGAGAACCATGTGCTTCCAATTCCCCCATCCCAGTTCCGTGTCCCACCAGAGCACCCAGCACAGGGATGGAAGGGCTGGAATTCCTTCCCGTGACAGGAATACACCCAAACAGCCCAGCAGCCAAAGCATCTCCGCATCATTTCCAACACTGAGCTTTGCCTGGCTCACGGAGATCACAAAGCATCACCCGCCTGCCCTTTCCTTCCCACAGCCAAAGCTGTGGCTTTTCCTTCCCTTTCCCTGGAAAGCCTTTCCTGTGGCAGCCGTGACTTGACCTTTACCAGCTCCAGCAATCCCTGACAAAGGCAGCAGGAGAACACCCAGCACCAACGTTTGTATTAAGTCAGATTGTGACAGATCCCTCCCGCGAATGCTGCAGCTGCCAGAGGTCCAAGCGCAGCACTAAAGCAGCATCTCCAACATCACATTTCCAGAACATTTCCTTCCAGCTTCCCCCTCACCCCTCCACACGCACAGGATCCACAGGGATGTGACTCCTTGTGCCCGTTTGACCTTTTCTGCTGCTTTTCAGTTGATAAAGTTCACTCCCGTGACCTCGGTGCAGCTTGGCAGAGGTTGTGTGTTGTTTCAGTGATGCTCCTGACATTCCTGTAGCATTAAACCTGGAAAAAACGGGATGTTTCACTCTCAGGCTCGGCTGTGAAAGGTCTTTGGTGTTACTGTGAACTTTGAAAATGAAAGGTGTTCTAAAGGCAGCTGGAAAAGAAGAGATTTAATCAGTGAGACGCTGCCATGGGGGAGCCCAAGGGGACCTCTTGCTTTTGGATGGCAGAAGAGTTCAAAGCTCTGGTGAATTGAGTTTCTGTCCTTTCTGCCCCTTGGATGGAGGGAGGATGGAGCCATTTCAAAGGAAGGGTTTTGTTGTTAGTCTTTCTGACATTTGAATTCAGTTTTGGTCCTGGAAACACAAAGCAGAGGCTCCTTCCTGGCAGAGACTGCAGGGAGAGCAGACACTGGGTGAAGGGGGGTCCTTTCACTCTGAATAATGATGCAGCATTTTGGTTTAGTTTGGAGAAAGGTCCTGGAAGGGCAATGAAGCTGATGTAATTCCACCCCCTTCCCATGGCCAGGGCCTCCTTTCATTATCCTAGGTTTTGTTTGTGAACACTGGGATTTGATTTGGTTTTTGATCTGATCTGGTGATGTCTGGGAGTTGAGACCTTTAATTTCCTGTCCTGGTGGATCTGTCTTTGAAATCCTCCCAGGGATGTGTGTTTGCAGGAAACTGGGACTGGGAAAAGGCCCCTTCCCTCTGTAAAGATGCACGAGAAGCCTCAGCCAGGGAGGGCAGAATTAACAACCCAATCGAGCCAATATCGTTTAATTCAGTTCATTATAAGCTGACTCCCTCCGACTGAATTAACTGAGGATGCTGCAGGTCCTGGCATCACCTTCACATTTCCCAGCAAAGAAATTCAGTGGAGCAGGACCAGCTGCTGCAGAAAACCAGGATTTTGTGTCTGTGACTGAAGAATTGAACTTCCCTGGAAAGGCTCAGCCAGGATAATTTGCTCGCAGGCTCTCAGCTAAGCAGCACCAAGAGCAGCTTTATCTCTCAGGAACTTGTTAAAAAACTTGAAACAGATGTAGTTTGGTCATAATTGTGACTCCCACAAAGCCAGATGGGGTTTTAAGCGTTATTCTATTATTATTTTATACATATTAATATAAATGAGTGGCAGGTTTCACTTGGAGAGTATTCTGGAAAAATCAGAGTTGAGGGAGTTGTGTGGCTGCCTGGGTAGAAAAGCTGGGAGGAATCAAAGCTGTTCCAGCTATTCAGCATGGAGCAGCCACTGAAATTAGAAGGAAGAAAAATTGGGTGAGGTGTTGAACGAGTCCTCCTGGCAGCTCCTGTGAGCTGAGGAGCAGGATTAGAGCTGGAGATTTGGGAAGCAAAGCTCAGTTTTAGTCTGCCTGCAGCATTTGTGGTTAACTTCTCCTGCCTCTTGTTCTTCAGGGCAGTGAGGCTGCCCAATCCAAACCAAATGGCTCTGGAGACAATTCCATTTCCACTGCCTGTTAAATATCAGGATATTTCTTTATTCGAATGAGGTTGATGGGAATGTTGGGTGTTTGTGGCTGAGCTCAGGGAGATTAATTAATGGGATCTCCATTAATGCCGTGGCTGGGATGATATTTGGAAATAAAGCCCCACCTGTCTATTTTTTTCCAAAGTGCTGTTGAAAAATATCCAGAGGTTTATCTGGAATTCAGAAATCCAGCTCTGCCCTACCATCTCAGCACTGGAGTCACATTCCCATGGATTTTCCACAGAAGCAGCCACAGCAATGTCAATTTGGGAGTTGTCTGGGGAGCAAACTCGGAGTGCCAGAACAAGACTAATCCCCCTCCGTGTTTTCTCTAATAAAAGGGAAGAACACTAAATAATTAACGTCAACAAATGAAAACTAATTTGCCAATTTTTAATTTTTCCCCCGTTGCGTGATCCCTGTTAATGAATAATTTACCAGCCAGAGATGAATTTAAAATGAAAGGATTTCTCTGGGGTCTGCTGTGTTTTCTGAACTCCGGGATAACTGTTTAGATATCCATATAGATATATATATATATATATTTTTTTTTTTAAAGAGTAAAAAATAACCCAGAGAAAACAGCATTCAGCAGGAACCAGGCAGGAATAAAAAGAGCTGCAGCCTCCAGAGGTTTTCCCATTTCCTTCCAGACCTGAGATCATTTGTCTGAGGCTGTTTGTGAATTATTCATGCCAAGTGGAGCTCTTTGCTTTCCCACACTGAATGTGACCAGTTTCCATCTCAGGGCTTCCCATGCTGCTTTTTTTGTTTGCATTTCAGGTTTTCCTGGGGTGCCCTTTTTTATCCCAAGGCCCTGCTGGGTGCAGGGGGATTCTGTCAGTCAAACATCCAGAACCTGCTCTGTGCTCAATGCACGTGGGGCAGCTGTGGGAATGGGAATGGGATAAGTGAGGAGCTGAGAAACCTTGGGAATGGTGCCATGGTTCTGCTTTGACTTTGGAGTGCCACCTCCAAGGGAAAAGTGTTTGTTATTTTAGCTCTGGGTTGATTTTAAGGGTCCTGTGCATCCCAATCCCTGTGTCAGATTAGCAGGAGAATCCCAGCCTGTGGAAGTGTCCCTGCTCGTGGCAGGTGATGGAATGGGATGGGATTTAAGATCCCAGTTCAAAACCCTTCTGCTCCAGCTGCCACTTGAAACATGCTTAGGTTTGATTGTGTTAAATAGGGTTGGGAAAACAGATCCAGGACTGGGAAAACAGGTCCAGGACTGGGAATACAGGTCCAGGACTGGGAAAAAAGATCCAGACTAGGAAAACAGATCCAGGATTGGGAAAATAGATCCAGGACTGGGAAAACAGATCCAGGATTGGGATGAACTTCAGTGTGGGCCCCAAGGCTTCCTTGGAGCTCCATGTCCCACCAGCCTCCAACATGAGCAGCATCTCCACATCCCATGGACACTGGGGGCAGTCTCATGCCATGGAATTCCAGACTGGTTTGGTGGGAAGAAGGAGGAGGAGGAGAGATGAGTTCCACCTGCAGCAGAGTTTCCATGGCGTTTCCTGCNTGTGTGGAGCCATCCCGATGTTCTTGAGGGGCCATCCTGATGTTCACATGGAGCCATCCTGATGTTTCTGAGGAGCTATTCCCATGTTTGTGAGGAGTCATCCTAATATTTTTTCCTGAGGAGCCATCCCAATGTTCCTGAGGAGCCATCCCAGTGTTTGTGAGGAGCCATCGCAGTGTTTGTGAGGAACCATCCCAATGTTCCTGAGGAGCCATCCCAATGTTTGTGAAGAACCATTCCAATGTTCCTGAGGAGCCATCCCGATGTTCACGTGGAGCCATCCCGATGTCTCCCTGCTCCAGGTGAAGAACGGCGCTGCCGCACACGGGATGGAGTTGCCGAGCCACTGCCCACAATTAAAAACATCCCTGGAGCCATCGGCGTCTGAGAGTGGGGATTTCACTCCTCAACAGCTCCAGAGCCTCCTCCTTCCCAGCTGTGCTGCTTCACCTGGAAAGCTTGGCAGGGATTTTCTTCTCATGCCCAGAATCCCGGGATCACCGAGGCTGGAAAAGCCCTCCAGGATCCAACCAGTGCTCGATCCCCATCTTGTCACTGAGTGCCACATCCAGAATTCCTTTGACACCTCCAGGGATGGGGACTCCAAACCTCCCTGGCCAGCTCCAAGACCTGACCACCCTCTCCATGAAAAAATTCCTGTTGGTGTCCAAGCTGAGCCTCCCCTGGCCCAGCCGGAGGCCGTTCCCTCTCCTCCTGTCCTGTTCCCTGGGTGCAGATCCCAATCCCAGCCTGGCTGCCCCTCCTGCCAGGGACTTGTGCAGAGCCACAAGGTCTCCCCTGAGCCTCCTCCCCGCCCCAGACTCCTCAGGTTTCCTCCTAAAATCCCAGGAAGAAAATAATGTAGAAATAAGATTTTTTCAGAGATGGGATTGTTATTTTTTACAGGAACCTTCTGATGCCCAAACTAGTTCATCCTTTTTTTGTGAGAATTACAGACATTCCCCCATGCTGAAAAGATGGAAATTGGATTAATAGATTTCCTTTCAGTTTTCAAACACTCCTCTGTTGTTGTCACTAAAATTAACAGGCTCAGGAGCTATAAAAAGCGCTTCCTGATTTTTCTGGGGAAAACCCCTCCCCTGGGAATTCAGAAATGGATCTGTCATGTGACATTTCCCCCTGCCTTCCCCTCCCTGCCGTGCTGGAGGAATTCTGGAATTCACCTTGCCTGCATTCCAATCTTCTCGTGTTCCTCTCCAAAGTAATCCAGACTCAAGCGTGTCGTGCAATTAAAGCAATAAAAAAGTGAAAAAATATCAAACTAACAAACCCCAGGATGCTGGGTAAGCTCAGGCTGAAAGATAATTAATGGATAAATGGAAGGAGCAGGTTAAGGACAGGAAAGGACAATTCAGGTTGCTCTGAATGTGCTCCTCGAGCTTTCCTGGATTTTCTTCCCCTCAATATCTCCATGTCTAGAGCTGCCCAACCCCTGTCCACATCTGTATCCAGCTAAAGGAGGGAAAAGAGAAGCCCAGGAAGTTTCAGAATTTATTTGTTTTATCCAGGCTCAGAGAGGCACAGTAACTCATCCGGGGTTCCAACAGGAGCGTGGATCCCTTCCAATTTAATTCCCTGGAGGTTGCAGCCGGCTCTCTCCGGGCGGGACGTGGAGCTGGGGATGGCACCATCCCGGCTGTCCCTGTCCCCCTCAGGGCCCCTGCAGCATCCAACCCCTTTTCCATGGGCTCAGCACCACGGGCAGCTCCATAAATCCCCGTGCGAGGAGCACCGATCAATATTCCACGGTTAATGACGCCCAGCTGAAATTAGGATCGATTTCCTGTCTCCTCCTCTTCCCAATTATGCAAACTTCGCTGTGCCCCTTCCAGAGCTGCCTTTCATCCCAGCTTTTAGAGGTACTGCCCAGTGATGTTTAATTCAGAATAGTCAAAAACGTCACAACCAATTCTGGCTTTTGCTTTTTAGTTCTCTGTTCAGTCTTCACCCCGGGGTTAATAGAAAATGATGTCAAACACCAGGAGTGATTTATGGAAGTCAGGCAGCTTTTGGCACCCTGAGCTATGGATAAAGTCAACTGCAAATTGTTTTCACATTCTAAATTACTGTACCCAGCTCTGGAGGAGGCTGGAAAAACTGCCAGAGGGAAAATGTGGGAGAAGGAAAGGTTGTGTGGTTATCTCTGAACTGAGCTGTGCCTCAAAAAAAGTTCTATTTTTTAAGCCATCTGTGCTGAACGCCAGGGATGGATTTTTCTTGGGAATTACCATGGATGTGGGGATTCCCAGCTCCACATCTGCCACGTTAAACTGGTGCCACCTCTGCTGCTGGAACAGGAACTGGTGCAGGCTGGAAATCTCTTCATGAAGAGCCTGAATAGGTTTTGATTGCAGAACAAAGGTTCTGGAAGAAGGAGCTGTTGCTCTTTCAAAGACATCCAAGATGGGAAAGAAAACTTCCCTCTTCTATTCTGTGTATTATTGTTGTATCTCTGATATTTCCTTTCAAACTTGTGCCAGATTATTAATAAAATATCAGTTTCTCTGTCATTATTATGGATTTCAAAGTTTGAAATCTCATAGGCGGCACTTGAGGGATTGTTTTTGTTTTGGGGTTGACTCAAAATTTGGTTTGTCTTGAGGCTGAGAGGGAATCTCCAAGGGCTTCCCATAAAAAGAATGAATTTTTTTCTCTCTCTCCTTGCAGGAAGAACTCAGGAGGCTCCAGCACACCCTGGAACAGGTCAATGATGGCAAAGACTCGCTCCAAAGGTAAACGTGCCTTTTCCAAAATATCTCACCCGTGAGAAAGTGAAATGGATTTTCCAAGGAAATTCACATCCAGCAAGGTGTGAAACCATTGCTGAGGGATCCTCTTTGTCACAGACAATATCCCAAACTTTGCCTTTCTCCCATGAACAACCCCTGTTTTTAGTTACAAGAGAATAAATTCTGATAATGATATCATTGAGTGCCCAGTAAAGTCTCAACTCCACAGGCTGGGGTCTGATCTCCCAAATTTCCCTGCCAAGAGCTGCCATTCAATCCATGCTGCTGCTCCCATCCCAGGCAGTGTTCCCAGATGCTGGATTTGGATATTCCAGCATTTTCAAATTGCTTTCTTCAAGCCATCAGTTCCCAGCAGCAACTCCTCGGCCATCATTTATTACAAAGAATTTATTCTTCACCCCCCCCCCCCGCCGTGGCTTTTGCTGCTAACTCATTTGCTGCCAGCATTCCCATTGTTCCTTTCCATTTCCCCCTCCAGTTTTTCCAGTGTGGCTGTGGGGATGGAAGTTAATTTAGCAGGAATATCTGTTAGATTTCCTAGGGGCTTTTTGTTTGTTTACAGCAGCTCTTTTTGCTGGCTGTGCCTGTCCCTGGAGCTGTGGCAGCTGGGAGATTTAAAACAGGGATTCAGGCAGTTTCCCACTGGAAAACTGGATCCAAATTCCTATTTTTTTTGTTGGGAGTTGGACACAGAGATCCACATAACTTCCTCCAAAGACAGCAAATCCTTCTGATCAGCAGCTCTTGTTTGTTCTTGTCCAGATTACAGAATTCATTCCCAGGATTGCAGGAATGTCGGGTGGAACACGTTAAACTCATTTCCTTTTCTTTCCCGTAGCCATCAGCTCACCATGGATGAAGAAAATAATATCCAGGAATATCCTATCAACCTCCAGCCCTTGGAATCCAAAGTGAAAATGTGAGTAAGGAAAAGTCTTGGGTCTGCCTTGCAATGCAGCTGAGGGTGTCCAATTCCTGAGCTGCAGGATCCACACTGGATCCACCCTGGACTTCTGTGTAACTGGATAAAAGAGCTTCCAATCAGCAAATTCATTCAGTTCTCTATGTTTAAGCATATGGAGCTGAGAAAATTGGGACTGTACAGCCTGGAAAAAAGAGAAGGCTCCAAAGTGACCAAATTGTGACCTTCCAGTGCCTTACGCGGCTCCCGGAGAGCTGGGGAGGGACTCGGGGCAAGGGCTGGAGGGACAGGACACAGGGAATGGCTTCCACTGCCAGAGGGCAGGGATGGATGGGAGATTGGGAAGGAATTCCTGGCTGGAAGGGTGGGGAGGGGCTGGGATGGGATTCCCAGAGAAGATGTGGTTGCCCCTGGATCCCTGGAAGTGTCCAAGGCCAGGTTGGATGGGACTTGGAGCAGCCTGGGACAGTGTCCCTGCCATGGCAGGGGTGGGAATGGGATGGGATTTACATTCCCTTCCCACCCAAACCATCCTGGGATGAATCACAGAACAAGACAAGATTCCCTCTGAACCGAGTTTCTAATGTTAAACATCAATGTTGCACTACATTTTGTCATTTCTGTGTAACTAAAGAATATTTGGGAATCTGCTGGATTTTTCCATGTGTGCAGAGGAGGGAAGGGCAGCACAGAGCCTTTTCCGTGGCATTTTTCCCGTCCAACATCAGTTTCCCAGGGATGGCCTGGAAGGAGCAGCCCTGGAAGTGCAGAATTCCTGCTCTGGGGGCGCAGCACAGCCCTGTGGCTCGGGAAAAGCGGGATTTCCTCGGGAAGCCGGGCAGCTGCCGGCGCTCGGCCAAGGCACACGCTGACACCTAGTGCACCGCCGGGAGGGGAGGGATGCGCATCCCGGGGCTCCGGATGAGCTCCCGAACTTCCAAATGCCACCGGATCATGGAATCATGGAGCGGTTTGGGTTGGAAGGGATCTCTAAAGACCTTTTAGTCCAGCCCTGAGCAGGGATGGCTTCAATTAGGGCAGCGTCAGCCTGATTTGGGGTGTTTTTAGGGATGGGGCATCTCCCACCTCGCCACCCTCATGGAAGGAAATCCTTCCTCATGTCTTAAATCAATCCTCTCTTTGAATTATAGAATAATTTTAATTTTTGCTGCACATTACACGATATGGAGTTTCCCCTGGGGTCAGTTATTCTAAAAGTCTTGATTTTGAATAATTAAAACTTCCCCACGTATTTCTCAGAGTCCAGGATTCCTTTTGGAGCCTCTCCCAGCATGGATCCTCCAGCCCTGGCACAGGAATCGCCTCCATCCAGCAAACACTGCCTCACTTACAGGCCACTCAAATATTAATGCATATTAAAATATTAAAAGGACATGAAGTTTCAAATTAAAACCCAGTGTCTTTTACGCTTTTAGTCATGCAAATAAAAGCCAGATGAAAGAATCCATTTTCAGGGAGCTTTCTAGGAGGGTAATTATGACTTAAGCTCAGTCTATTCTCCAGCTTTAAAATAGAAACACATGTAAATATAAATATGTAAATATAAATATGTAAATACTGCTCATCCCAGTGAATAAACCCTCAATTGCTTAAAAATCCTACAAGGAGCTAATCCTCCAGAGAAGTTGTGGTTGCTGGAATTGTTCCAGGCCAGGTTGGGCAGGGTTTGGAGCAAGCTGGGATAGTGGAAATTGTCCCTGCCCATGGCAGAGGATGGAATGAGATGACATTTTCCAACCTCAACTGTTCTGGGATTCCATAATTCCATGATACTGCTCTGGCTCTCAAATTCCAGCTGTATCTGAATTGTAATCTGAAATGTGGTATAAAAATAAGATGTAGAAGGTTGTTAATGCCTTTAAATGGACAACTGGGTATTTTTATTTTGATTGTGGGATACAGGAGAAATTCCAAGTTCTGGATGGCCTGGATGAAATCACTTCCATAGGTTTTGGGATTGGGCTGGACTCTGACTAGCATGGTAGGAGTTTGGAACCAGATGATCTTTACGGTCCTTTCCAACCCAAACCACTCCAGAATTCCCTGATTCTCCTTAAGAAATATCCTAAATTATCCCAGTGGTGCCTTATGCAAACCCTACAGAGGTAGTTCCACGTGATCCTTATCCAGAGGGGAAAACAAAATCCAGGAACCCTCCAATCCCCATGTTTTGAGCCACGATCTGGACTGAAATCCTTTGTTCCCTCAGCATCCAGCGAGCATGGCGTGAGCACCTGCAGCGCCAGGACCTGTCCCCATCCCCGGAGCTACGGGACAAGCACAGCCCATCCCCAACATCCCCAGCGTCCCCAACGTCCCCAAGGTCGCCGGCCTCGGGCAAGATGAGCAGGTCCATCAGCATGAACACCTTCTCCGACAGCAGCACCCCTGTGAGTCTGGCTAGAATTCCTCCTTTTTCCTTTGTTGGCTTCCTCTCTGGGATTTGGGATAAGTGAAAGCTCGGCTGTGGGTTTGCTGGGTTGATAATGGGTTAAAAGGAGATTTTTAGGTGTCTCAAATTACCTCCAGAGATTCCTCCTGTAGGCTCATCAGGATGTGTGGCTGTGGAAATCAGACCTGGATTTCAGCAGATTTTGGAGGTGTTTTTGCTGGGGAAAAAAAGTGCTTCCACGTGGTTTTGTGTCCTGCGTGTTTAGGATATTGTGTTCCCAAAAATCCTCAAATTGTGGTTCTTTCCATGCAAAGAAATGTGGTTTCTTCATTGATTTTTGGTTTTGTTTTGTTGGTTGATTTTTACATTTGCTAAAAGAGACTTTGAGATCTTTATTAAGGAGATCAAAATTAAATCTGATTTTGGAATAAATATTCCACCTTGACCAGTATCTGGAGGCTGCATTTCTCTTTTTAAGGTCTCCCTAAATAAAGCCCAAATACAGATCTCATTTTTGGAATACCAACAGCTCTGTGACTGTCTCTGAATTGGGATTTTTAGGTCAATAAATAAATAAATAAATACCGAGCCTGGAAATGTTGCCTTCAGCTTTGTGACAGAAGACAAGATTTGAGGGAATTACAGACTGGAGTGCATGGAATAATTCAGGAATTCCAGGAGCAGGAATTCTTGTGGTGTGTGGTGCAGGAAGTGTCTCCCTGCTCCTGAGGAGGGAACAGGTTGGTTGGATCCTCACTGTCTCACAGGACAGCATTTGGTGCCTTCTGAATCCCTACAAAAATCTGGGAATCGCTGTTAGTGGTGTTCTTCCAGATGAATTAATTCAATTCTGCCTCGAGTTGCAAAGTTGGAGTGATTTTCATCTTGTAAAGCCCAAGGCACTGATGAAACAGAGCTTTTCCATGCTAAAAACTCTGATCTTAGAATTTTGGGGATAATTTGACTCTTCCCAGTGTTGATCCAAGTGTTGATCCAGGCCCAAAGTGAAGCTGCTTCCAGCAGGTTTATTTTGGGATACGGTGCTTGACAGAATTTAATAAAATATTCCTGAGGGCACCGCTTTATTTTTAGTTGGGAGCTGGAGAGCAGGAGGATAAAGTGGGTTGGAATATTGGGTTGGACACTGATATTTCTGGGATTAAAGGGGTTTGGTTCCTTTAATTAGAGGAATAAAAGAGGATATAAATGTTTCTACCTGCCACTGGAATCTGCTTCCACCAGAGGTCCCTCGTACCCTGCGCAGGGACGCTCCCGAGTGCTCCAGAGCTTCTCCAGCACTAATCTCCTTTGGAAAATGATGCTTTGGGATGTTTGGGAGTCCAGTAAGGGCATCTGGGAGTTCTGTATTCGTGGGGAGAAAGTGACGGCTCCATCTCCGAATGTTTGTGGGGTAGAACACAGGGTTCCCCCGGGCCTTCCCCATGGAGAGAACTGACGGAATGGGTGGAATGTCAGAGCTTGAGGATGAGATGGGAAACAGAATTCTTGTTTGGCTGCTGCTGTGTAGCAAAGAAAGGTTTGTGTGTGTGCAGTACAAACTGTCTTTTAACTGTTGGAAAAGATCTGTTATTGATCACTGATTGGATTATACTATGAGGAGCACAAAGGCTGGAGCTGTGTTGTTCTCACTTCCTTTTGTTTTCCTTTTGCATGTTAATTTTTCCTGGAAAGAAATTAGAAGACAAGTAACAGATTTGAAATAATGTTCTTCTTTGTAAATGTTTTCTTTTTTGTTACTGTGTAGAAAAGTGCAAAAACTTCCCTTCCTAGACGGGTTTCTGCTTTTTTCCTCCAAAATCACTGAATGGTTTGGGATGGAAGGGACCTTAAAGCTCATCCCATTCCCTGCCATGGCAGGGACACCTTCCACTGTCCCAGGCTGCTCCAAGCTCCTCTGGGCACCCTGTGCCAGGGCCTCCCCACCCTCACAGCCAGGAATTCCTTCCCAATATCCCATCTCTATTCCACTCCTTCAGCTTGAAGCCGTTCCCTTTTCTGTCACTCCAGTTCCCAAGGAAGTCTCTCTACGTCTTCCTTGGATCCCCATTCAGATTCTGGAAGGGGCGCTGAGCTCTGCACACTATTTCCTCTTCTCCAGGCTGAGAAACCCCAACTTTTCCAGCCTGTCTCCATAGGAGAAGATCTCCATTCCCCTTGTCAACTTCATGGTCTGCTCTGGACTTGTTCCAACAGTTCCACGTCCCTCCTACTACAGGGACACCAGATCTGGGTGCAGCGTTCCAGGCGGGGTCTCAGGAAGCATTCCATGTCCAGGAGGATGTGTTAGCCCTGCTCACAGCCTGCTGGCTGCCTGGGAGAGGGGCGGGAGCCCCCGCGATGCAGTGGCGATGCCCGGGCGTTCAGCACCGCGGGCAGCGGCGGGGCCGGGGGCGCTCAGCACCGCGGACAGCGGCGGGGCCGGGGCCGGGGGCTCTCAGCACCGCGGACAGCGGCGGGGCCGGGGCCGCTCAGCACCGCGGACAGCGGCGCGGTTCTCTCGCTCCTCGGCCGGGACTCGGAGCTCGCTGCCCTTTAATGCGGATCTTACCCCAACCCTGTCACTCCTGACCTCCCACCCTGGCAAAGCACCTCTTTTCCCCTCCTAAAAATCATTGGGATGCTCATGAGAACGGCACAAACTGATTCTGTAAAATTCCTATTTTTTTGCTTGAGCCAAGTGCTCCCATAGGCAACTTTCTACCAAGAAATGCTTTTTTTTTAGCGGTGTGACCACACAAAAGCTGCTTTTCCGAACAGGAATGGTTATTTCCCCACCCTTTCTCCATCGGTTGATGCCACAGAAATATCCAGTGGGGAAAAGAGCCAGGATTGAACGCTCTGCCCCAAACCCCAGTTTGTTTGTCCTTCCTGCCCTGTGTGATACCTTCAAAGCTGGGACTTTTCTCAGTGATTTATTCAGGCTTGGTGCAAAGATAGAGCAAAATCTCTCTGCAGCCTTTGTGGGTTCCTAGGTCTCCCAGGAGAATTCCATTTTTCCACTGGTGTCTGTGACATTCCCAGGTGTGTTTTGCAGCTGCAGGAGCGATGGGAAGTTGAGGGAGAGGGAAAATCAATGTATGGGAGGCAGTGAAATCCCAACAAGCAGTGAGGTGTTAATATGGGGAACATTCTCTCTTTCCTGTGAGCCTGAATTCCCAAATCCATGAGCAGCAGAGAGGGAATCATCTGATAAATATTTACAATGTGATTTCTATATAATGTAAAAATGCAAATCCTTGCTCTTGAGCAGCGTGGATGGAAACATAATTAAAGATGAGGGAGACAAATCCAACTGAGATGAAAATGCCTTAATTAGAAATCAAGTATTTGATGGGTTGGGGAGAAACATTAACGCTGATGTGGCTGTCAGATAACACTTGGAATGAAGAGAACATGGAAAAAGAAGTTGGTTTCAATCCCTCCCATTGGCTTTGGATAATCTCAGTTCTAAATGTGAGCAGGGAATTCACGGTGCTGTGGCCTAACATGGAATTTGTCTTTTAAATGGGTTTTTCATGGAGAGATAGCTGTTGAGTTTGTGTTTATTTGTGTACATAATCATCCCCAATGGTTATCCAAGTTTAACTCCCTCACAAGTATGATCCCATGGGATTTTAACTGCTGGGATACAAAAGGACCCTCTTGATCCTTTCTGCCGGTGGGAGCAGAACACCAATAATTTCTTTTTTATGTTGTGTGTATTCAAGGTTGGGTATTGATGTGATCATTGATGTCAATTTGAGTCCTTGTGGTTTAGCAGCAGCAAAATCAATCCAGAAATGATCTTGGCTGATAATAAAACCACTGATAAGACATTTCTGATGATGGTTCTGTGGGAATATTCGGCTGCTTGAGACACTTGACAACAGTTTTTTGAGTTCTGGGGTGGCTTTAGCTGTGTGAAGGTTCACAATGAGATGGCTCTGGTGGGTATCAATGAGAAGTCTCAAAAATAGTTTTATTTATGTTACACTTCAGGAGGTTTGGCTGAATCCTTTATAAATCCTTTCTAAGCTAATTCTAGCTACAGTATATCATTTATTCCCACAGCCAGGAAATTCCACTGCCTACCTTTTCCAAAGCCAGGTGCCAAAATGAAAATATTATTAATGAAGAGTTAAGTGCTTAATTAAGCAGGGGGTGCAGAGCAGATTTGCACCACCACAGAAAGTTCTTGGGGGGTTTCTTTTTAGCCCTGTGACAACACACTGAAAATGCAGGATTTCCTTTATCTGAGGAAATTCCAGAGGGCAGGGTTTGATGGGATATTGGGAAGGAATTATTCCCTGTGCGGGTAGGGAGGGGGTGGGATGGAATTCCCAGAGAAGCTGTGGCTGCCCCTGGAATCCTGGAAGTGTCCAAGGCCAGGCTGGATGAGCTTGGAGCATCCTGGGATAGTGGAAGTTGTGGGACTGGATGACCTTTGAGGTCACTTCCAACCCCAACAATTCCATGATTCTCTACTCTGTGACCAGTGAGCTTTGCTGATGGCATTTGCAATCTTTGGGAATTATGACAATGGCCCGATTTCTTTAGGCTGGAAAAGATCCCATCTTTTCCTGCTGTTTGGGATGCACAGCTAAAATATCCTAAAATACGTAGAGTTTCCAATGAGACCCTCTGGGATCACAGCTTTGAGGGTTGGTGATTTGAGAGCTGGGCACGGATGAGGAGAGGACACAGCAGACCACACCAATAATTCCTAGGAATTATTGGGAATATCAGGATTTGGCAAATCCAAAATTATGAGGCCTTTTGTTGTCACCCTTCCCAAGCGCTGCTGATGACAGAGATCAAACAGTTCCATCCAGAGTCAAATACTGGAGCAGTGCAGGAAATGGGAATGGATTTGGAATGGGAAGGAAAGAGTGGGAATGGTGGCACGGAATTATTTGAGACTGGGAGATTTCCAACCACAGGTTTCCCACAAGGAATTGTCTTCACTGGCTGGAATGAATTATATTTTCATGGGACCAAAAAAGAGGGGAAAAAGTAAGATATTTAAGTAATGGACAATAAAGTCATGATTAGACCAGGAAGAATTAGATGTATAAAATGTATTTAATAGAAACTTACTGGGATGGAGGGAAAACCCAATGGAAATTGCCCCATCCTGAGCCATTAAATTATTTTAGTGGCTCTATCACCACTGAAATGTGGCAGCAGCACTTTAATGGGGTCTATTACAGAACAGTGGATCTTCCCAAATATATCCAGATGATCTCCTCCCAAAGGGCAGAGTATTGATTTCTGCTCATAAAATGAATTTTCAGAGTAAACACACTGGAAAAGTACATTTTTGTGGGAATAAATATGATTTGAGCTATCTCACTGCTTGGAATTTAGGCAAATAATAATCATTATTCTGGTTTTAAGGGGATTCTGACTCTGTTTCAATAACTCCATTTTTGGAGGCCATTTTCCACGTGTGAAATTACTTCTTAGGATCAGCTAAAGGTCATTAGGAAGACATAAATGACATTTTAGGGAAGCATTTAAGGAAAAAGCTGTATTTTCTTTGGGAATTGCTTCGAGGGAGTGAAAATTTCCCACTGGAGGTAAAAAAAAAGCCATTTTAATGTTAACACAGAGCCCAAAGTGAGCAGCAGGGAGGTGCCCTGGTGGTGGTGGTTCATGTCCCACCTGCTCTGCCCATCCTGGAGCTGAGCCCAACCACGGGTGATGCTTTTGGGAGGAAGTTTGGGCAGCTTTGCTTCTCAACAAACACCTCCCTAAATCCAGTTTTAATGAACATTCCCACATTGGAGTTATTCAGGTCTTCAACAAAACCTGATTAAATCCTGTGTTCATGGAGATTTCCATGCTGGAGTTATTCAGGTCTTCAATTTTCTCCCAACCCCATCTCTCATACCAATAATTTTTGGCAAAGCCAGCCTTTAGCAAAGGTCTTTAAGAGATCTAAGTCCAGCAGTGGACTTTGGGGTTTATTCTGGATTGTTCATTACTTCCATGATTTGTTTGATTGCATCATTTGGTTCTCCCTTTTTTAACTTCTGCTGCTCTTTCTCCCTTTCCTTTAGAGTATCAGCCTTTATGAACCCCAAAACTCCCCCAAATTCCTCTGTCCTACCCATGTAACAGAGGACTTTGGAGGGGTTTCCCATCTCCCAGGCTCTTCTCTCCAGTAAGATTTTGTTTAGCAGTGCCAGGATCACCTCATACCCCACCTGTGTCCTCATCCCTTGGACTGTGCTTTAAACTTCCCTTCACTGGTGATTTCTGAAAATCTGACCGTATTTTGCCCTTCTTTGCCGACCTTGAATTAAATATTTTTCTTCCTGTTGGCCAGGGCAGGAAAATGCTGGGAGCTGAGCAGTTCCCACCTGGGAACACCAGAGCCAGAGGTGAACTGTGGAATATTCCTGTGGTTTATTGTATTTGACATTTTCCTGCTGCTCTGACAACACATTCCCCACACCGTGTGTACACCAGTCCTCCATTATTTGAAAATTTAGGAGCTCTTGTTTTTCCAACTAAACCCTTGTTTCCAGTTCCTAATTAAGGTGCTGCTTTAATTGCACTAATTGCTCTCATTCCGAGCCTGAACATGAGGCTTGGAAAACGCTGCTCCAGTCATGTCAGCAGCCACGCTTTGGCTTTTCCAAGGTGTTTAAAATTCCATCGCTGTTCCAATAAACCTCAGCCAGTGGATTATTTCTCACGGACAGACAGTCCATCCTTCTCCTGGGGGTTTTATGGACAGAGTGTGTAAAATGATAACACAATGAATGGGCCACTTGCCATCCTCTATCAGCTGCTTAAATCAGCTGCTCCAGACAGGAATTCAATAGAGGAGAAGCTGTTCCAAATGGATTTTTCAGGTACAAGGCATAACAAGGAATTTCAGGGGTATTCTTGATCCATTGGCACCGAGATAGCTTTACAGACATTTATGGGCCTTCAATAAAGATGTTTTTAAACCATCTTCAGAATAATAAAATCACTTTGGTGCTCTGAGGAGCTCGGAAGAAAATCAAATTATTGTTAGATTTGATTATGTCAGTGTCCAGAAATCCCAGATATTGGATAAAATCCGCTGAGAAGCAGAAGGAGAATCTCATTCAGGGAGGGAAAGGAAGAGAAGGTTTTGCATGCAGGAATTGAATATTCCCCTGTAATTTTATTTTTATGTAAATTATGTAAATTAGATGAAGATGTCATAATATTTCCCATGCAGAATTCACGTTATTTATGAACACTGCAGTGCTGTTTCCCCCTCTCCTGTAAAAACCTGCTGTGCTTCCCAGAATGCCGGGGATTTATCTCATCTCCTGTGTTTCATTTTGCAAAATTGGGATGCAAACTTAAATACGAAATCTTGAAGCCAAATTTCAGGAACAGATTTCCTGCCTCGAAGGAAATGGGAAGGAAACATGGAGGTGCCGTGGAGAATTCAGTATTTTTAGTCCACAGCTGTGGTTTTTAGGATGTAGAGAAATTAAAATAGGCTGCCCGGGCAAGTGGTGGATTCATGGATTCACCATCCCTGGAAGTGTTCCAAAAATGTGTGGATGTGGCACTTGAGAACATTATTTAGTGGGGAACATGGGAGAATTGTTGGACTTGATCTTGGGAGTCTTTTCCGACCTTAAGGACTCTGTGATTCCATGAAATGATGGCCTTGGCTCTGTCTCCCAAGACTGGGAATCCTGCTGTGGCTTCCTGCCCACTTGGGGCCCATTTTGATGTCCCTCTTCCTGACAGTCAAATATTTCCTGGATTTTCTTCCAAAATAATTCTAAATTCGCTTTGTGGGGTGGAGTTCCATGGGTGACTGTAGGGCAGGGATGGACCTTTTTCCCATTTCTGGGGGAAAAAAAGTCCCAAACCTTTGATTGAGCCTTAAATCTCCTCTAGGAGAACACTGAGGCTCAGAGGAGCTTGGAATTAGCACCTACAAATCCCAGTCTGGTTTTCCATGTCCCAGTTCCCATTCCATGCCTTTAATTCTGGTTCACTTCTTTGTTAAGTCCATCTGCAGGAACTCCTTTATTCCCTACTGGTGCAACAGATCCTTTGCTGCTCCTTAACCCAAAAGAAAGGGAACTGGATAACTTTGTGCCTGGATTGTGACCTTTCCCTAAGGATTCTTGCTTCCTCTTAGAGAAGTCTTTGGGAGGGCACTGATTCCCTGCAAATCTGAGCCTGACTCATCACACCATCAGAAACCCCCAAACCCTCAATGCTGTAAAAATATCCCAGAGTTCCTTAATTCGTTTTCCAGGAGGAGTTTAATGATCCAGAAAATTAAGAATATTCACTTTTTTTTTTTTTCTGGCGAGGAGATATTTTAATTCCAAATGTTCCCACTTAATTTCCCTCAGAGCATAAACTCAGACCTTCCGTGGCAACATCCTTCCAGCTGTCCTTGTTTTGGGGATTTATCTTTTCCATGCTTTTTATTTTAAACCCTGCTCTTTGACACAAAAATGAATTATTTCATTTATTGAAGGCTGTGCCCACCATGAGATAATCATGGCAAAGAAATGAGAGGCTGTCACCGACTCCTCTCTCCATGAAGAAGGAATTGCAGAGCTCCTGGCTGTCAATGGATGCATTTTCCAGCAGCACTGAAGGGCTTTATTTGGTTTTTTACAGCACCACTGTCCTTTGTTTCCAGCCTTTGCCACACAGTGGAACTTTGTCTGCTGGAAGGGTTGATGTCAATGGTGGAAAAGGTCCTAAAAACTCATGGAATTTCTTCTGGGATGCAACAGTCTCAGTCAATGTTTTATTACAGCAACAGGAGCATGAAGACAGGGAAGGTTGGAGAAGGGTCTTGCTTAGAGTGTTACAGAACAAATCTGGTAGGGCCAGGTTTAAATCAGGTAAATCTGGGCTTAGCCCCAAACTGAGCCACTTCCAAGAGGGATTTTTTTAAAAATGTGTAAGTGTAAACTCTAATTATGTCAATTAAAAAAAAAAAAAGTTGATTAAAAGTCATATTTAGCATAACCTGATGTTGGATTTTTCCCACTTAATGAGGGCTGAACAGGACCTTGAGTATGAGATTGGTTTATGGTGTGTTTTCCTTATTTCAGTGTCTTCTCCAGTTATGGAGCAGCTGAACCAGTGGGAATGAGCTGTGTTTGTAATTCCAGCACTGGTTTGGCTGCAGGGCTGGGTATTCTGGATTGATCCATGTGAGAAACTTAGGTGTCTAACAGTGACTTCCCAGCGTGTTGGATTTTTTGCTCCTCCTGTGTTTTCCCAGAATTCCAGGATGATTTGGGTGGGAAGGGACCTTAAATCCCATACACCCCATGCTGTGGGCAGGGACACCTTTCCCCAGGGATGAGGAAAGTCTCCCAGTATGTTGTTTACTTCTTTGGTTAAATCAGTGCTGGAGAGAATTCCTGTGGAATTTCACTTAAAACATGGAAATTACCAGAGGTCTGGGGAATTCACCTTGATGTAAGTGGGAAATGTAGCTGTATCCTAATATAAATATTTCCATATATGAAGTAACTTATAACTGCATGATCCAGATGTTTTCCTGTTCCATACAACCTGGATGGACACGTGCAAAACACAAATATCCAGAATCCATCTCCATCCCAGCTCCTGGATGCCTTGGCACAGGGATGCTGTGGGATCAGTCCCTGAATGAGTCTCTCCCTGCCTCCATATTTTGGGGATTTATCAGAGCAGCCTGACTTTCCCCACTGACTGATAACTCAACTTCCTCCCCTTCAGCACCTCAATTAAATGTTTGGTTGTTAGGACAAAGAATCCAGGATTGGAAATTGCTTATTAAAGTTGTTTATTAAATATTTCCCCCACAAAAAGCTGCATTTTTAAATTTAGCTGGTTTGGGAGATCAGCAGATGGAGAAGGAGCAGTGAACCTCTCCTGATCACAGCCGAGATGCCTGGAAAAATGTTTCCACAGTGACACTAAAATCTTAATAACCTGTCAAAGGCGCTGCTCAGGAGAGGTTTGGGATGAAAAATAGCTCCAAGATTTCCAGCTGAACAATGTTGGGTTCATTAAACATCCATCAAAGCCCAAAGTGAAAGTTAATTTACCTCAAGTCTTGCTCCTGAGCAAAGCCAGGGCCTACTTTTTAATTTTCCAGGAGAAAATTGGGCATTTCAGCCACAGCTTTCTGAGAGCCCAAATTTGTGAGGAGCAAAATCGCAGTGGGGAAAGATTTGGGATCGAATACTTGGAGGTGCTGTTAAATCTCAAATAATTGGTACCTCAACACAAAAACTGGGAAAAAATTAAATAAGTGAAAACAGAGCCTAATTAACCTGACAGATTAATTACACCCTCAGGAAAATGTGGACAATTGGATCAGGAAAAACTGAATTGGTTCTGGATGATCTGATCAGGAGAAACTGAAATTTCCTGGTGTTCAGGAGAGCCTGGACACCCGAATTGTTCAATCTGGGGTGACCTTCAAACAATCAGACAAAGAGGAGCTGCTCCCAAGAAATCTTCTCCCAAAATATGAAATCCATGCCTTTTCCTCTCATAGATACTGTCCCAAACTTTGCATTTGCCCCCACCACTGCAGGTTGCTGTTGCTTTATTCTGGGGGAGCTGACGTGGTCACAGAAATAGCTTTGAGGGTTTTTTAGGGTTGTTTAAAATTGGGCCCTGAGGAAGGAAAGGGGAATTTGAGTTCTGCCTTCCACACAATCCATCCCATCTTTAAGGGCAGAACTGGTTATGGCCCAGCCTGGGACAGGCAGGACAATATTTTCTCCTGCTTTAAAGTCCTCTGAGTTATCCAGGATTTTCTGGGAGAGCCAAGTCAACATAAGGAATGTGGGGACACCTTTGAAGGAGTTTATTGGAGCTGTTATGCATTTAAATTGTCCCATTAGGGGGCCATGCTCCCCTGGCTGCCAATAAAGATCAGTCTCAGGAGAGCTATGCAGGCTCTTCCAGGAATTATTCCTGCTATTTCCCACTTTAATGGGTTGCTTATTTTAGGCAAACAATGATTTTCTCCAAATGAGGCAGCCTGAAGTTTAACCTTTGTGGGCAGATATTTATTTGCTGTGATGTTCTTATCTCTTATCACAGATTCATTCAAGAAATGAGTTTATAACAACCTGATTAGGGCCTGCATGGATCCAGATTCCTGCATTCCTTCTCAATTCCTCCATTCCCTGCTCCTTCCAAACCAACAGGAATCCCAAAGAGACAGTTAAAAACCAGAGGTGGGGACACAACAATTCCCTGCAGTGGCTTTTGTCCATAATGCATAATAAAAAGCTAAAATAGAAATATGAATGAATGCCTGTAATACCCAGCTCTGCTTCACTTCCAAAGGAATGAGAGGATGTAAATAGAAGATGGAATATTTAAAAGATCCTAAAACTTATAAATACCTGGATCAATTTAAAACAAACAAACAAACAAAAAGAGTTGATAAAACAAAAAAAAGGGGGGGGAGGAAGAGTGAAAATATTTATATGAAGGGTTAAGACATTTCCATTGACATTTACCTTTCATTTTCAGATTAATTTTCTTCCCAGGGTTGTGATTTCACTGGGATGGAGGTCAGGTGTTAAATCATTTTGCCAGGATCTTCCTTTAAATCCTTCCCCCTTCAGTTTTCTGCCAGAGAGCTGATGGAATTAATGAGGGATTATTACAATATTCTAGATTTGAAACATTAAACAACAACCCCTCCCTGTGCCCCCAGGACAGCTGACTTTTATGAACAATTCCTAGAAAAGATTGACACTGGGAAGCTGCAAATCCAGCAGCAAATCCTCTTCCCAGGAACAGTGTCAAGTAAAAAGTGTGGAACTCAAATAAATTTCTTTTCCCACAAATCTGCCAGATCTCATTGGAAAAGTCTCTGTGCTCCTCACTATTTTGGCTGATGAGAGTTGGAGAAATGGAAACCAGCAAAGAATATTGGGATTTTTTCCCCTCTCCAGAGATGAAAAATCATTCAGCAATGCTGCTCTGAAAAGTTCCTTACTCTTCATTAAATTCTCTGCTGCTGCCATCTCATATTTTGGGATCCAGGAGATCCTGGCCAGAGTTTGTGCTGCCATTGGGTTTTTTTACTCTGTTTCCTGGGAGGGGAATTTATCCTGGTGCTGTTGTTCCTGAGCTGGGAGCAATGGGATGAGAGAAGCCTTGAAATCCTTGATTTTTATTTATTCCAACCCAGCTGTGTCCAGGTGTGGGACTGGAGCACCCTCGAGGTGTCCATGGAGAGATCTGTTCCTGTGACCAGGGGTTAGCAACGTTTGTGTGGTGGAAAAGAAAACAGAGTTTTAGAAAAGGTAAAAATGAAAAAGAAATTTCAAAACAATTACATTTTAAAAATCTAAATAAATCTAAA
>WAAE01016557.1:47605-60707 GCA_013400495.1 Nicator chloris
CCCCCTGCCGTTTTTTTTTCCTTTTTCCCTGCCTCCAGCCCGTGTTTTGTCCCTTTTTCCTGCCCTCAGCCTGCGTTTTGTCCCTTTTTCCTGCCCCCAGCCGGTGTTTTGTCCCTTTTTCCTGCCCCCAGCCCGTGTTTTGTCCCTTTCCTCCTGCCCTCAGCCCGTGTTCAGTCCCTTTTTCCTGCCCCCAGCCCGTGTCTTATCCCTTTTTCCTGCCCCTAACCCGTGTTTTGTCCCCTCACCTGGTGTCCATCCCCGGGCAGGCAGCGTGCACAGCCCGGCCTCGAGCCCATCGCCGGGACCCCCCGGCCCCGCTGGCATCGCCCTCTTTCCCCTCTGTCTCCTCTCCCTCCCTCCCTCCCATCCTTGTCCCCCTTGCTCTGTCTTTTCCAGCCCTCTTTAGTAGAATAACTCCTTTTTATTTTGGTTTTTAACGCCCTCTTTTCTCTGTCTCTCCTCCCTCCCATCCTTGTCCCCCTTGCGCTGTCTTCTCTAGCTCTCTTTGGTAAAGTAACTCCTTTTTAGTTATTTTTATTTTGTTGTTGAGTTGGCTGTTTGTTTTTTTTTTCATTACCAATAAACGGTTCTCAGACACGATGTTTACCTCGTTTGGGTTAATTTCCTTCCCAACCGTTTCTAAAAGGGCTCCTCGCAGTTCCCCACAGTGGAACCCCTCCAGGTGGATCAGGATGCAGCTCCCAGCAATGCTGGATTTAGGGAATTTTTTTCCCCAGGTGGAATCAGGGATTTTTTCAAATCCTGCTAAATTCTGAGAGTTCCCAATCCCAGAGCTGGCTCCTGCTCCAGCCAAGGACAGCCCATCCCAAACTGCAGCTTCGTGTTCTCGTCCATAGGGAAAATATTTCCAATATTCCCTTCCTTCCAAAATCGGTGAAAAAGGGGACTTTGTTGAAATTGGTCTGTTCCTATTTCGGATAAACTGGAGCTGCAGGCACCTGAGAATTCCATGCTGGGATGGCTCAGGATACCTTTCACCCTTCTCCTCTCAGACACAGCCCAGAGTTGTGACAAGCCCACCTTAAATATGGAAAAGAATCCAAGGGATGAAACGCAAGGAATTGAGGCTGGAAATTCACTGGCTGGAGTTCCCTGCTGTTG
This sequence comes from Nicator chloris, assembly GCA_013400495.1. Classification (NCBI taxonomy): domain Eukaryota; kingdom Metazoa; phylum Chordata; class Aves; order Passeriformes; family Pycnonotidae; genus Nicator; species Nicator chloris. Next base: position 48,728 of record WAAE01016557.1, read on the forward strand.
GAATGTCATTTAGTTCGGCTAACAGGGCAGGAATTCCAACTTTTCCAGCCCTGATTTGGGCAGAGGGAAGAGTTAGTCATGAGCTAATTGTTCATCCCACTTCCAATGGAAAGGGGTTTTCCATGGGAAAGAGCGGATCTGGGGGTTTGGCCACTGTGCTTCGGGCACCCCAGATTCCAACTGGTCTCCGTGAGGAAGGAAAGAGGATCCTCTGGACACTTTAATCCATTTCCAGAGTTCGGAGCAGGTCTGGGATTGCCACAAGGAGCGAAATTCCAGGGACAAATCCCGGTGGGAGCCACAGGGATGCACCCAGCAGGCACCACAGGGAGCAGAGCCCAGCCTGGACACCACCCTCAACGCCACCAGGGTTTGCCAGCAGAATTCCTTAAAAAGGATAATCCCAGGGTTTTTCCCGGAATTCCCAGCATGGTTTTTCCTTTCTCTGGGTTTTTCCTTGCGGAGCTGGAAGCCTCCCCTGTGCTCCATGCCCGGGCCGGCTGGGAAGTGCTGCCAAGAGCAGGAGCTCCAGCTGGATGCAGCCCTGCTATCCCTGTTCCCAGAGCTGTTCCCGTGCTAATTCCCACCGGGAAGGGCCTGCGAGAGGCTGGAGACGCTGATTTGATCTGGGAAATCCCGGGAATGCTGATGAACACTTCCAGGATGCCATGAGTTTGGAAGCAGGATAAAAAGGATAAAAAGGATAAAAAGTCATGGCATATTGATGCTTGGAATTGTCTGCTGGAGCAGCACGGGAAGAGGGATGAATAATTCAAGGCAGACAGGATTTCCCTGGCAAGGTCGAGGCTTGTGAAGGGGAGGATTTTTTTGGAGAGAGCAGCATCCTGCTTTCCTTGGGAAGAGATCTCCCTCCATCCCGAGGGTTAAGGCGGCTCCAGGAACCGTCTGGATTTTGGGATCCAGGAACCGTCTGGATTTTGGGAGACTCTTTTGGAAGCGGCTCCGTCGGCGGGACACAGAGTTCAGCTGGAATCTCGGATGCCAAAGGAATTCAAAGTCGATTTTTCAGCTCCCCGGGCGAATCCCGGAGGAATGGGCAGCGGGAAGGGGGAGGGAGGAGCGCAGCCGTAGCGGGACTCGGGATCCCGACATCCCAAATCCCTGGGATTTCTCCCAAAATGCCCTGAAAGGAGCCGGGAGTGGAGGATGAGTGTGAGTACCCTGGAAATCGGCTGCCTGCAGCCTGAGCTCTGCTCTCCTGCTCGTTCGTACCTCAGTCCCCTCTGTGAGGAACAATCTGGGGGACAGATCCTTCAAATAATTCCCAAAAATCCCTCCGGGGCCTCGTTGGAATTGAGGAGGATTTTACAGGCACTGGGGAAGGAGTGGAAGGATAGGGGAGAACTCCAGGATTTCTGATTCCAGAGCCCAGCCTGGACCCACCTCAGCAGCTCACAAAGACATTGATTATTAAGACGTTTCCTTATTTATTTATTTGGACTTTTATTTACTTTTAAAGGCTTTCATTATTTATTTATATATTTATTTTGGCTAACTATGTTTGTTTGTTTATTTAGACATTTATTTATTGTTATTAAGGGATACACAGCATTCGATAATGATAATGATAATGGTAATGATAATGATGATAATGATAATGATAATGATGATAATAGTAATAATAATAATAATAATAATAGTAATAAATATCTTGGCTTATTCTCCACACCCCCAAATGCACCCCAGGCTCCATTCAGAGCTCAGCAGCCAAAAATATCCATGGATTTTATTTTTCTGCAGGAGCAACAGCTCCACCAGCAAATCTTGGATCCCTGGGAGAGATCCTAATGGATCTTAAGTCATTATTTTTAACCCTGATTTGATTTATTTGATGAATTTTACGTATTTGTTTCTCAAAGAGGATATCAAGGGCAGGTGACAAATTCCTTGGAGTGCCCTAAAGGGAGTTTGTGGGGCTGGAGATTTTACAGGGAATTATTCCAGGAGGGGTTTTGAGCTGTGTGTGACTGCCAGCAGAGCTGTGGATTTCATGGGAATTTGGGATGTTGAGCTGGGATTGTGACTAAGCATCTTCAGCTCAGGGATGGATGTGCTGGGAGGAGGGAGAGACAGGCAGGGGTTGGTGTCCAGGAATTCTGGGGTCTGGCAGGATGTGCAGCCCCTCTGCAGCACGCCCTGGATCCAGGATCCCTCCCTGGATCCCTTGGGATGATCCCTGGTTTCAGGGGCTGCTCCAGCTGTGCTTTCCCATCCCTGGGAGGGAGGGAAGGGAAGGGAAGGAGCTGCTCCGTGGGTGTGCTGCCCCTCATGGACACGATCCATCCGTGGGGATGGGAACTGGGGACACAGAGCCTGGGAAAGGGGTGTCCACCCCAGGAAACCCCCCCAGTCCTCTGGAGGTGTTTGGGATCTGTTCCTCACAGGTTTGGACAAGGAGCCTTTGGCTTATTTCCCTGAAATTCCCTGGATTTCAGACTCGTCTTGGCTGGATTTAAAATTCCTGCTTGGGCCGGGTTTTGTGGAGGGTTGGACACTCTGGATGAGGAGGGATTTGGTTTGGGGCCAGAGCAAAGTGAAACTCCAGCACCCTCTCAGGGAAAAGGCAACACCTGGGATATTCCCAGACCTTCTGGCTCCAGGGAAAAGCAGCTTTGGGATCTCAGGAGTGTCCCAGGTCTGGGAGTGTCTGGGAATTTGTTGTCACCACCGGGGTGGCCGGAGGGCTCCACCCTCCATCCCTGATCCAGTGCTGCTTTCCATGCACTCCTTTTTCCCTCCCTGGGAGTTATCTGGGGCCAAGTCCTTTCTCCCAGCACTAACATCCTCAACTTTCCCTCATTCCCATAATTAGTAACGAACCCTCCGGTGTTAATTGGAGCCTGGCACAGCCGCACCAGCCCTGCTAAGAGGATTATCCACTTTCTGTTTCCCCAACTTCCCATTCCAGGGGGAAATCCGGCATCACGAGGCCATTCCCAAAGTCTTGCAATATGAGCTCTAAATCACGGAGTCATGGGAAGAATCATGGAATGGTTTGTGTTGGAAGTGACTTTATACCTTGTATTATATATTTATAGTGTAGTCTGTGTTGGTTTGGGGAGTTGGCTTTGTGTTTTTCCTTCCATATTAAGTGGGATCAGGCTTTATTCCCTGGAAAGCTGCTCCCGGGCCTTATTCCTGCTGCCTGGGCTGTCTGGGAGGGGAATGAGAATGTTTGGCCCAGGCAGAATAATCAGAAATGCCCAACCCAGCCACTCTGCAGCTGAGCAGCAGCTCCAGGTGGAGTTTGTGCCTTCCAAGGGTCCTGGAAAATAACCGGATAAAGCTCCTGAGGTTCCTCCAACCCAAACCATTCCTGGATTCGCTAAAGCTGCAGCACAAGCCCCGTGTCCCTCAGCAATTCCCGTGTCCTGCAGCAATTCCCATATCCCACAGTAATTCCCGTGTCCCCCAGCAATTCCCATATCCCACAGCAATTCCCATCCTGCAGCAATTCCCGTGTCCTGCAGCAATTCCCGTGCCCTGCAGCAATTCCCATATCCCACAGCAATTCCCGTGTCCCCCAGCAATTCCCGTGCCCTGCAGCAATTCCTGTATCCCACAGCAATTCCTGTGTCCCACAGCAATTCCCGTGTCCCGCAGCAATTCCCATCCCACAGCAATTCCCGTGTCCCGCAGCAATTCCCATCCTGCAGCAATTCCCATATCCCGCAGCAATCCCCGTGTCCCGCAGCAATTCCCGTCTCCTGCTCTGATCCCGCAGGCACAGCGCCCACCCCGGCTGCTCCCTCCTGGTTCCCCCGGGTGCTGCAAGCCCCGGGGCTCTGCCCATCCCTCGGGCTGGGATGGACCATCCCTGCCGGCAGGAATTGAGAACCGTGGAAAAAGGAGCGCCCTGAAATCCACCGGGCCTGCAGCAAAGTTATTCCGTGGCCAAAGTCTCCCTGGTTGGGATCTGGGGCTGGAAAAGCCCAGACTGGAGCTGTTTGTGTGAGGCACTGAGCTGAAAAGAGCAGCGAGAGATGGAACAGAGGAAGACAAAGGCTGAGCGGTTGCTTTCAGCCTAAAATGTAGATTTATGCAGAAAACAAATATCAAGAGCTGCATCTGTTGTGGGTGAAGGACAATTCCTCATCAGGGAGCAGAGCTCCTTCCTCACTGCTCCATTTGCTGCAGTCACAGATTTTATTTTCCCTGGATTTGTGTGCCATAAAAGAGTTTGGGGGTTTTTTGAAGTTGTATTTCTTTTTTTTCAATATAAATGAGTATAAAAATACTTCCCTGGGGGGGTGACCGCATTCCTGATGCGGCACATGAGGAATCTCTGGCCATCCGTGTGTTTGGGAAAACCAAGCAGGAGAAAGGCAGGAAAGAGCCTTGGGATGGTGCAGGGTGTTTGGGGTGACAACAGGGATGGCTCTCCTGGTCTTTCCCTGGGTGCAGTCTGCATCCCAAGGGATGGGGGAGGGAAAGCTTTCCCGCAGCAATTCCCCCTCCCAGGTGGCTGTTCCACACTCAGCTATTTTGGAGAGCAATTCTGGAGCGCCTGAAAGGAATCCGTGCCTGTGCAGCTGCACTTCTGCCACCCTTTGCTGCCTCCCTGGGCTCCTGGGCTGCTCCTGCGGCTTCCTCAGAGAGCAAATCCTGGGAGGAGCAGCTGGGAAAGGGAATCAGCCTGGAGAAAAGGGGGATCGGGGCAACCCTGTGGCTGTGCACAAGTCCCTGACAGGAGGGGACAGCCGGGGGGGTCGGGCTCTGCTCCCAGGGAACAGGGACAGGAAGAGAGGGAACGGCCTCAGGCTGGGCCAGGGGAGGAAATCAGCAGGAATTCTCTCATGGAAAGGTTGTTAAATACTGGAAGGGGCTGCCCAGGGAGGTTTGGAGTCCCCATCCCCGGAGGGGTCCAAGGAATTCCTGGATGTGGCACTCAGTGCTCCAGGCTGGTGACAAGGATGGATGATCTTGGAGATCTTTTCCAACCTAAAAAATTCCATGATTCTGTGACTTTGGGGCTGCCCCATGGATGCAGCACCCCAGGTTTGGGGGATAACTGCAGGGAGATGCTCGAGGAGGCCACCAGAAATGGGTCGGGGTCTCAGTGACACCTTCCCAAAACCAGCCCTTGGAATCCCAGAATCATGAAGGAAAAAGAATCCCAGAATCATTAACAAAAAGGAATCCCAGAATCATTAACAAAAAAGAATCCCAGAATCATCTGGTGGCTCCAGGGGGCCACCAGAAATGGGTCAGGGGTCTCAGTGATACCTTCTCCAAACCAGCTCTTGGAATCCCAGAATCATTAACAAAAAAGGATCCCAGAATCCTTAATAAAAAATAATCCCAGAATCATGAAGGAAAAAGAATCCCAGAATCATGAAGGAAAAAGAATCCCAGAATCATTACGGAAAAGGAATCCCAGGATCATTAACAAAAAAGAATCCCAGAATCATTAAGGATAAAGAATCCCAGAATTATTAAGGATAAAGGATCCCAGAATCCATAAGGTTGGAAAAGCCCTCCCAGCCCATCAAATCCAACCTTTTCATCCCCAAAGCAGGAGGGGAGCCAAGGAAACACAGCCCCAGGGAAGGCTGTGGCCATCCCAGGGACCATCCCACACAGCCAGCTCCGCCTCGGGCACGGAAAGGAGAGGAAAACCGGGGAGGAGAAGGCAGCGCGGGGACTTTGGGCCTGGCCCTGAGATTTAGAGTAAAAACCAAAAGTTAAAGGCAGAACGGTTTGTTCTGAGCCCGATTGCTGAGCTGTGCTGGTCCTGATTGAGGATCTCAGGAATCATCCGGGAAAAGCAAAGCTGCAGAACGCGCTGGAGCAGGGCAGAACCGCATCCCGGTGGGAACGGCATCCCGAAGGTGCAGACACAGCGGAGGACAATTGTCCTGGACGGGAGCCGGGAGTCTGCAACAGCTGCTGGCTCAAAATTCTCTGGTAATGGAGCCATTGCCGGGATTTGATCCCACCCTTTGAAGCAGGAATTCCTTTTGCAGCCGGAATTGCACCTTCCCCGCTCCTGGTTCTCTCTGCGTCCAGGCTTTGGCTGCCTTAGGCTGGGATTAATTATCTGTAACCTGACTCAACCCCTGAGCCGGGCTCAGCCGCTGCTGGCAGCCAGGGGGATCTTGGTGCACGTGAGACTGCGGATTGTGGGAGGAATATCCAAAGTTTCTTTTTCCAAACCGTTTTCTGTGCCTCTCCTTCAACTGATTTGGACAAAGAATGATTCACCGTAAAATTTACAGCCCCTGAAAATTTACAGTGCTCAGCCCTAAGTCAGGCAGCGACCTGCATCACCCAGGATGCAACAAAAACTTGGGAGAAATTCCTGAATGTTGGTGTTTGCTCCGAACATTCCCAGCTTCAGGCAGGTGGGATGAATCCTCCTGGATTCTGCTGGAGCTGAGCACAGCTCCTGCTTCTGTTGGACTTCAGCTCCTCCCAGTGACAACCAGAGGCCCCCAAGGTGATTAACACACTCCTTAATTAAGCCGAGACTTCCTTTAGGGGCTGATTCTTCTCTGCTCAAAGGATCAGGAGGAATTTTGGGGGCAGATACGCTGCAAAAGCTTCTGTGCACACGCTGGAATTCGGGAGTTAATGCATGTAGAGGAAGCAACATAAATATTAAGATTCAGCAGGGCTCTGTGGATTCATGCATTTGAAATATTCCAGCTATTTCCCTGCTCGCATTCCTTCCCCACGTGCCTTCACTTTATTAAAGGGCTTTTTTTTTTTCCCCTGGCCTTGATGATTACACTGAATTCCAGAGGCTGTTGGACAGATAAGGAGATTCCTTTTGTTTACTCCAAGGATTGTGCTGGCCCTCCTGTGCTTCCGGACTGGGACAGGCACAGGGGAAGCAGCTCCATCCCTGGAATTGTTTCAGGACAGGTTGGACAGGGCTGGGAGCAGCCTGGGATAGGAAAAAGTGCTCCTGCCCATGGATAGGGGACGGGATGAGCTTTAAGGTCCTTCCTAACCCATTCCATGCAAATAATTTAGAGGAAAACCAGTCTGGGCAGGAGCAGCTCTTTCATCCTCCAGTTTTGCCAAAGGAAAGGAGACAACGTGGGCTTTGTGGATGTTTTAGGATGTGGGGAAAACTGGGAATGAGGGAAGCCCTGGCAGAGGTGGAGCCATCCCAGCAAACATCAAATCCCAGTTTGGAGAACTGGGGGCTGCCAGAGCCCAAAATGCTGAGCACGGCCTCAGAGGGATCGGTTTTGGGGTGCTGCCCTCGTCCCAGTCCTGCACCTCTGTCCCCTCCTGTGCCACCAGAAGAGCTTTGGTGGCAGTGCCATCACCAAGAGCCCTGCGTGACTCCCCTCCCCCTCATCCCCCCTCTCAATTAAGGAGAGGATTAATTGGCCAGATTGAATTTGCTACATGGAAAGAGTTAAACCCGCAAACCCAAGCGGCACCAGAACGATGCCCGCGGGGGTTTTGCCGTGGCCGGGAATGCTGTGCCATGGCAGCCCTGGGGATGCAGCATTCCAGAGGGGGATGCAGCTGCATGGATCCTATCCCTGCACCCCAAGGAGCCGCAGGGGAGTCCCCACCGTGGCCATTTTTCAATTAACTGGCCTTAATTTGTCGTTTCAGGGGTGGTGTTTGGTTTGTTGCTGGAATCTCAGGGCGGGAACAGGGCTGGAAAAGCTGGAGCAGTGCAGCATCCCAGTGCTCCTAATCCCAAAGGCAGGGACTGGGATAATCGGAGTGCACAGGGACTGCAGGCTGTCATGGGGATCTGTGGAGAGGAGACAACTTTTCTCTATGGATAAACTGTACAATATTCCACTGTGCCAGAATATTCATCCCAGGATCATCAGATCGTAGAATTCCAGAAGAGTTTGGGTTGGAAAGGACCTTAAAGCTCATCCAGTTCCAATCCCCTGGGCAGGGGCTCCTTCCACTACCCCTGTCAGCTTTTTTTCCTGCCCATGGAATCAACAAAACCCAGGAATACTCACAGAGGGGTTGCAGCAGGAAAAGGAAATGTGCCCTGATCTCAGTACAGCCCTTTTCCTTTCAGGAAAGGGAAATTCTTTGTGTTCAGAGGAAACTTCCTGCTTTATCCCAGGGATATTTTTATCCCAGCATCATTTCCCTGGCAAAGCCCACCTGGGGAGGGACAATGCTCAGCTCTGTGTGGGAGTCAGTTGAAGAAAGAACCCCCAAACCCCAGTTTTTAAAGTCAAAACACAGTTTGGGAGCTCTGGGTGGACATGAGGGTGTTGGGATAAAGACCCAGCTGGCAGAAATGTTTCCATATTTAGGGATTTATGGTGTTTTAAGGGTGTTTGTGACTTCCCTGCTTTCCTTGTTCTCTGACCCAAAAACTTCTGCAATTTAGCAGGAGAGAACACAAGAAACCCATTTTAGAACGGGGTTACAGCGGTGCCAGAATAGAGAAATCGAATCAATTTAATAGGTTATGATAATCAGCAAACTGCCTTTTAAACCAGCGCCAGGAAAAGAATAAGAATCTTATTTTTGTGATGTATTTCTGCCTCAGACCCAACCCCACGAGCCTTGCTGGTGTTAATCCTCCTTTGCGCCGAATGAAAGAGCTGCAAAACAGATTCCTTCATCTCCAAGGGTTTGTGTTCACACCCTTGGAAATTCCTACAAATCCCAAGTTTTCCATGGTGTTGGAAAAGGGTTTGTGGAAGAGAGAAATGCCGTTTGTGTTTGGAATAGCAAGAGCTGGGTCCTTCCTGTGCAGGGTCGAGCAGAAATCTGTTCCCCATGTATAATTAGAAGTGGGGAGGGTTTACTATGAGGTTAAAAAGGATTGGATCTGTCTGCAGTGGGGGGGAAAAAAAAAAGGGAAACTTGGAAAAATCACGTGGCTGATGTGTTAAACCTTGTGGGAAAACAAATCTGTCTGAGGACAGGGCAGCAGGGAGGGATTTGCAAGGACTGGCACCTTAAAGCACGAATTGAATGAAGGCTGAAACAGCTTGATGCCACTAAAATAGGAAAACTGGGGATGGGAAGTGCCTGCCACTCATTTCGTGCCATTCCAGATGTCCACACTGGGAAATTCAGGGAGAGGGAAGCGCTCCTGTCCTCCACAAAACGTTATCAGTGCACTCGTGGTGTTGAAGGAAGGAAACTTCCCCAGTGAAGAGCCTGTAAATCAAATTTTCCACAGGCAGCTCCTCCTTTGCTCAGCGAAAAATTCCTTTTGAGGCCGGTGGTGACGTTAAACCAGCCCCAAATAAAGAATTGCACCACACAAATTGTGTCAAATGCCACCCCCTCCTAACCTTGTGGTGAAACCTTTTCCCCATGTAATTCATCTCCAGGATTTTGCTCCTTCCTGCCATTTGCTGGGATTATTTTTAAAACTGCACTTTGCAGTTCCTGATTTTATGGAGTTTCAGGCACCAGGCAGCCTGGGAGGGAAGCAGGGATCAGATGGGAAGAGGGAGGGATTCAGCTGCTCCTGGGGGTCAGGAGAGAAAATTGGGATAATCCGGGCTGAGCACCTGGAGGAGACACCTCAAGGGAAAGGTTAATCCCAAATAAGCCCTGTGATATTCCCTGTGTATCCCTGCCCCTTGATCCCTCTGAAGCCGTGCCTGGGAGTCAGAGTCTCCTGCAGAAAAGCTGGAGAGGGATTTTTAACCAGGGTGTGTAGTGACAGAGCAAGGGGCAATGGCTTCCACTGCCACAGGGATTTTGGGCAGGAATTATTCCCTGGGAGGGCGGGGAGGGGCTGGGATGGAATTCCCAGAGCAGCTGTGGCTGTCCCTGGATCCCTGGCAGTGCCCAAGGCCAGGCTGGACAGGATTTGGAGCAGTCTGGGACAGTGGGAGGTGTCCCTGCCCATGGCAGGGGGAGGAACAAGATGAGTTTTAGTTCTTTTCCAGCCCAAACCTTTCCATGATTCCCACCCCACAGGGAGGAGAGGGGATGACTCCAGGACACCAAAACCTGTCAGCCCCGGTCCATGCCCTGTTCCCGATGTTTTCCCCGTCTGCTGTTGGTGTGTTTTGGTACTCCCGGGAGTTCCAGGATGCCCCTCCACGGTCTCTGCTGCCCAGGAGGGGGATGTGGAGTCAGACCTGGCACTGGAGCCCCCCTGCCCCTCCCCTCCCCTCCCCCAGGGCCCCTCGGGATGAGCGGTTCAGGAGTCCCAGGAGTTAACGGGCTGCAGATGTTCCCTTCTCCCTCTCATCCCTCTGGAATTCCTGACAAACCCGGGCTGTGGGGAACCACCAAGGGGGGATTCGCCCTGAGCCGTGCCCGTTCCCGGGGTGTCTGTGCCATCCATGCCCCCCTTGGGCCTTGGCATCACCTCCCCACCCTGCACAACAGGGCATTTGTAACCCCCCCGAGCTGCTTTTGGGGTAGGGTTAATTCTCTGCCGCTGCCTGGGACAGGCTGGAATTACCTTTTGGATTTGTGCTGGACACAGGGTTGCTAACACAGAGACGTTTTGATTCTCGCTGGGTCACCTCAAGGATGTTTCTCACACAAACTCCTGCCACAAAATCAGCTCCTGACCCAATGCAATGTTCCAATACCATTCTGATTAAGAGTTGCTGGTTCTCCCCCAGCCCTGAACTCTCCCCCTCCATATCCAGAGGGTTGGGATTGCAGGATCAGGGGGCTGCCACATCTCCCAAACCCCGTGTGGAATTTCCTAATCCCTGTGATTGATGCTCCCCATTTCAGCCACACGCCTTAAACGGTCTCCTTGCCGTGGATTTGGGAATGGGAACATTTGTGTGTTAAACTTGGCTTCGGTGACCCAGAATACAGAAACTAGATTAGTTTTTTTTAGCGGAGTTATTTATAGGTGGCTCTTAACGAGTTACTTTAAATTACTTTTAAAGAAGGAAAGAAAGGGAGAGGGTGGAAGCAGGGGTTTGTGGCGGGTGCCCTGTGGTCCCTCGGGGCGTGGGAGGGAGGATGTCACTGCTGTGACTCCCTGCAGCCACCCACAGCCCCACACAGAGACGATGCCACCCCCTCGTCAAACCCAGTCATAAAACCATGGAATGGTTTTGGTGGGAAGGGACCTTAAAGCTCATCCCACTCCCACCCCTGCCATGGCAGGGACACCTCCCACTGTCCCAGGCTGCTCCAAACCCATCCAGCCTGGCCTTGGGCACTTCCAGGGATCCAGGGGCAGCCACAGCTGCTCTGGGAATTCCATCCCAGCCCCTCCCCACCCTCCCACCCAGGAATTCCTTCCCAAGATCCCATCCATCCTGCCCTCTGGCAGTGGAAGCCATTCCCTGTGTCCTGTCCCTCCGTGCCTTGTCCCCAGTCCCACTCCAGCTCTCCTGGAGCCCCTTCAGGCCCTGGCAGGGGCTCTGAGCTCTCCCTGGAGCCTTCTCCTCTCCAGGTGAGCACCCCCAGCTCTCCCAGACTGGCTTCAGAGGGGCTCCAGCCCTGGAGCAGCTCCGTGCTCCCCTCTGGCCTCTCTCCAGCACCTCCACATCCTCCTGCTGGAGCCCCCAGATCCTGGGGCAGCTCTGCAGGAGGGGTCTCACCTGAGCGGGGCAGAGGGGCAGAATCCCCCCTCCCCTGCTGCCCACGCTGTGGGATCAGCCCAGCACAGGGGGGATTTTGGGGCTGTCGGTGCCTGTGCCCGGGTCAGGCTGAGCTGCTTTTCCACCGACCCCCCCAAAGGCTTTTCCTCCGGGCTGATTTGATCCGTTCTCTAACCAGCCTGGATTGATGCTCGGGATTGCTTGGGGCCGTCCCGACCCAACAACTGTGGAAATAAAGAATAACAATCATTTTTTGTATAACCAAAAAAAAACCCGTTACAATAGCTACCACAACAACATTAGCTAACATCCTAGTCACAACTAAAAAAAACAAAACAACAAATAACTGAATCAAATACCCAGAATGTGGGGTTTGTGCCCGCCGGAGCGGTGTTTCCAGCCGCCAGCCGGCGTTTCCCGCAGCTCCCGAGCGGCGGAGCCGGAGCCCGGCCCCGCTCCGCCCCCGCCCGCTC
>WAAE01016557.1:61168-79954 GCA_013400495.1 Nicator chloris
GGGCCCCGGCGGGCGGAGGAGCGCAGGGGCGCGGCCCCCCCGGGACCCGCAGCCCCCGGCCATGGACTGGGCAGCCCTGGAGAGGCACCTGGCCGGGCTGCAGTGCCGGGAGCAGGAGCGCAACCCGCGGGCCAGCCCCGCCTCGGTGAGTGCGGAGCGCTTTGGGGGCAGCGCGGACGGAGGGCGGAGCGGGGCATTGGTCTGGGCTGCATCTCACCTGCGGGGATGCTGCCGGGGCTGGCGGATCCAGCAGGAGGATGTGGAGGTGCTGGAGAGAGGCCAGAGGAGGCCACGGAGATGCTCCAAGGGCTGGAGCCCCTCTGCTCTGGGGCCAGGCTGGGAGAGCTGGGGGTGCTCACCTGGAGAGGAGAAGGCTCCAGGGAGAGCTCAGAGCCCCTGCCAGGGCCTGAAAGGGCTCCAGGAGAGCTGGAGAGGGACTGGGGACAAGGGATGGAGGGACAGGACACAGGGAATGGCTTTAAGCTGCAGGATGGTAGATTTAGACTGGATTTTGGGCAGGAATTGTTCCCTGGGAGGGTGGGCAGGCCCTGGCACAGGGTGCCCAGAGCAGCTGTGGCTGCCCCTGGATCCCTGGAAGTGCCCAAGGCCAGATTGGATGGGGCTTGGATCCACCTGGGACAGTGGAAGGTGTCCCTGGCCATGGCAGGGAATGAGATGAGTTTTCAGGTCCCTTCCCACCCAAACCATTCCATGATTCTCCAACTTTCCCGGAGCATCCTCGGGCGCTGGTGGGGCCGGTTCCCTGCAGCTCCAGGGCTGTGGCAGGGGCTGGTGCCGAGGTGCCACCACCAGGCTGTCTCACAGCTGGGTCCCCTTGGAGCGGCCAAGGAATATCAGCTTTTCCCAGGCTGGGAGCGGTGCCAGGCTGGCGCTGTGTGCTCTCCTTTCCTGGGGGAAAGATCCTTCCCAAGGCCCTGGTGTCAGTCAGAACGAACCCCCCGGCGCTGTTTTACACAAACCCCTGCAAATCGTGGCCTGATCCCGTTGTGGAGGGTGACTGGGGAATTGCACAGAACTTCTGAGCTGCAGTGATGTGAGAGGAACGAGCACTGCAGACACCGGTGACACGGCAGGGCTGAGGCTCTTCCATAATGTATGAATTCCAAAGGAATCCACCAAAGCTCTCCTGGAAGCTCTGCAGGAGCCTTTGGATGGCTGAGAGACGCTGTGTGCCTCACCAGCCCTACCCCGTGGCCTTGCCTCTGGCACACATGGGTTTTTTCCATCATTTTTTTGTTGTTTAAAAGGCATTCCGTGCCCTAACTTCCTGTGAAGTCACCTCGCGCAGGGAGGTGGGGATTTCCCCCTGAATCCTTGAATTACAACTAATTGGTGACAAATCTGGGTGGGTGCTGGGCAGGATGAGTAAGCTGAGGGATGAGTGGGACTGCTGCCATGCAGGGATGCTTTTTTCCAAAGCCTGAGCACTGGAGCCTCAGTGCCTTGAGGAACTGACAGGTAACAGCTTTAATTACAGTCATTTGTGCAGGAACTCTGCCTGAAAAGAGGAAAAAAAAAAAAAACACCAAAAAGAAAAATTAAAAAACCAGCTCATTTTTGTGGTTTGGGAGCTGATTTCTCCAGCATTATCTGATCAGCTCTGCTGGCACTGCTGGAAACTCTTTGCCTCCAGGCAGGAGCTTAACCAGGTGAGCTGTCACCTAAGGAATTCTACCCCTGTCAGGATTTTCCTCCTCCATCCTCCCCTTCCCTCCTACAGGCACAGAGGCCCTGGAAGGAATTCAGGCTGCCTCACGCCCTGACTTGTCCCACGGAGGGTTGGGAGCTTGTGCTGTGCAGATCCAGGCTGGAAGGAGCCTGGATGGACAGCCAGGTTTGGGCATGGAGGAGCCCAGGGCACGGAGAGCATCTCCCATGGGTGGCACTGAGCTCCAGGTGAAGCTGGATCTGCCACTCTGCAGATGGGACTTTCCCAGTGTTTGTGGCCCTGGAGAGACTTTCCTCAGCTCCAGGATTCCCTTCCCTTGGCTCCCAGGGGTGAGGAGGAGGAAGAGGTGTCCCAGCTCTGCTCCTTCCCCCCCAGATCAAAGGGTGCTGGGAAGGGACATTTGCCCTCCTGGCTGGCTGGGAAGGGGTGTCTGATGTCCCCATGGCACCTCCTGCCCCTCCCTCCCATGTCTGTGAGCACCCAGCACGTCCCACGAGCTGCACGGACCCAAAACCTTCAAGGCTGAACCAGACTGAAGTTTAAATCCCTTTTTATTTTTGTTTTCCCTGCCCTTGACATTTCCCTGCCGTTCAGTGTTTATAACAAACCCTTGCCTTGCCCTGCTGGAAGCCCAAGTGTTTGTAAACATGGAGAGGAGGCAGCCAGGGAGCAAATCCAGGGAAATGCACTGGATTGCTCCCACTGCTTGCAGGGTACCTCAGGAAAAGGGGAATTTCAGTGGGACAGGCCTTGGCTGGGGCAGGGAATCAGGGTGGGATGTGGAAGCAGCTCGGAGTGGAGGTGTTTCCTAGGCTGGTTGCTGTTCCCAGGAATCCAGAGAGATTTTTATTGAGATGAATTTATTAAGATGATTTATTAAGATTATTAAAATCGAGTTGTTTCTGCCGTCAGGGCCTGATTTTCTGGGGGTTTGTCATGCCCCAAGCGAAGGCAGAGCAGGGGTCACCCCAGGGGGACAGGAGCGACCCATCAGGGCTGGTGTGGCCTCAGCTTTGCTGCTCCCTGGGGCTCTTCTCCTCTCCATTGGATCCCTGCCTGCCCCATCCCTCCTCCCTGGCCCTGGCTGAGCATCCCAGCCCGGATTCAGGAATCTCTGCTGATCCCCAGGGCTGTGCTGAGGCCTTGCTGAGGGACATGGACCATGCTGGAGTCACAGGAGAAGGAAATTCCCACTCCTAAGGAAGCTCTACCACGGTTTTAGGAGGTGTTTCCAGCCAGGAGGATCCGGGCTGGAGTGCAAGGAGGGGCTGGGGATGCTGCAGTTGGACTAAATGAAAGGTTCCAATGATGAGGGACCTTTGGTCACACCTGTAGGGCAGAGATCTGCCCTGAGTTGCTGGAAAAGGGAATATCAATGGTATTGATGCCATGGCAAGGGCTGTTGCTCAGCTTCCAGGTGGGATTACATGGCACAGATGGGATGTGAGGGCCAAGGCTGCTCCCTCAGGGTGCAGACAAGGGTGACAGTGCCTGAGAAGTTGCAACCAGGAAATCTGGGAAGGATTTGGCAACTTCTGCTTGGCACTGGCAGCCCCGGTGCTGAGAGCAGCAGAGGCCCAGCGGGGTGGATGGCCATGGATGTGTCCATCCTGGATATTCCATATCCATGGGCAGGCTGTTCTCGGGGTGAGGGCTGCCTGGAGTGCCCCCAGCTCCCCCGGGAGGGTCCCTGTGGGCCAGGAGGGCAGATGCTGCCTAGAAATGGAGAATATTCCTGTCTTTCTCCCCTCAGAAAGGTGAAATGACTGTTTTTGGAGCTGGATCGAGTGGATGAGGTCCCTCCAAGCCTGATGGGCTGGGTCAGGTGACTCTTGAGTTTTCTGGACTCCACCTAAGAGGAGAAACCTCTTTCCTGAAGGCACTTGGTGCTTGGAAGGTTCACTATGGAGATGCTTGGCTCAATCTCCTCACCCAGCTGCAGGAAGCCACTCCCTCCCTTTTTTTTTTTTCATTTTTTCCTCCTTTCCTCGACTCCTGGCTGCATCCAAAGTGGTACCAAATGTGGCACGGGTGATTTATGGCCCTCAGGAGCCGTGGAGGTGCCGGGGAAGCGGCGAGGCTCCGCTTGCCGTGCCTCTAATGGCTCGAATCAAATCCAAATCAGCCTTAATGGCTTTAATATTCCTCCCGTTGCCTCTCCGAGGATAATTACAATCAATAGGGTGGATTGGCTGGGAAGAATATCTGCAAATTCTGGAGTCAATTAAAGAAACACTGGCGGGAGGGGAGGTGGCTCAGGCAGACCGGGCTGTGACAGACTGGCCAGGGAGGGAGGGATGGAATTGCCAAAGGAATTTTGCTGCCCACCAGGCTTAGTGCTGCTAAAAGCTCATCCCTGCAGCTTCCAGGACTCCTGCAGGAGCTTTCTGGATGGGCAAGGATGTGCTGGGGTCTCAGTTTTATCTTTTCATCCCTGGAATATTCCTGCCTGTGCTGTGAGACAGATCGATGCCCGTTATCCCGTCCCTGTGGCCGTGAATCCGAGGAATCACACATCTGTCCAGACACTTGGACTCCTGCATTCCCAGTGTTTCAGGAAGTTAAATTTGTGTCCTTCCAGCTGCTTTGGTCCTCCAGGCTGTCCTGAGCCTCTGGAGGTGGGCATGGTGATCCTGCTTCCCTCGGACATCGGTGTCTGGCTGCCCAGGGAGCGATCCTGAAAGGCAGCAAGGAGCATCCAGAGTCCTGAGCTCAGCTTGGGGAGGGTGGAAAAGCTTCAGGTCTGCATTTGAGAGCAGCTGGAAACCTCCTGGAAGCGTTCAAAAAGTGTGGAAGTGCCACCTGGGGACGTGGTTTATCAGTGAAGACGATGGTGGTGGATTAATATTTGGGTTGGATGGTCTTAGAGGGCTTTTCCAGTCTGGATGATTCCATGAAAAGACTTCAGGGCTAACCCAGGACATTCCAGAAGCTGCAGGATGGAATTCAGTGTGGACCATGTGAACACCCCTTCCTTGCCTGTGTCTCTCTGAAAATTTGAAACTAATTCAAAGCATGGGCTGCAGTCTTGAAATAACTTCATAATTGGCCATGGCAAGGATGTGATTTTCGTGGATCAGAGCAGCCAGAATGCAAAGAAAAATGTATGGACCAGCTTGGCAAGAGGGAGGAGAGAAATGGAGCCAACAGGTGCTTGTTCAAGCCATGTGGAAGTATTGGTGGAGCAGGATTTTCAGGAATGTGGGCTGGGATCAAGCCCAGACCTTTGGTGTAAAGCCTTGATCCACCTTGGAGCGCTGGCCCGAACATTCAGGGAGAAAATGTTGGCTTGGAGGTTGTCACTGAGTTGGTTCTCACTTAAAATGAGCATTAATTGCTTGATTGAGCCGGCCTGAAGTGCGAGTTCCCTCCTCCCCAGGGACGTGATGTTGTCTGGGATGGGAGTGCTGGGAGCAGGGAACAGCCAGGGATGAATGCCTGGAAGGAATTTCTCCAGCCAGGAGCTGTCAGTGTGGGAACTTCTGCTTTCCAAAATCCAGCTTGGGGCTTGCAGGAAATTGCATTTCTGTCACTGCTCAGCCAGACCTTCCCTGTCCACCTGACAGCTCCTATCCCTGCTGGATCTGAGCACCAAACTCCTCCCCAGGCACCTGGAAAAGGGAAATCCACGCTCAGGGAGGTTCTCCAGGGCAATTCATTTGTTGTGAGGCTTTGACATGGAGAACAAACCTTTTGAGTGTGGAAAAAGCTGTAATTCTGCGTTGTTCCAGTGTCCTGGGAGTTGGGATGAGCTGCAGGATTGACCCAGCTGCTGGTGGATCAGGACAGCCCTGGACTTTGGCCACTTCCCACCCAGCTCAAAGGTTGGCTGGGAGATTCCTGACCCTGCCCAAGCGAGCAGTGCCATTGCCTTGGGAAAACATCCAGAGGCATTTTCCAGCTGCTTGGTGGGAATTCCATAGATTAGAGGGAATTCCTTTGCTGCTTCTCAAACCGGGCCAGGCAAAACTCCCAGGATTAAAAATCCTGAGGAAAATCTTGGCTGCCATCGTTGCTGCTGAGCCTTTCCTTAAGGGGAGAGCCAAACACAAGGGGGAACAGCCTATGGATTCTGTCTGTCTGGATGATTCTCCTTTTCCCCAGTGCTGCCATCATGTGAATTCCTCCAGGTGATGGAGCCCAGTCGGTTGGTGAGTGAATGTGTCCTGTGGGATGTGGAAAAGCTGGAAAAGTTGGATCCTTCCAGCACTAATTGTGGTGCAGGCAGCAGTGGATCTCCCTTTAGTGGGATGCTAAGGGATCATTGTTGTGATCTGCCTCTGTAAAACCAGTAAATATATTATAAATGAGTATTTTTGGATTTCCAAGGAGAGCAATGAGCCTTTATGCCAAGCAAAATTTGGAATATCTCAGAACAGCGTGGGGATTTTTTAAACAAAGGGAAATTCTGGAGCCTTGCACTCCTCCCCTAATTCTTCAAATTCCCACTTGAACCCAAGTGTCTCAGGTTGGAATAGCAGCAGGCAGCAGGAGTTCTGATTTCCCAGGATAATAATTATGTACTTAGGCAAATATTCCTTGCTTATTAAGTGGGATAAATGGAAGGCAGGGGGGTTTAATTCTCACAACTGCCCTGTGCTGTGCAAAACCTGTTATTTTCCCTCTGGATGGAGAGCATGGATGTGCTCTGCCTGTGGGATGGGGTGTCTGGAACACCTGGAATTGTGGAAAATCCAGGTGCATGTGGAGGGAGAAATTGTAGACAGAGGACATTTAAAAACCAGAGGAAAAGAGGTTTATTCAGTGCAACTCCAACCACATTGAAGATCTGCTGGAGCACTGGAAAACCAGGATTGTCCTGCCTCCAAAATTCCAGGGACCTCAGGGATGTTCTAATTATTCTAAACGATTTAAATATTGTTCAGATATTTAAAGATCTGTTTAAATATTCTCAATAATGCTCCAGTATCCCCCACACCCTCACAGAGTTTGTTTCTGTGAGCAGCAGGATTGCCTTAGCAGTGATAAGAACAGCAGGAATTGTGATTTATTTCCTTCTTCCTCTCTGCCTGGATTTAAGGTGGTTTGGATTTAACTGGTTGGAAAAGCAGGTGCAGCACATGATTATTTTATCAAGTTTGTGTAGAAACTGTGAAGAAATTGCTCAAAGCATCATTACTCCTACTCCTAACAGCAAAAAATCAGGAAAATCAATATCAGTGACATAAATTTGTGTCCCCATCTCCCCAGGATGTGCTGCAGCCCAAAGGAGCCTTAAGGGAGCAGCAGATTTAGTGGGAAAAATGGACTTTTTTGAGGAGAAAACCTCTTGAAAGGATATCTAAAATCCCAGTGTAATTCACCAAAGTTGGGTGTAATCCCCACTGGGAGGAAATGTGATTTCCCAGCTGCTCCCAATGTCTCACTGTAGGTATTCATTTCATTTTATAAAAATGAAGCTGTTTAAAATAATCCCATCATCTGCTCAGTTTGATGTTTTCCAAGGCTGGACACGGTGATCCAGGAGCTCCTGTGGAATTCTGGGCACAATAACACTGCTGAGGGGGCTGAGGAGAACCAGAATGTGGTGTGTTCAGGCTCTTCGATCTCAAATAATTCTGCTTTTGTGTAGGAATTCCTTCAGTTAGAACAAAAAAGATTTAAAAATCTCTCTTCCAGCTCTGGCTCTGAAATCAATCCTGCTCCAGCAGAGCTCCCATGGATTCAGTGGGAAACGATTTTCCCTCTTCCAATTATCCTTTCACATGAGGTGCTCCATAATCCCCCTTTCCCTGGAGGTTTTCCAGCTTTTCCAAGCCCTCAGATCATTTTGGGGCACCTCATCTTTCCCTGTGGAGTCGTTTGCGTCACCAGAGTGGGAGATCTTATTTATAGCCCCCATCTGGGAGTGCAGCTCAGTGATCTATAGATCTCCTTTAATGAGAAAATCACACCCAGGGCCATTTATTCCTGCTGGTTCCTCTGGAAATCCGAGAGGAAATAGGATTTTCAAGGAGAGAGAAGTGCCAGGCTGAGATTTAATCCTCTCTATGGTAGAGGCAATGTTAAAAAATAAAAGAGAGCTCTATTAAAGTGCTGGATTCTTTATGCACACAAAAGCTGCTGGTGTGTGTGGCCCGTGGGGAATCCAAATGCTTTTAGTGAGTTATTAAAAATTGAATCCAAACTTTTTTATTCCGTGTAATTCCTATATTGGATTTATTAAAGAGGGATTTGGGGAAATAGCAGCATTGTGTCCCAGGGTCATCCTCTTCTCTGGCTCCTTGGCCTGGCAGGTATTTGATGATCAACTGTTCTTAGGAGTTCAGAGGAAAAATCATTGTGGGAATCATTTTTCCGTATGGAATTCTCTGTGTTTTGCATTTGCATGAATGCATAATATGCAAGCTCTTAGCATTTTCCCTGGCACGTTCCAGCCGGCCTTTCCTTTCTTCTGCTGCTTTCTCATCTCTTATTTCTTGGTTTAAAAGCAGAAAGGCAACTTTTAGCTGGGCCTTGCAAAGATCCCAGAGGCTTTTTCCTCAGAGGAAGATTCCCAGCTTGGGGCTTCCCTGGGAGCTGCTGGGAGCAGCAGGGAAACATCCTGCTGGAAAAACACCTCCAGGGCCTTTTCCAAGTGTCTGTTTCTGGGAAGGGCAAAGTAGGTGAAAATTGGGGCGTGCTCCTGAAAACCTTGGCTACAGTCTTGACCCCCTGTTCTCCTGGAATTCCTTTGAATCCATCCTCAAGTGACCAAATTGGCCAATATTGCCATATATTAATAATATTTAAATGGCTCAAACTAAGTGCTCAGAGCACAGCCAGCCCTTCTCCCTGCTCAGAGGCTGCAGGAATTATACCTATTCCCAGGAAATACCAGTCCAGGCTGCCCATAAATCACATGGATGAGGGTTTCCCACATTTTACACCTGTAAGATGTGCCATATTCCATAGAAATAAATATATTTTGCAAGATGAGCTTGGCAGTGCTGATCCTGGGCTGTTCCCCATCCCATCCTTCTGGCAGAAATGTGGAGAAATGGAGCAGAAATGTGTGTTATTCCCAGGAAACTGTGCTGCTGCTTCGGGATAGCTCTGGTTCTCCAGATAACCATTTCCAATCCCTCCTTCCTTATTTTCCGTACCTTTCATACTCCTGGAATGACTGGGATGTAGAATTGGAATTGCTGCTACTCAGGAGAGGTGCTGGAGAGCTCCAAAAAGAATTCCAGGGGCCTGCACAGCTGGTCTGGGGAATGCTGGAGGCCTTTGGGAGTTCTGGGAGACTTTGGGAACACTGGAGGCCTTTGGGAGTTTTGGAGGAATTTGGAATTTTGGAGGCCTTTGGGAATTTTGGAGGCCTTTGGGAACACTGGAGGCCTTTGGGAACGCTGGAGGCCTTTGGTAAATTTTGGAAGCCTTTGGGAACTCTGGGGACCTTTGGGAGTTTTGGAGGCATTTGGAATTCTGGGGATGTTTGGGAATTCTGGAGGCCATTGGGAATTCTGGAGGCCTTTGGGAACTCTGGGGGCCTTTGGGAACTCTGGGGGCCTTTGGGAATGCTGGGGATGTTTGGGAACTCTGGAGACCTTGGGGAATGCTGGAGGCCTTTGGAATTCTGGAGGCTTTTTGGGAACGCTGGAGGCCTTGGGGAATGCAGGAGGCCTTTGGGAACTCTGGAGGCTTTTGGGAACGCTGAAGGCCTTTGGGTATTCTGGAGGCCTTTGGGAACTCTGGGGACCTTGGGGAACGCTGGAGGCCTTGGGGAACTCTGGAGGCCTTTGGAATTCTGGGGATGTTTGGGAACTCTGGAGGCCTTTGGGTGTTCTGGAGGCCTTGGGGAACGCTGGAGGCCTTTGGGAGTTTTGGAGGAATTTGGAATTTTGGAGGCCTTTGGGAATTTTGGAGGCCTTTGGGAATTTTGGAAGCCTTTGGGAAAACTGGAGGCCTTTGGTAAATTTTGGAAGCCTTTGGGAACTCTGGGGACCTTTGGGAGTTTTGGAGGCATTTGGAATTCTGGGGATGTTTGGGAATTCTGGAAGCCTTGGGGAATTCTGGAGGCCTTTGGGAATGCTGGAGGCCTTTGGGAACTCTGGGGGCCTTTGGGAATGCTGCAGGCCTTTGGGAATGCTGGGGATGTTTGGGAACTCTGGAGGCCTTGGGGAATGCTGGAGGCCTTTGGAATTCTGGAGGCTTTTTGGGAACCCTGGAGGCCTTTGGGAACGCTGGAGGCCTTGGAGTATTCTGGAGGCCTTGGGGAACGCTGCAGGCCTTGGGGAAGGCAGGAGGCCTTTGGGAACTCTGGAGGCTTTTGGGAATGCTGAAGGCCTTTGGGTATTCTGGAGGCCTTTGGGAACGCTGGAAGCCTTTGGAATTCTGGGGATGTTTGGGAACTCTGGAGGCCTTTGGGTATTCTGGAGGCCTTGGGGAACGCTGCAGGCCTTGGGGAAGGCAGGAGGCCTTTGGGAACTCTGGAGGCTTTTGGGAATGCTGAAGGCCTTTGGGTATTCTGGAGGCCTTTGGGAACGCTGGAAGCCTTTGGAATTCTGGGGATGTTTGGGAACTCTGGAGGCCTTTGGGTATTCTGGAGGCCTTGGGGAACGCTGCAGGCCTTGGGGAAGGCAGGAGGCCTTTGGGAACTCTGGAGGCTTTTGGGAATGCTGAAGGCCTTTGGGTATTCTGGAGGCCTTTGGGAACGCTGGAAGCCTTTGGAATTCTGGGGATGTTTGGGAACTCTGGAGGCCTTTGGGTGTTCTGGAGGCCTTGGGGAACGCTGGAGCTCAGAGCCAGCACTGCCTGGAGGATCCCACACTCAGCTTTAGGCCCCAGAAATGGTTTTTAGTTAATCTGGGGTCTGTGTTGGGCCAAATAAAAGCAGAAGCAAACCAGAGCAGCTCCAGGCCCGGATCCAACCTCGCAGCTTTCCGTGCCCTGAGTCCCGAGGGAATCCCGGGGATGAGGTGTCAGTGAGGCAGCAGCTGCAGCTTCACAAGAGGATTTTTGGTTGTTACAGGAGCGGATATGGAGGGAAATCGGTAATCTTGTCATGGTGGGGAAATAACAGTTTCCTGGAAAATAAACTTTCCCCAGGGAAAGCCACCAGGAGCATCCCTGTGCCTTGGACACGCTGCTGCTGTTTGCAGCGTGGAGATGAGAATTCCTTGGAGAAGCTGAGCACTCCTGTGCTCCCCAACACAGCAGGGACATGTATTTTATCCTTCCGAGCTGGAATTCCCTGCTGTAGCACCCAGTCTTCCCATTGCCTCTCCTTTCCTTCCCGTGCCTCAGGGATTGGGTGCCCCCCATTCCCTATTTCTGTTTTCTCCTGAAAATCCAGCTGTGCCCGTGGTTCCAGAGCCAGGCTCAGCTCCAGCACAGCCTGAGCCACCTCTCCTTCCTAATCCCCCTGTTGTCCTGTGCCTCCATCCCAAGATAAAACTGCAGCTTGCACCGTGGTGCTCATCCCAGTGAATCCTCTGGGAGCGAGCGCTGCCTCTCCTGGGAATTCCTGCCACCAGGAACTCCGTGGCTCAACTCAAAGGCTCAATCCGATGGTGTAAATGAAAAAAAGAATAAAAAATATCCCAAATCCAACCTCTAATAACCCCTCACGTGCCTGTCTGTAAAAACTGGCCCAGTTCCAGCAGACACCTTGAAATGAACCACCCAGGATCTCCATCCTGTGGAAAGGTTCCAGGAGAACTGAAGGAGCAGGAAAAGCTGCAGGCTGCCAGAGCGAGAGGAAAAGAATGCCTGAGGTAGAACAGGAGAGGGAAAAAAAAGGAGATTTAAGAGACCAGTGTTGTTTTCTTGCTCTTATATGGTGCTGCTGTGCCACCAGCAGCTCCCTGGCTCCATGACTAATGAGGCTCAGCTGGGATCCACCCTTGCTTATCCTGTTATTTTTAGCTTTTTCCAGCCTCCTGCTGCTGTGCCTGCCCTGTCTCATTCGAAATACTGAGTCTGCACCCTCAGTGGTTGTCCAGAGCAGGCAGGACTGGGCTTTCTCATCCCTGAGGGAATTGTTTCTGGAGCTGGCAGTGACACCCGTGGAAGAGGAATCACCTTTGTGACCCAGGCAGCTCCAGACAAGAGGATTCATTTTTGCCCTTTCTCCCAGTGACCCTGGAGTTGGGAGACAAACTCCAAAAATCATCTTTACACCCGCTTTGAAAAGGCTGGGAATTGAAAATGATCCTGAAGCAGGAGCAGGGCTTTAATCAGCCTGGGAGAGCAAGGATTCCATGGAAATGTCACTGGGGTGGGAGCAGGTACAGAAATCCCACATCCTCTCCTTAGCAACCATTAAGTTCCTGGTCTGGGGCCAAAAGCCATTTCTGGGTGGAATATGAAACCCTTTGAGTTGTGGCAAAATCCCTGGAATTGCAGGCTGGCCATGCAGGCAGAGGGAACCGAGCTGATTTCAATCCAGGGGATTCATTAATTAATTACTCCTGGGTGTGGCGTGTCCAGTGTGCTGCACTTGCATTTATCCAGCCACAAAAATCCAACTGTGTTTGCTCCATCCTTCCCAAAATCCCTGATCCCAGCAGGGTTTGAACCTCTCGGATTTGGGGACACTTGGGTGCATATTTTAAGGAGGCCTCTTAACAAGAGTGGATTTCTGCCAAAAACTTTGGAGTTATGGGCATCAGCCTTCGGAGCTGAGGGAAAAATCCCCTTCTATTTTTGTCCTGACCATGACTCAGAGAAGATTTGTCCCTGCAAAGTCACTCCTTTTTTGAGGAGGCATTTAAAGGCCGCTGCTGTCACCTGTTTGGCTCAGGATATTCCTATTTTTGGTGGTTGGCTCTGTTTAAAAAGGACAATTTTTCATTCCACATCCACTTTGTAGCGTGCTGTGTTTATTTTTTCAGCCTGCGAGTCCCAGGCCTGGGCTTTTGCCACCCCTTTTGCAATTAAAATTACAAAATAAAGCCATAAAGAAATGAGGCCTCTCAGCTGTTCCCACCGGGAAGCACAAAGGGAATAGGAAAGGATGGATGGGCTGGAAGTGATAGGAGTGGGATAATCCCATCTTCATTCCCAGATTTTGCCCTCTGGCTCAGTGGTTTATTTATAATTAATAACTTGATTTTTGTTGTTGGCTGAATGCAGGTGCAGCACACTGGACACATCACACCCAGAACTAATTAATCAATGAATCCCCTGCATTTAAATCAGCTTGGACTTCCCTCAGCCTGCAGTTCCAGGGATTTTGCCACAATTCAAAGGGCTTCGTATTCCACCCAGAAATATTCCCCAGACCAGTAACTTAAGTGTTGAACAGGAATTTCTGTTTGTGCTCCCAATCCAGCAAGGTTTCCAAATAATTCCTGCTGTCCCATCCTGTCCTTCATCCTCAGGGAAAATCCCTTGTTGGGCCATTTTTTCCCCTCTTGGAAAAATCCATTAATTCCTCTCCCTGCTGCTGTTTTAATGGGGCTGGAGGGGGCAATTTTGTATTTTTCAAATCTCTTTTCAAATATAGCAAATTTCTATTGGAAACATGAAAATGAACCAAATAAATGGCAGAGGAGGGATAGGGAAATTTGGCTGGACAAGCCTGGCTGTGCTGCTCACGGATTTGAGCAGGGCTGATAAATCTCCTCCTAAATTTGTCATCAGAGATCAGATGAGGATGTTACTTACGGGTCACTTTGAATGATGTTGGTTTATTCTGGATCAATACGGATACAGCTGAAATTTTGGGAATCTTTGGGATTGGGAGTGGATGGGTGCATCCTGCTGCTGCCAGCACCCCTCAGCTGAGCCCAGCTTGGAGCAGAAAATGGGATTTGGAGGCAGATTTGGTTCACTGGAATTCCGTGCCGGGTGTGGACGTCCCGGCTGGCAGTGCCAGGATGCTCCTGGCAGAGGCACAGGGATGAGCTCAGGCACAGCTGCTCCAGGCAGGGACACACTGTGATCCTCAGGGACTGGGAATGCTGTGGGAACAGCTGTCCCTGCTCTGGGTTGGGTGAGGTTTGGTTTGGGTTCAGCTCAGGCAGATCCCACCCAGCCCAATCCCTCTGTTTTCTGGGAATGGCAGGTCTGCACTGTCTGTGTGTGTGCCAGCCAAAACTGGGGAAAATCGTTTGGAGCTGATGGGATTTGCTACAAATCCTCTCCCAAATTGGGCTGCAGAGTGAGGAATATGTGAATTTATTGATGCTCAGATAAAAACTGATTTTTCCTGCTAAAAAGCTGGTGTTCTCCATAGATTCTGCACACTGGGAATGCTGCATTTCTGGAAGAACTGTTGATTCCTAACAATAGAAATAAATCAGATTGCAAGGAGGCAGCTGGAGCTTTTCTCTGCTGTCTCCCCACACTCCTGAAGTGCTGGAAATAAACTGATGGAGACAGGGACTGGTTTGGGTGGGAAGGAATTTAAAGGTTATCCAGTCCCAATCCCTGCTGCAGGGACACCTCCAATTATCCCAGGGTTCTCCAAGCCCTGTCCAGCCTGGACTTGGACACTTCCAGGGATGGTGAATCCTTGGGAAAATCCATTCCAGGGCCTCACCATTCTCACAGGAAAGAATTTCTTCCCAGTATCCCATTTAACCTCTGGCAGTGGAAGCCATTCCCTGTGTCCTGTCCCTCCATCCCCTGTCCCCAGCCCCTCTCCAGCTCTCCTGGAGCCCCTTTAGGCCCTGCAAGGGGCTCTGAGCTCTCCCTGGAGCCTTCCCTTCTCCATTCCCAGCAGTGAATCCTTGGTGGGCTCAGACCTCACCATCAGAGTTCCTCGAAATTCCCTTTTAAGCACTTCTGATCCAGCTTTAGAAATTGCCCGACGGAAAATGAAGGTTCTGAGCCTTCCTGGATGGCTTCCATGGAAAAATCTGCTTGTTTTCCATATGTTTGGTGGCTTTTCTATCACTGGAGAGTTATAAATACTTGGGTGGCTTAAATGAGTCCCTGCAATTCCCTGTGAAGTGTTTGACATGGGAGGAATCAGGATGGGGAATTGCTGTATCCTTCTGCTCCAGGTTTTTAGGGCAGGGAAAATCCTGGTTTGCTTGTGTGCTTTTATCCCAAATCCATCTCTGGATCTTCAGGTGGGGTTGGAAATGTGCTGCCTGTAAAGGACTCCAGAAAATTCTAGAGAAGCAAAAAAGGCATGGAAAAGGGAAGGACATTGGGTCCTTAACCTGTTGGAGGTTTATTCCTACCTGGAGCAGAGTAACACATCCAAACTGAGGGAAAACCCCTTGGCATCATCTTCCCTCAATAAAAACAGAACAGTGCAGAGCATTATCCATGGATGTAATCCAAACAAATACTCCCCGTTCCGAGCAGATGTCGAGTATTAACTGATTAAAAATAATCGCTTTTTTCTTTATTTTTCTTGCTGGATTTAAACGCAGGGAAAGCTTTAGCTGGGCTTAAAGAGGAGCTAAATCCCTCACTCCCAGGAAATCATCAGCAAATAGAGCTGAAATCCTGGGATGCTGGATATAATTCCTGCTTCCATACAAGCTTGCTGTGCTTGGGAAGCCTTTGGGAGCCCAGCAGGAGCATCCTGGCGTGCTGGGGGGCTGGGTGGGGGCTTGTTCCCTGTCTCTCCCTCTGATGGGTGTTTTCCCTGAGGATCATCATCCCAGAGGATTCCACGGAGCTGCTGCAGGGCTGGAGCCCCTCTGGAGCCGGGCTGGGAGAGCTGGAGGTGCTCACCTGGAGAGGAGAAGCTCCAGGGAGAGCTCAGAGCCCCTGACAGGGCCTGAAGGGGCTCCAGGAGAGCTGGAGAGGGGCTGGGGACAAGGGATGGAGGGACAGGACACAGGGAATGGCTTCCACTGCCAGAGGGCAGGGATGGATGGGATCTTGGGAAGGAATTCCTGGCTGGGAGGGTGGGGAGGCCCTGAAATGGATTTTCCCAAGGATGCCCCTGGATCCCTGGAAGTGTCCCAGGAGCAGCCTGGGACAGGGGAAGGTGTCCCTGCCCATGGCAGGGGTGGGGCTGGATGGGCTTTAAATTCCTTCCATCCCAAACCATTCCACAATCCTGCAATTCTCTGAAAACAGAAACAAAACATTCCCAGGTCTTGAACTCCTCCCTGATTTTCACCTGCTCCGTGCTCCAGCTACGTATTTATTTTGGGACTGGAAAAAAAAGCAACCAAACAAACCACGAATTGAGCCTGGCTTTTGTATCAGCCGGGTGAGTTGGCCAACACCAGCCTGGAAAATAAACCCTCCCACCTGATAAGGCCCCTCTGGGAATGCCTGTGGGCAGGAAAACATTCCTGGTGTTTCCAGCAGGAATTCCATGTCTGGCCTGCCTTGCTGCTGCTCCTGCTTTTTCCCCCCTCCCATTCCAAAGGTTTGTGGATGAAGCCCTTGGAGCTGGGGGGATCAGGCGAAGAGCACGACACGAGTGTGTAAAAATCAATGTGTGGGCCAGTGGGAATGCCAGAAACGTCGGGAAAAGGGCTGGATGTGGCTTTGCTGTGAGGAATAATCCGAGATCCTTCCCTTCCCTCCCTCCCACGGCTCCCAGCGCTGGGAATGGGAGGGCTCGGCTTCCCTGCCCGGCGTTATCCCTTTGAAGGAGCGTTTTTCCCAGCGGGAATGAGGATGGGAGAGCCGAGAACCTCCCTGTGCTCCTCCCTCCGCCCTGTTAATGATTTCCTTGGAGCTGGGGCAGCCAGGGAAAGCACAAAGTCTGGGAATTCCCTGCCTGCCTTTGCCACCTCAGCGCTGCCGGAGAGGGACAAGGCTCGGGATGTGCCAGGGGGCTCCTATGGGCTTAAGAACGGGGGAAAAAACATCCTAAAAATACAAGAACGGAAGCAGAAATTCTCTCTTTCCCCCCAGAATTGGGGATACCAGGTGTTTCCTCCTTCTGTAGAAGGAAATTCCATTGTTTCACTGGAAGAATGGGAGTGTCTGGTGAAGCGGGGTTTTCTTTCCCTGCGTGTCCGTGGGCAGGGAGGTGCTGCCTGTGCCATGGGAATGAATTCCCTGTGTCCTGAGGCCCCGTGGGCATGCAGGAATCAGGCCTGGCTCGTTCCTGGTGCCCACCTCACCTCCAGGACAGGTCCTGTCCGGAGCAGCACCTTCCCAATCCCTCTGGACCAGCTCTGGAGGGGAAGGCTTTCACCCCGGTGTTGTGTCAGACCCTCTGGAGATGTTCTCCAGGCATTTCCCAGCCACACATCCCTTGTCCAAAGCTGCTTTTGGGGAAAGCTTCGGGAAAACTCGTCTGGATCATCTCACAAGTGGCATCAGACATGTTAAATTAGGGGGTGCCTCGTTAGGAAATGCAAACCAGGCAGGGCAGGCACCCCCTGGGGATTTTTCCCAGCTGGAAAGGGGCTGGTGGGGGTCCCAGGAGCTTCCCACTGGATTGTGGCTCCATGGAAAGCAGCAGCCTGTGTTCATCCTTCATCCAAGAGCATTGCTTCCCGCTGACCCAGCTGGAAAACTGCCAGCAACCTTTCCCTCAGTTTAATCCCTCTCAGCTTTAATCATTACCTGCCTGCCCCCCTCCTTCCTGCCGGGGAATGCGAATGGAGCTGGAGCAGAGGAGCAGATCCAGAGGTGGAGGATAATTCCCGGCCTTTTCCACCTCCATGGCTGGCTCCGTGTCCTGGGGGAAGAGCCTGCCTGGGAACAGGTGGCTCTTCTGCAGCAGGTGAATGTGGCTCTCTCTGGGATCATTTTTCCAAAGGGAAAAGCTGTTGATTCCTGGGGGGATCCACTCCAGCCCTGGGAATGGGGAGATGGGCACCAAGCTTTGAGTCACCGCTGGAATGAGGAGAGGAATTGGGAGTTTTCTTGTGATGCACAGAATAAATGGAATTTGAGTTGATGTAATGCATGGAGCCGCTTTTAGCTTGCCACAGATCCTTCTCTGAACAAAGCCAAGGTTATGCAGCAAATTGCAGAGTGGGGATGGTTTATTTGGATGAATTTTTATTTTGATGTCTGCTTGAATGGGATTCTCTTCAGATCCAGGAAAAACCAAGGATGACTTCACCCTCTCTTAAAGATTTATGCAGAATATATTAATTTTTTCTTTTTAAATGAAGTGTCTTTATTTTTTTTAAAGCTCTACTGCTGCAGGGGAGAGAGAGCACTGGGGAGGAGGGTCTGGGGGTTCTCTCCATCTGTGCCCCAGCTGCACAGGGACTCCAGGGATTCTCCATCCATCCTTCCACAGCTGCTCCAGCCTCTGTGCTGGTGGGAAGCTGGGAAAGCTGGGGCAGGGTGATGATCCCACAAAGGCCTTTTTTTTTTCTAGAGGCACATCTGGTGTGGGGGAATCAAATCTGAGCTGCCCTGAGCAAGTGTTCCTGGATTTCAGTCATGTGAATCCCTGAACAGCTGGGCCTAGGAGCAGGGTAAATCCCTGTTTGCTGAAAGAAAGGAGGGAAGAAGCCATGGAATTTCTGCTGCTCCCTGCCTGGCTGGGAGTGCCCAGGGCATGGTGTGAGCCCAGCCTGTGACTCCATCTTCGCTCTCTGGGTGTTTTAGTGCCCCTTGGATGAGCTGTGTCCGGCCAAAACAGGGATTGAAAATGACATTTTGTGTGTCCTCACCCTCCAGCCGCGGCCAGGGCCAGACTCTTGTAAATGGGGCTGTTGGGGTTCGTGCTGTGGTTGGAAAAGACCTCCAAGATCACCCAGAGCTCACTGAACCACATTCCCAAGTGCCCCGTCCACTCGTTTTTTGAACCTTGCCAGGGATGTGGCTCCACCGCTGCACTGGGCAGCCCTTTCCCATGCTGAACCCACCCTTCAGGGCAGGATTTTTCCCGGATATCCAAGCTGGGCCTTTTCCCCGTGTCCCCTGGCTTTCCCTGCCCCAAACCCGGGTGTGCGGCGGGGCCGGGGCCAGGTGGGCGCTGGGGCCGAGCTCCGCTCCCTCCCTGCCGCCTGCAGGAGGCAAAAACGCCCGGGAATGTAGGGCACAGCCTCTCCCAGAAATTCCCGCGCGGGATTCCCGAGGAGCAGGCACAAGGAAGGTGTCTGGAGCTGTTTTTTCGGGGCTGGCTGCTTTTGGGTGCCGGGGGGGCCGCGCTGCATCCCCCGCCGGGCGGGTCCCGGGGGGCTCGGGGGGAGGTTGGACCTGCGGCTGCCGCAGCATCGCCGGGGCCGGGGGAGCCTCCCCGTGCCCGGGGGGGG
>WAAE01016557.1:80065-90197 GCA_013400495.1 Nicator chloris
CCCCATCCTCCTCCCCCTCCCCCGCCGGGGCCGCGGCGGCTGCGGGCGCTGCCGGCGGGGCGGCAGCGGCGGATGATGCACCGAGATGGTTCACCAGGAAAACTGCTCCTACCAGGTAAGGGGCGAGCGCGGCCTGGCCCCCAGCCCCGGGCAGCCCCGGGCCACCCCTGGCCGGAGCCAACCCCGGTCTGTGCCACCCCTGGGGCTGCGGCAGCGCGGGGCCGCCGCTTCGGGTTTGGATCGAGCATCCCGGGGTTCGCTCCGAGCACCCCGGGGTTTTGTACCGAGCATCCCGGGGTTTTGTACCGAGCACCCCGGGCGTCGGACCGAGCACCCCGGGGCTTGGCAGGCAGAGCAGCCCCGGGGCTTTTGTGCTCGCCGTGTGATGCTCGGAGGCGCAGTGGGGCCGGGGATGCACTGCCCGCATCCCGCTGCCTGCCCGGGCCCCGCTGCCTGCATCCCGCTGCTTTCCTGCCGGGATAAAACGGCTCCCTGGAAGCGAGAGAACCGCGGGACCGCAGTCTCGGAGCTGCCGCAGAGCGGGGATGTCTTTTTTAGACCATTTCCTGCGCTTCCCACGTTTCTGCGAGCTCAGGGTGGTGATTCACGGGCTGCGGGCTGCTCCTGGTTCCGCAGGAACCGGGCAGGGATGGGGCTGGTTATGAGCGTGCATCCCGGCCGCCCCATCCCTGGGGGTCCCCGTGTTTGGGGAACATCGGGATTATTTCAGTGGGGAAATTGAGAGCTGGGATGGGCTGCGTCTGTGGCTTCATTTCCCTCTGGAGGGAGGATGGGTGCTGTGGGTGCACCTGCACGGGAAGCAGCTCATTTAGGGGCTCCATGGCTCAGTTAGGGGCTCCGTGGCACATTTAGGGGCTCGATGGCTCAGTTAGGGGCTCGATGGCTCAGTTAGGGGCTTCATGGCTCATTTAGGGACTCCGTGGCATATTTAGGGGCTCCGTGGCCCGTTTAGGGGCTCGATGGCTCAGTTAGGGGCTCCATGGCTCATTTAGGGACTCCGTGGCATATTTAGGGGCTCGATGGCTCAGTTAGGGGCTCGATGGCACGTTTAGGAGCTCGTTGGCATGATTAGGGGCTCGATGGCACATTTAGGGACTCCGTGGCACATTTGGGGGCTCGATGGCTCATTTAGGGGCTCGATGGCACATTTAAGGGCTCGGTTGCACATTTAGGGGCTCGATGGCTCAGTTAGGGGCTTCATGGCTCATTTAGGGACTCCGTGGCACATTTAGGGGCTTGATGGCACCGGCCAATTATTAAATGCACCAACATCAGTCCCTCCGGCACGGCGATGCTGAGAAATGCCTTTGCCTGGGTGCAGTGAGGATGTTTTGGAAAACCCCCGCTCCCAAACGTTCCCAGAGCTGGACCCTCAGCAAGCAGGGCTTTGCCCAGGCCAGCGCCCCATCCTTGTTTTTCCTCCATTCCCGTGTTTAATTCCAACTTCAGGCCGTGTTTTCCGACAAAATATCTCAGATGCAGAATACCTCACGAAGGGAAAAGATCCGAAGCAGAGAGGAGCTGAAATGATCTTTCACGGATTATATTCAGTCTAGCAATTCTGGATGTGAATTTCCATTTTTAAGCTCTTTGGGGGGGAGAAAAAAAACCCTGTGGCGTTTTTTGGGGTATTTTTTTCCCAGCCTTTTGATTTCCCTGCGGCTCCGAGCCTGTTGCTCTGGCCAGCCGGGATAAATGGGGCCATTGTTTGGGAGCAGCGGATGTTTTCCCAGCATACTCAGGAACGCACGGGTTAAAGGTTGGGCATTGTTTCCCGGCTGGAAGCGGCTCCAGGGGGTGGGATGATGATGGTGATGGTGATGATGATGATGGTGATGATGATGCCGAGCTGCGGCACAGGCCTGGCCAAAATCCCTGGGTGTTACTGCGACAGCGCTGCCGCCTTTCCCTGCTTCCATCCCCTGCTTGTTTGTGGAATGGTTCCTCTCCTCCAAACCCTTAAATATTAGAGGGAAACCAGCCAGAAACCACGCAAATCCTAGGAAAAAAAAAATCCAGGGCAACATCTTTTCAATTGAAGTGTGTTTCCAAACCTTCCTAGGGCGCTGCAGAGATTAAGAGCAGCCCCAGCCCCCTCCCAAGCCCATTAACCCAAAGGCCGAGTTTTAATCCCTTTGTGGATGGCAATCCCGGGCTTTGGGATCACGCTGGAAGCCAGCCATGATGGGATTTCGGTGGCTGCCCCGGGGAGGGGGTGGCAGGTTCATCTGCTCTGCTCCCTCCTCACACCCCTGTTTGTTTTGGAGCTGCTTAAAGAAACTAAAAATAAATCAAAGAGAGGAACAAGTCAGCACCTGGGAAAAACTTCAAAATGGGTTTGTTTTAAAGGATTCCAGCAGGAAAACTCTGGCGTGGCCAGGTCACGGCTGGGCCACCAAGTGCATGGCAGGGAGGGAGCTGGGAATGGGGCAGGTGCTGAGGAAGAGGAGGATATTCCTGTCGTGTTCCATTCCTTGCCTCAAATCCCTGATTCCCCCAGAAATGAGCTGTCAGTGCTGGGCTGGGAAGTGCAGGTGGCCCTGGCCTCTCCTGGGGTCTGGATGTGGCTGAGTCAGGTGAATTCCTTGGATTTAGGCTGGATCTTCCACGGCCTGGAGGCTCCAGCATCTGCCACCTTTTCCATGGATGCATCCTGGAATCAGGCTGGATGCTGCCACTCTCTGTGCCATGGATTTCTCTCTTAATGATGCTTCTTATTTATTTTCTTTCTATATTTCTATATAGAATATTTCTAGATATTTCTTTCTAGATATTATTTTCTTATTTTTCTCATTGATTCCAATTTATTTCCTTATATCAAGCGTTTTATTTAGGGCTCCATAATTCCTCCTGCAGTCTGACCAGGAAAACCTTGGCTGGTGCCCTGTGGGTGATGTTTTGTGAGCTCCTGAGCCCACATGGAATAAAAATCCAGCGTGCAAATCCAGGCTTTGGCCCAGAAAGAAAGGTTTTATTCTGCTGCGTGGTTCAGCTGGGCTTTGCTGGCCCTCAGCCTCAGCCAGGCCTTCAGTTTGCTCTGTAAATCTGTATTTTCAGCAGGGCCTGACAGATCCATGGAGCACTGCTGGGCTCCTCAGCCTCTTCCTGCTTTAATCCACGTTTTTTACCATGGCTGTACAAGTGGGTGATGTGTCTAAATCACGGATTTTTTAAATTTCTGATTAAAAGCAGAGAATTGAGGGGCACCCAGTGCCCGTGCCTGAGGCAGGAGGCTCCCAGTTGCCCCTGGGAACAGGATTTGGCTCTGAGTTTTGGCACCAGGCGGGGGCTGAGCTATCTGCTGGCAGCAGGGTCGCTCTGGAGATGGTTCCAGGCTCCACACGTGCGAGGAAAATTAAAAAGGAGAAGAGATCTGAGGAGAAAAGGGATTTTATTGGCTTAGAAATCATCTTTGAGGTGGGGCAGGGGGTGTGGTGGAGCCTGCCTGGATCCCTGGGGTTTTCTGGGATGTGGGATGTGTCCAGGTGTTGGGATTGACTTTATCTGGCTGCTTTGGAGAGGGATCTGTTGGCAAAGCCTGTGTCAGGGAGGTGCTGCTGTTCCTGTGCCTTGGGAAGGTGCTGGTGCCACTCTGGATCAGGCTGGAAGCCCCAGGGACGAACCAGGCCAGGCTGGATGCTCCTCACCCTTCCCAGGACCCCAGGGAACCACAGAATCCCCACATAAAATTCACAGGCTTGGAGCACGAAGTGCTTGTGAAAGAAATTAAAAGAATTGGAGACTTCATGAGGTTTCTTTGATCTTGGGGGGGTTTGGAGGCTCCAGAAATGAGCTGACATCACCTTTTTCTTTGAATTAAGTGCAAATTCTGGTGGCAAAATGTAACTCCAAGGGACAGGCCTTGGGGAAAACCTGAAATTCCATGAAAATCCAGTGTGGAGAAGCTGGAGAGCTGCTGGCCTGGCCTCCAGCCCACGGAGAATGCTGCAGGCTGGCACAGCTGAGGAGGCTCCGTGCCACTGCCCCGCGTCCCACCGCGGTGACAACAAAACAGAGCCTTTGTTAGGGAGCTCTGAGGCCTTGCTCAGACAGAGATCCCAAAAAAAGGCTCTGCCAAGCGCTGGAAAAGCACTTGGAGTGTGCTAAAGCTCAGGGAAGCATCACCAGGGGGAGGCCTTGGGGTCAGCTCATCCCTAAATGTCACAGGCTTGCAGGAGCCTTGTGCTGGGGAGGGGCTGGTGGGAGAGGTTTATTTCAACACTTGCAAGAAAATCAAGGTTTTGTGGAATGGAAACACAGAGGACAGAATAATTTGGATTGAAAGGGGCCTTAAACCCCATCCTGATGGGCAGGGACACCTCCCACTAGCCCAGGTTCCTCCAAGCCCCATCCAAGCTGGCCTTGGGCACTTCCAGGGGTCCAGGGGCAGCCACAGCTTCTCTGGGAATTCCATCCCAGGGCCTCCCCACCCTCCCAGGGAGGAATTCCTTCCCAATATCCCGTCCATCCTGCTCTCTTCCAGTTTAAAACCATTTCCCCTTGTCCTGTCACCCCGTCCTCTTGTAAAGAATCTCTCCCTGACAGTTCTGGCAGCTTGAGATTCCAAGATCCTGGAATTCACCTCAACCCCCTGAGTGCTCCATGCCCATGATTTTGGCAGCTTGGAGGGCTGCCCTTGAACTCTGCTGGGAATTCATGGGGTTCCTCTCCTCCCCTGGGATCCAGGCATGTTTGGGATCTGATCCCAGCAGGAAGGGGGAATTCCTCCCCCTCTGGATCACACCTCAGCCCTGGGGGGATTTCACTGACTCCAGCAACGCTTTGATGCTCAGGAAAGGGGAATTTTGCTGCTTTCTTGTCCTTGAGCCATCAAGACGTGTTCCCAGCACCCCGAACTCGCCGTGCCCTATTTCCTCTCCTCACTCAGGGATGATTTCAACACTTCCATGCCCTTCCCCGCGGTGCTGGCTCCGTGTGCTCTCATCCCAGGGACCCCCCCAGCTGACCTGCCCCAGATTTGGCTGCTCTGAGCTTTCCCTTAGTGCTGGAAAAGGGAGCTGGGGCTCTTCCCCCCTCCTGCATGGCCGGGGGAGCTGTGCCCATGGAGAGGCAGTGGGATCTGCATTCCGCAGGCACCGGTGCCAGCACGGAGCCCTTTTTTTGGGATGTTCCAAGCAGAGGGATGGTGGTGGCTGTGGGTCAGGCAGCCCGTGGGGAAGGGGCTGAACACCAAAGGGTTTGGTTCCTGTGCTGAGAGAATCCCAAAATTAATTTCCCTTTTGATACCCCAGATTTAAATC
This sequence comes from Nicator chloris, assembly GCA_013400495.1. Lineage (NCBI taxonomy): Eukaryota > Metazoa > Chordata > Aves > Passeriformes > Pycnonotidae > Nicator > Nicator chloris. The sequence continues at coordinate 85,348 of WAAE01016557.1, forward strand.
GGGCTTTTCCAGCAGGGAGGTGCCCATCCCAAGGGAGCAGGTCCTGGCACTGAGGAGGGCCCCAAATGTGTCCCCAGCCACGGTTCCAGGGGCTCCCAGCTGTGCTTCTTAGCCAGGTTTGGGGTTTCTCCATGGCCTGGAACAGCTCCTGGATGCAGGGTTTTCCCTGGAGACTGGGATCAGCTCAGCGGGATCAGCTCAGGGAATGCCCCTCTGCAGAGTCCTGGAGCATCCCAGAGGGCAGGGCAGAGGTGAGCTGGCCCAAACGCTGGGACAGGGGATAAAATATCCGAAAAACCGTGCTTGGCAAGGGTGGAAAAATTCATTATGTTTCTATTTTTAGGGTTGTGTCACTTCCTCCCCTTGGGGGTGGCTGTGGTGTCACTTGGCAGGGGTGGGCTCAGCCAGGGAGGGGACATGGGGACATCCCGGATGGATGAGGACAGGGTGATGCAGGAGTGTCACAAATCAGGAGGGGACTCCTGACAAATCCCAGGCTCAGCCCCAGCCCCTGCTCCTGGCCAGCACCGGGGCTGTGCCGTGATTTGTTTGTTTGGGATTTATTGTGTCAGGATCCAACCTCAGCCGGGAGAGGAAGTGGATTTAGCAACAGCAGGAAAGGACACAATGAGTCAGCGGCGCAGGGGAACTAAAAATAAGGAAATGTCCAGAGAACGACTTTGTTTCCTTTGGGAATTACAGTTGCAAAGCACCATCCAGGGACAAGAATGGAATTAAACATTTATTATTGCTGGTTTTGCCCTGAAAATTCGCAGTAGGTTCATGCTGGGATGCATCATTTGGGTGTTGTTAGAGCTGGGAATTCACCTGGAATTTACATTTGGGATGGAGTTATGTGAGCATGGCTTGGATATCTCATTAAACATCATAGGGCAATTAAAATTATTTATCTGTAGTTGTGTTGCACCAAAAATCGGGATTTTTCTTGCTGCTGTGCCAGGTTTGGGGGAGCAACTGTGGCATAATTCCACTTCCCTAAGGATTCCTTCTGGGAATTCCTGCCCTGAGCATGAGCTCTGCCTCCCTGCAGCTGATCCAGGCAAACCTTTCCTGCTGGGATGGGATCTCAGCACGGACAGAGCAGGATTTGTTTGGGAGGGGGTCAGTGGTGGCCTTGGGAAGCCCGGATCTCCAATGCTGGAGGCAGGAGCTGGAAGCTCCAGGTTTGCGGGCTGTGAGGCCCCCCAGGAGCCAGGGATGGAATTTTGGGGGATCCCCAGGCTCTCCCCACCCACAGGATGGGAAGCAGGGTTAGGCTGGCTGCCTCTGTTGCTTCATTGCAAGAAATACGGGAATTTTTTCCACCTGGAAAAGCCGATTTAGCCCGGGAACAGCTCCTTGCTGGTGGGTTTTGGGTGGAGTAAAAATTCCCTCCGGTGGTTCCCATTGCTGCCGCTCCTGTGCTGGATCGGCACCCCCAGGAATCCCCTGGGATAACTTCCCTGGGGAAAAGCCCCAGGAAGGAGCGAGCCCCTTGCTCCCGAGCCGGCAGCACTGCCAGGCTGGGATTTTGACATCAGACACCGGGATTTTTCCTGCCCTTGTGGAGCCGCTGGAGCCTCGGGGTTATTTTTATCCGGCGCTGGCAGCGGCTGGAGAAGGACGCGGCTCCCCAGCCCCGCTCAGCCCCCGCTCCCTGGGGCTCCCTGACTTTATTTGGGAAAACCAAGGTGCTCCGGGACAGCCGGCAGCGGAGAGGTGCGGGAAAAGCATCCCGGCCCGGGAAGCGCCGCTTTGGGGCGAGCCCTCCATGCCACGCTGCCGGCTGGGGAGGCAGCGGAGGACTGAGATGTCCCGTGGGGACCGGCAGCGAGCCGGGAGCCGGGAGCCGGGGAGATGAGCCGGGAGCGGCACCATGGAATGGGTGACATCATCGGGAAAGCAGCCCCGCCGCCCGGGGAGGGCAGCTATAAAAAGGTAAAGGGACAAAAAGGGACAGAAAGGAGCCTTTGTGTGCCACCAGGCGGGAATGCTGCCCGCATCCCGCCCAGAGCGCTGCGATTCGGGGGCTGCAGCGGGGACAATCCGCGGTTTTTGAAGTGCTGGCGCAGGGCAAACCTTGCTCCCTCCTTGCTTCCATATCTCCCGGTGATAAAACATCAGGGGAAGTTTCCAAAGGCATTCTCCCACCTGGAAACCCCCCGGGATTTTAAGGCGTTTCGTGACGTGGTTCAAAAAGTTCGACTTGGGTTTGCATTTACCCCAGGAAGAAAAAGAAGGAGCTAAACCCACATTTTCTGTGATTCTGCATTGTTTGTAAATCCCAGAATAGCCCTTGCGCTGTGCAGAGATAAAATGAGACGCCGCCTATGGCTCTGGGACTTTAAATATAGTCCTGGTCCGGGGCTGGGAATGACAGAGCCTGGCAAAAATAGCCCTGGTGGCCTGGCTGAGTGTCCCCGGGGCTCCTGCTGGGTGTCCCGGGGCTCCTGCTGGGTGTCCCGGGGCTCCTGAAGTGTTGGGTGCCGGAGGATGGGTGGGAAGGGATTGTCCCCCTCTGCTCCCCTCTCCTGAGCCCCTTCCTGCAGAGCTGGGCCAGGGCTGGGGCTCCAGCAGGAGGATGTGGAGGTGCTGGAGAGAGCCCAGAGGGGAACACGGAGCTGCTCCAGGGCTGGAGCCCCTCTGGAGCCAGTCTGGGAGGAGAGGAGAGGGAGAGGAGGGGGAGGGGAGGGGGGGAGGGAGGGGGGGAGGGNGAATGGCTTCCACTGCCAGAGGGCAGGGATGGATGGGATACTGGGCAGGAATTCCTGGGTGGGAGGATGGGGAGGGGCTGGGCTGGAATTCCCAGAGCAGCTGTGGCTGCCCCTGGATCCCTGGCAGTGCCCAAGGCCAGGCTGGATGGGTTTGGAGCAGCCTGGGACAGGGGGAGGTGTCCCTGCCATGGCAGGGGTGGGAATGGGATGGTCCTTAAGGTCCCTCCCAAGCCAAACCCAAACCATTCCAGGACTCTGTGACGTGCTGGCCTTTTCCCTGGAGCAGCCAGAGCCAGGGCTGACATTGTGTTCTCATTCCCGGGCTCCAGGTGGCTGCTGCCCTTCCGACAGGGAAGGTCAGGGGGGGGAAGAAGGAAAACATCCACCCCGGATTGTTGTGTTTTCCCCTTCAAAATCAAAAGCTGCTCTTTGTTTAAAATCATTGGGAGAACTGAATTGTCCTCAGCTCTGCACAGAGCAGAAATACTTTTATTTTTTGAGTCGGTGCCAAAATACACATTTAAGTACCACGAGGTTATGTTTTCCTTGGAATTACCTTTGCATTTTGAGGATTTGACCCATTGTTTTTTCTGTGCCAAATCAGAATATTTGATAGCCAAAACCCACCTTGCTGTTTCCCTTCTCCATTTATATTTTTCTATACCCAGCTCTAGATTTTGAGTGCAGCTGTCAGGTAATTTATTCAAAGCCTAACATCCAGTTCCCTCAGGTATGTTTTATTTCTCAGTAACTGCTCCCGGTTTTATAATAACAAATAGGACTCTGGATTTTTTTATGGTTGTTAGCCTGGGCCTGGCTTGGAAAATGGGATATTCCCAGCTCAGTCCTGGGAGCAGAGTTCCTGAGAATCCTCAGTAATGAGGATTACTGAGGATGGTGGAGAAAACAAATTGCACGTTGATTAAATGTACAGATGTCAGCCTGGGAGCAGCGGGAAACAGCAAAATTAAAACAGATCTCGAGAGACAGATGTGTCAGAAAGGAGGAAAAATGTCCAATTCTGCCTGGATTTTAATGGCAAAAGAGCAGCTTTTGGTGCCCAGGGAGGAGGTGGGGATGCTCTGAGGAGGGAGAGGTCCCAGCTGGAGTGGAGGTGGATTTCAGCTGCAGCACAAGGAAAATCAGATTTAGATGGGAAGATGTGGGAGAGCATCACCTGAGCTGGGAAAGGGGAAATTTCCAGGGCTTGGTGGAATACTGGTGCAGTGGCACAGCCAAGGGCACCCTGAGATGGGCAGCACGAGGAGCTGGCCCCAGCCTCCCTCCTTCTGCTCCCAGTTCATTTAAAAATTATTCTCACTCATTTTTCCTGGATTTTTTTTCCCTGCTCTGCCCTCCCCAGCAGGGCTGGCTATTTTTAATCCTATTTTTACTGTCTCCATGTGATTGAGGTATTGATTGTTGAAACCTAAAACCACGATGGGGCTGGGTAACACTTCAGAAACCTGGAGCTCAGCCCAAAAACTCGGTACCGCTTGGTGATGCGGGGTTTATTTTTATTATTTTAAGGATTTGAAATAAAAGGAGTTAGGTTATAAATGAAGTGTTTCGGTAAGGGATTGACAATTTAATGGGCAGGGTAATAATGTGTATAATCAGCAGTGGAGCAGGAATTAAATCATTAGTTATTTTAGGTGAATAATTGGCATTTTGTCACACTTCCTTGGACAAAAAGGTGCTGTATTTTCCTCAGGTGGGGCATGGGAAGCATAATTCCATGAATTAACCCCATGGAAGCAGCCCAGCCTTGCCTGCTCTGTTTCCTTTTGTGGCGTTTTCTGGATTGGGTATTAAGTGTTATTTTATAATTCAGTGTTTGAGGCTTTCCAAGGGTTCCTTCCAGCAGTAACTTCCTGAATTTGTTGTCAGTGCTGGCACGTGACCCATTAGTGACAGACACTGGGGGAGAATTTGAATCCAGATCTGAGATTTGCATTTTTTGCACATTGATTACACTGCTATTGATCAGGGATTCATTGCAAATCGTTTTGTTGATTGCTATTTTAAAACTACCATACATATATTTATTTTATTATTTTATATTATTTTATATTTTATATTTTATAATTTTTTATATTTTATTTTTATATTTGGTGTTGTGCTTGTATTTATATT
>WAAE01016557.1:90274-127730 GCA_013400495.1 Nicator chloris
TTTTTATTTTTATTTTTATTTTTTAGCTTTAGTTTTAGGTTTAGGTTTTTTTATTTTTTATTTTTATTTATTTTTATTTTTATTTTTTTATATAAAAATACATTTTAAAACCCAGGGATAATTTGGTCACAATGGTTTGAAACGCATCCTGAGCATGCTGGCAGGAGAGGGATTTTTGTGGGGTTGGAAGCTGCTCAGGGAAGTGGAAGGTGCTGATGGAGGTGGCTGTATGTGGATTTAGGTACAGATATTGGGGAATACATCGGGATAGATCTGTCAGGGAGTTTGGGGTGGAATCAGATGACCTTTAAGGTCCTTTCCAAGCCAAAGCAGTCTGATTCCATGTGGGGAGAGATGGGGCTGGGGATTCCCAGCGGGATGTGCTCTGTGGTTGGTGGAAGTGTGGAATGTTTGGGAGATGCTGGACATGCTGATCTGGGTGGTGGGGCTGGTGGGACAAGTCCCCTTCCCGTGCCCTGTCCCTTCCCAGATCCTCATCCTGCCATGTGTCCCTTTCCCAGATCTTCATCCTTCCATGTGTCCCTTCCCAGATCCTTCATCCTTTCCTGTCGTTTCCCAGATCCTTCATCCCTCCCTGTCCCTTCCCAGATCTTCATCCCTCTCTGTCCCTTCGCACAGCCTCATCCCTCCCTGTCCTTTCCCAGATCCTTCTTCCCTTCTTGTCCCTTCCCAGCTCTCCATCCCTCCCCGTCTCCTCCCAGATCTCCATCCCTCCCTGTCCTTTCCCAGATCTTCATCATTCCATGTGTCCCTTCCCAGATCTTCATCCCTCCTTGTCCCTTCCCAGCTCTCCATCCCTCCCCGTCCCTTCCCAGCTCTCCATCCCTCCCCGTCCCTTCCCAGAGGCTGACCCGTGCTGTCCCTTCCCTGCAGGCCCAGAAGAATGAGCGCGAGTCCATCCGGCAGAAGTTGGCTCTGGGCAGTTTCTTCGACGATGGCCCCGGGCTCTACACGAGCTGCAGCAAGAGCGGCAAGCCCAGCCTGTCCTCCCGGTAAGGCAGAGCCCAGGACCTCAGGGCAGCCTGCAAAGTGGGAGATCCCTGCAGTGGGACATCCCAGGATCATCCCTCACATGTTGCTTTTAGCCATATTGCTGAGTTTCCCACGTTTAGAACAACATCCCGAGGCGACACTCGTGTGTCATGTAAATGTTTGTAAATGATGTGGGGAAATGCTCCTTGAACACTGGGTAGAACGGGATTTGGATGTTGAGAGGATAAAGGAAAGGAGATCAAAGTTTTCTGAGTTAGGTTTCTGTCAGGTTTTCATTTAGGGTTTGGAGCAGGGTGCCCAGAGCAGCTGTGGCTGCCCCTGGATCCCTGGCAGTGCCCAAGGCCAGGTTGGAGCAGCGTGGGACAGTGGGACGTGTCCCTGCCATGGCAGGGGTGGCACTGGATGGGCTTTAAGGTCCCTTCCAACCCAAACCGTTTGGGAATTCCAAGCTCCACGATTCTGACGTTGTGATTAATGATTTGGAGAAGTGATTAATGCTCAGGAAGCACCAGAGGATGGACAAAACAAGCTCTAATGTGGCTTCCTGCCTGCCCTGCACGTCCACGAGCTCTGCTTTGGGACACGGCTCCATCCCTGGAGCTGCACCTGGATTCCTCCCGTGGGTTTTTAAGGTGTTTGCATCAAATGCTCTCCAGAAAGTCCTGTTTATGTTCAGCTGGGTGGAACCCACAGCACTGGGGAAGCATCCAACACCTCCCATGCTGGGAGTGAAGCTCCACCTGTAGCCATGGAATGGGAGAAGAAAGGAGGCTCAGGGAGGCAGAAATCCAGGGGGAATCCTGCTGTTCCAGGGGAGAGGTGCAGTTGTGGAATTAAATCGAGCTGCAGATCATTTCATGAAAGGGAAAACAGCTTTGCTGTGTGTAGTTACAGCTGAACCAGGAGCTGCTGTCTGGTAATTAGAGCACAGCTCTAATTAACGCAGCTCATCAGGGTTTGGCAGCTGTGCCCCCAGAAATTGCCAGCTGTGCCTGAAGGATTTGGTGGTTGTTAATATTTATAATGCAGGAAAAGCATTCCCTGTTGCAGGACCTACAGGAACGTTTGCAGGATGTTATTCCCGTGGTTTTGTGTGTCATTACAGAGTGGGATCGTGGAAAGCTTGGGCTGGAAGGGACCTTAAAGCCCATCCAATTCCCTCTCCATGGGCAGGGACACCTTCCACTGTCCCAGGTTGCTCCAAACCCTGTCCAACCTGGCCTGGAACAATTCCAGGGATGGGGCAGCCACAGCTTCCCTGCCAGGATCTCACCACCTTCACTTGTTCATTAATAAACAATTATTACTCCTCTTTATTTTGTGGTCACACTGACGAATAAACTCCACAGAAAGAAATGGAAAATAGGAGTTGGCTGTTCCTAAGGAGCAGCACAAACTCCCATCACACTGGGAATGAGGAATAACAGGATTTGGGGGGTTCTCCATCTCCAGCAGGTGGGGATGGGCTGGGGTCTCTCACCTGGGCTTTTCCCTTCTCTCAGCCTGCACTGGGATTCCCTGATCCTGCAGCCAGAGGAAATCATTCCTGGGGAGGGGAATGTGGGTGGGGTTAATCAATCCCAATCCAGCAGGGGAGCAGGGGGCTCTGGAAAACACCAGAATGAACTCTTGTGTTACAGGAGTGTCTTGGATACAGTGAATAAATCGTTTCCACCACTGACAAAATATTTCATTATTATATTATTATATATGCTATTTATATCTTTATATGTTTCTCCCTAGTTTTTTATTCTTTATTTGTAAATAATTTTTGTGGGGTTTTTTATAGTAACGTGTTCCGTATCTCATTGTATTCTATAGATTTTATTGAATGTAATCAGAGCTGAATAATCAAAAATAACAACGATACTCTGAAACAATGACCATAAAAAAATAACCAAAAATCCCTGCAGTGTGGGGTAATTCTGCAGTTTATAAAGTAACCAAATCCCTGAAGTGTGGGGGTAATTCTGCAGTTTATAGAAAATAACCAAATCCCTGCAGTGTGGGGGTAATTCTGCAGTTTATAGAAAATAACCAAAATCCCTGCAGTGTGGGGTAATTCTGCAGTTTATAGAAAATAAACAAAACCTGGAGTGTGGGGTAATTCTGCAGTTTACAGAAAATAACCCAAATCCCTGCAGTGGGGGGGTAATGCTGCAGTTTATAGAAAAGAACCAAAATCCCTGCAGTGTGGGGGCAATTCTGCAGCTTATAAAGAGATGACCAAAACCCTGCAGTGTGGGGGCAATTCTGCAGCTTATAAAGAGATGACCAAAACCCTGCAGTGTGGGGGCAATTCTGCAGCTTATAAAGAGATGACCAAAACCCTGCAGTGTGGGGGCAATTCTGCAGCTTATAAAGAGATGACCAAAACCCTGCAGTGTGGGGGCAATTCTGCAGCTTATAAAGAGATGACCAAAACCCTGCAGTGTGGGGGCAATTCTGCAGCTTATAAAGAGATGACCAAAACCCTGCAGTGTGGGGGCAATTCTGCAGCTTATAAAGAGATGACCAAAACCCTGCAGTGTGGGGGCAATTCTGCAGCTTATAAAGAGATGACCAAAACCCTGCAGTGTGGGGGCAATTCTGCAGCTTATAAAGAGATGACCAAAACCCTGCAGTGTGGGGGCAATTCTGCAGCTTATAAAGAGATGACCAAAACCCTGCAGTGTGGGGGCAATTCTGCAGCTTATAAAGAGATGACCAAAACCCTGCAGTGTGGGGGCAATTCTGCAGCTTATAAAGAGATGACCAAAACCCTGCAGTGTGGGGGCAATTCTGCAGCTTATAAAGAGATGACCAAAACCCTGCAGTGTGGGGGCAATTCTGCAGCTTATAAAGAGATGACCAAAACCCTGCAGTGTGGGGGCAATTCTGCAGCTTATAAAGAGATGACCAAAACCCTGCAGTGTGGGGGCAATTCTGCAGCTTATAAAGAGATGACCAAAACCCTGCAGTGTGGGGGCAATTCTGCAGCTTATAAAGAGATGACCAAAACCCTGCAGTGTGGGGGCAATTCTGCAGCTTATAAAGAGATGACCAAAACCCTGCAGTGTGGGGGCAATTCTGCAGCTTATAAAGAGATGACCAAAACCCTGCAGTGTGGGGGCAATTCTGCAGCTTATAAAGAGATGACCAAAACCCTGCAGTGTGGGGGCAATTCTGCAGCTTATAAAGAGATGACCAAAACCCTGCAGTGTGGGGGCAATTCTGCAGCTTATAAAGAGATGACCAAAACCCTGCAGTGTGGGGGCAATTCTGCAGCTTATAAAGAGATGACCAAAACCCTGCAGTGTGGGGGCAATTCTGCAGCTTATAAAGAGATGACCAAAACCCTGCAGTGTGGGGGCAATTCTGCAGCTTATAAAGAGATGACCAAAACCCTGCAGTGTGGGGGCAATTCTGCAGCTTATAAAGAGATGACCAAAACCCTGCAGTGTGGGGGCAATTCTGCAGCTTATAAAGAGATGACCAAAACCCTGCAGTGTGGGGGCAATTCTGCAGCTTATAAAGAGATGACCAAAACCCTGCAGTGTGGGGGCAATTCTGCAGCTTATAAAGAGATGACCAAAACCCTGCAGTGTGGGGGCAATTCTGCAGCTTATAAAGAGATGACCAAAACCCTGCAGTGTGGGGGCAATTCTGCAGCTTATAAAGAGATGACCAAAACCCTGCAGTGTGGGGGCAATTCTGCAGCTTATAAAGAGATGACCAAAACCCTGCAGTGTGGGGGCAATTCTGCAGCTTATAAAGAGATGACCAAAACCCTGCAGTGTGGGGGCAATTCTGCAGCTTATAAAGAGATGACCAAAACCCTGCAGTGTGGGGGCAATTCTGCAGCTTATAAAGAGATGACCAAAACCCTGCAGTGTGGGGGCAATTCTGCAGCTTATAAAGAGATGACCAAAACCCTGCAGTGTGGGGGCAATTCTGCAGCTTATAAAGAGATGACCAAAACCCTGCAGTGTGGGGGCAATTCTGCAGCTTATAAAGAGATGACCAAAACCCTGCAGTGTGGGGGCAATTCTGCAGCTTATAAAGAGATGACCAAAACCCTGCAGTGTGGGGGCAATTCTGCAGCTTATAAAGAGATGACCAAAACCCTGCAGTGTGGGGGCAATTCTGCAGCTTATAAAGAGATGACCAAAACCCTGCAGTGTGGGGGCAATTCTGCAGCTTATAAAGAGATGACCAAAACCCTGCAGTGTGGGGGCAATTCTGCAGCTTATAAAGAGATGACCAAAACCCTGCAGTGTGGGGGCAATTCTGCAGCTTATAAAGAGATGACCAAAACCCTGCAGTGTGGGGGCAATTCTGCAGTTTATAGAAAATAACCCAAATCCCTGCAGTTTATAAAAAATAACAAAAAACTCCTGCAGTGTGGGGGTAATTCTGCAGTTTATAAAAAGTAACCAAAATCCTTGCAGTTTATGGAAAATTACCAAACCCCTGCAGTGTGGGGGCAATTCTGGAGTTTATAAAAAAATGACCAAATCCCTGCAGTGTGGGGGGTAATTCTGCAGTTTACAGAAAATAACCCAAATCCCTGCAGTTTATAAAAAATGACCAAACCCCTGCAGTTTGGGGTAATTCTGCGGTTTATCAGTAGATGGTGGTAGAGGCTCTGCCTTCGTGTGACACCGAGCTCCCAGTGCCACGCTGAACTGGTCACCTGGCGAGCTGGTGGCCCTGTCCGGGGCTGGTGGCCCTGTCCGGGGCTGGTGGCCCTGCCGGGGCTGGTGGCCCTGCCCGGGGCTGGTGGCCCTGCCGGGGCTGGTGGCACTGTCAGCCCCAGGGGGTGATGGCAGTGTCACGTCTCCCCCCAGGTTACAGAGTGGGATGAACCTGCAGATCTGCTTTGTCAACGACAGCGGCAGCGACAAGGACAGCGACGGCGATGACAGCAAGACAGAGACCAGCCTGGACACGCCCTTGTCACCCGTGGTGGGTCTGGGGTCTCAGCCCGGAGCAGGAGGGCCACAGGCAGGCCCTGAGGAAGCTGATCCTGTTAAAAGAGCAGCTCTAAAGCCCAGAGCAGCATTTTCAGCCCTGAGTAACTGAGGGACAGATAAGAAACCACCCCAGGCTGCTGTGGAGCTGATGCCTTCATGTGAAGGTTTTCCTTTCCTTTCCTTTCCTTTCCTTTCCTTTCCTTTCCTTTCCTTTCCTTTCCTTTCCTTTCCTTTCCTTTCCTTTCCTTTCCTTTCCTTTCCTTTCCTTTCCTTTCCTTCCCTTTCCTTTCCTTTCCTTTCCTTTCCTTTCCTTTCCTTTCCTTTCCTTTCCTTTCCTTTCCTTTCCTTTCCTTTCCTTTCCTTTCCTTTCCTTTCCTTTCCTTTCCTTTCCTTTCCTTTCCTTTCCTTTCCTTTCCTTTCCTTTCCTTTCCTTTCCTTTCCTTTCCTTTCCTTTCCTTTCCTTTCCTTTCCTTTCCTTTCCTTTCCTTTCCTTTCCTTTCCTTTCCTTTCCTTTCCTTTCCTTTCCTTTCCTTTCCTTTCCTTTCCTTTCCTTTCCTTTCCTTTCCTTTNTAACCTTCCCTTCCCAAACCTTCCCTTCCCAAACCTTCCCTTCCCTTTCCCCTTTCCCAGGGAATAGACAGGAAGTGGTATCTGCTCCCAGCAGCTTCCCTCTCTCTTTCTGTGTGGATCCAATGTTATTTTTGGATATAACACCACAGCCCTGGGTGTTTCCCTCCAGTTTAACCTTTCAACACCTTCTGCTCTGCTGGCCTCCTCTTCCCCTTTAAAGCCAAGGAGGCCTAGCTGGGAATCACTCTGATTTTTAAAGACAATCCTGTGGATTAAGATAAAAAATAAAGCCATGCCCTTCACAGTTTCTGTAGGTAAAAAAAAAAAAGGCACAAAACCAGGTCAAACTTTGCTGTGGCTTCTGTGCTTCCCCAGAGCAAGCAGAGCTCGTCCTACTCGGACAGAGACACGACGGAGGAGGAGTCGGAGTCCCTGGATGACATGGATTTCCTCACCAGGCAGAAGAAGCTCCAGGCTGAAGCCAAGATGGCCTTGGCTATGGCAAAGCCCATGGCCAAGATGCAGGTGGAGGTGGAGAAGCAGAACAGGAAGAAGTCGCCGGTCGCGGATCTTGTGAGTGAGCCCAGAGGTGACCCAGGGGTGAGCCCAGAGGTGACCCCAGGGGTGACCCAGGGGTGAGCCCAGAGGTGACCCAGGGGTGACCCAGGGGTGAGCCCAGGGGTGAGCCCAGGGGTGACCCAGGGGTGAGCCCAGGGGTGAGCCCAGAGGTGACCCCAGGGGTGAGCCCAGGGGTGAGCCCAGAGGTGACCCAGGGGTGAGCCCAGAGGTGACCCAGGGGTGAGCCCAGGGATGAGCCCAGGGGTGACCCAGAGGTGACCCAGGGGTGACCCAGGGCTGAGCCCAGAGGGGACCAGGGGTGAGCCCAGAGGTGACCCAGAGGTGACCCAGGGGTGACCCCAGGGGTGAGCCCAGAGGTGACCCAGGGGTGACCCAGAGGTGACCCAGGGGTGACCCAGGGCTGAGCCCAGCCCCGGGACAGCCACAGCGCTGCTCTGGCTCCCAGGGGTGGCACGTGTGGGGAGGAGAGCTGCACCAGGGGCTGGGAGCAGCTCTGGGAGCAGGGGATTGCCGAGCTGAAATCTGCCTTTAAAAGGTTTTAAGGAGGTAGAGCGGTTTCTGGTTAGTGTAAAGTTATTACATAAATCAGTCAGTTTTTACATAATCAGTTATTATTAAATAAATGCATCGGTCTCGAAGGCGAAGAGCTCTAGGAATGTGGTGTAGAACTGTGAGCAGTGTTCCACCGTGTTTTTGTTATGTCTGAGGCTAAATTACCAGGCCTTAGGTCTCTGGGCCTCCTGCTGGCTGACAGCTTTGTAACACACTCAGAGTATTTCTGCTTGAAACTAAAACCTGAACTTAAACTTCATGTCTGTGTGACTTAATATATTTTAATTTCTCTACAAACTTTAATCCCTGCATCTTTCTCTCTTCCTGGGGAGCCCAGGGGAGCGCGTACTCCCACAGGGAAGGAGCTGCTGGAGGTCGGTGCCGCCTCGAGGCTGCTCATCCTCTGGGCTGGAGTCTGTTCTTCCCACCCTGGAGCAGCTCCAGGGCTGTCACCACCACCCCCAGCCCTGATTCCATGGAATATTCCTGATTCTGCTCCACTGGGAGCCTCAGGCCCGGTTCTGTGTCGATGGCTGGGCTCTGTTTGGTGGAGCCATTGCTGCCTGTTTGTGAGGGGGGGATGCAAACCTGAGGGGACAAACTGCTCAGAACTGGGAATAATTGGAAGGAAACAGTAAAATGTTGGAAGGAAACAGTAAAATATTGGAAGGAAGCAGTAAAATACGGAATATGTCTTTCCAGCTGCCACATATGCCTCATATAAGTGAATGCCTGATGAAGAGAAGTTTAAAACCCACTGACCTGAGGGACATGACCATCGGGCAGCTACAGGTGATAGTCAATGACCTTCACTCACAGATAGAAAGTAAGTGGTAATTGCTTAATTATTCTGGGGCCTGCCTCCTTTAATTAAGAACAGTTCTCTGGGATAAATACAAATATTCCTCACGGGAAGGGTTTCCCTCTCACATGGGAAAGGAAACAGCTGGCACTGTGCCCCTGGCACAGCTGCCCAGGGCAGTGGTGGAATCCCCATCCCTGCAGGGATTTAAAAGCCCTGTGGATGTTGGCACTTGGTGGGGAAAATGCCAAGCTGGGATCCCCCCAGGACATCCCAAACTCAGCCCATTTCTCTCTGGATCAGGCCTGAACGAGGAGCTGGTGCAGCTGCTGCTGATCCGGGACGAGCTGCACACGGAGCAGGATGCCATGCTGGTGGACATCGAGGATCTCACCAGGTGAAGCAGGAATTTCTCTGCCCTCACAGCTCCCAGTTTACCATCAGCACCACGTGGGGGTTCTCCTCCAGCAGAGTTTTGGCACTAAAGCTTTTGCCATCCAGGATATTGGGAAGGAATTGTTCCCTGTGAGGGTGGGAGGATCCAGGAGTTCCCTGGGTCCCTGGAAGTGTCCAAGGCCAGCTTGGACAGGGATCTGTCTTTGCCATCAGGAGGGCTGGCCAAGGGGGAGAACTTTAGAATATTAATATTTAATAACTGATAAAACAAAAAGCCTTGCAGGATATGGACAGATTCCCTTAAGAGCTCCATCCCCTGGCAGCAAGGCTCAGGAGGCATTTTCGTTTGGGATAATTAGGGATGGGCTTCAGAAATATAAAAAGGTCCAAAATATTCTGCATATTTCATTCAGAAATGTAAAGACTGGGGATGAAAGGAAAAGAAGGGCCCTGAGTAGTGTCAGCACACCAGGACTGTGATTCCAAACTGAAGCATTGGAGATTGGAAAAACAAAAGATCAGCTGGTGAGGGGGAAGTTTGGGCTGGGAGCTGGAGCTGAGTCAGTGCCACCAGGTACCCTGGGTTCTCCTGTGTCCTGGGAAGTGCTTTCCCTCCTCCCCACAGTTCTGGCAGTTTCACAAATGGCGTTTTTTGGGAATGCTGGGGGCACTGGCTGTCCCCATCATCCCTCTGGTGTTTGGGGGTGAAGGTGTTGGCCATCCCTGCGGGAAGGCAGGGAAAAATCTCAGGTACCCCAAATCTCAGGGTTCAGAAAACCCCAAAAGAGCTTCCCTGGCCTTTCTCCCTGCCTCCTGCCAGGAAGAGATCCAGAAAAACTTGGTGTTTTTCTGTGGGAAAACCATTCCCAGCTCGTTGCTGGAGCGGGTGGGTTGGGTTTTCCACCTTTTCCTTGGCACAGGGAATAACACAATAATAACCACAGCCCCTTGCTGTCCCCAGACACGCCGAGAGCCAGCAGAAGCACATGGCAGAGAAGATGCCAGCCAAGTGAATCCCTCGTCCTGCCTCTGTCCTGTCCAGGGAATTCCAGGATCCCTGTGTTGCTCATTGACCATGTCTGAAGCTTTCTGTCTGGTGATTGGCCTCTGCTTCTTAATTTATTTTAATTTTTTTACTCGTGCCACTAAATATCAGGCATTTTAATAATAATAATATTGTTATTATTATTACAGAAACCAAGAGAATTGTACAGTACTTATAACATTATAAATCACGGGCGAGAAGAGAGGGTAGCTTAACTTTATTTTTGGTTGTTTAGAGATTTTTTTGGTTTTGGGTTGGACGATATTTTACCATTGACTACTTTTTTATTCCTCACTGTAGTTTTCAAATAAAGAACCTGTTCTTGACGGTGCTATACAAGTCAACAACAACAAAAAAAAAATCCATGCCTGCCTCGTGGTGACGTCGTAGCTTTCAGTAATCTGTACATTTTCCTCAGTTCTCAACGTTTTGGGGAATGTTGAGTACCTGGCATTCGTTTTTAGGTGTGCTGTGAACACTCGGTGGGGTGCAGAGAGTTGGAAGTTTTCTGTATAAAGCTGTAAAATAAAAATTACCACCATTGTTTCCTATGACACGTCTGTTTGTTGCCAAGGGGGTGAGGTTGCTGGTGGATCCTCCAACTAAATGTGTCATTTATCATCACCAGAAAGAGCCTTTTTTCTTTTGCCTTGCTGATCACATGAAACTGAGAGAAGAGAGGGGGTTTGTAGAGTTATTTATTTGTAATTTCCTGATTCTGTTTCACGTGGACTTCAGAGACTCTTCTGTAACACTGAGCCCTGAATTTGTGATGGTTGGAAGCAGCAGACACACACCCCAGGTGGGGTTTTTTTTATATTTTATTGTCTGGGCTGAACATTTAAATGAAATTTTAATGTTAAATTAAAACATTAAAATTAACATTCAAATTAACATTTAAATGAAATTTTAGAAATAAAAAGAATATTCTGTGTTTAAAAATGGGCAGCAAATTAAATGGATTAAACACGGAATTCTTCACTCTGCCTGTAGGAGAGGCTCAGGGCTGAGTGCTCTCTGTAGGAGAGGGGACACTGGGACAAAATAAATTCATCTCCATCCTTCTTTTATTGGATTTAAAGCTGGAAGAACCCAGCCAGCCCTTCCTAAGTCCCAGCCTGGTGCTCCCAGCAGCTTTTTACCTTTTAATTCTCATTTCCTCGGGGGCAAATCCATCCCAGCCAAGGCTCTGCCTGATGACTTAGAGTGTTTGCAAAAAGCCTCAGCTGCATTAAAATTTCATCCCCTGCCAGGAATGGCTTTTATTAAAGCACTTTTTTTTTAATTAAATGACTTCTTTTCCCTCCTTTTTTTTTTTTTTTTGTAGAAAGGGCGGGGTTGGAAGCAGCCCTCGGAGGGGTTTTGGGGCTGGGATGGGGGTTGGTTTAATTTAGGGAGCAGTTGGATGGATGAGGAGCCCTCACCTGCAGCCCAGGAAAAAGTCAACGCCTTTCTTCCTTATTTTTGAATCTGTGCAGAAAATGTAGAGAAATATTGGGGTGTTGGTTTCCCTGCAGCTCTTGGGTGGCTGCCTGCACGTGGGGAGAGCTGCTGGGTTTAAATTTTCCCTCTAAAGGTTCAATTTTCCCTCTAAACCCCCACATTTGCAGCGTGTGACCCCAAAACCTCTCCGTGGATCCACTGCCTCCGTCGGGAGCAGCTCTGGCTCTCGGGGAGGAGCTGCCTCCTGCTGTGTTTAAAGCAGGAAAAGCCTCAAATACACAACGTTTGCTCTCAGCTTTAAGGAAAAAAAATAGGGAAAAAAGCAAGAAAGCCCCTGGCAGCTCCTGAGGGATCTCACAGCTCCCCCTGGCATCTGGAGCACCGGGATGAGGCAGCCTGGAAAGGCTGGAATTCCATTCCCTTGCTAAGTGCCTTTGACTTGCTGGAGAGAATTCGTTCTTCCACTCACCCACCGCTGGTTTTCCCCCTCCTGTCCTGGGGGAATTGGGTTTTTCCAGGAAAAAAAAATCCTGTTCTGGGTCTCCTTGGCTCTGTGTCCCGAGGGGTGCTGTGGGTGATGGCAATGCTGGAATTGATGGATTAAAGGATATTTCTAAAAGACAAGGATCTGGCGTGGTTTCTGAGCAAGATTTCGGGTTTGTGTTTTATTCCCGGCTCTTGGCACCACCTGGAGCCTCCTCCGTCCTCCTGGGTGGGTTTTGGATTCCCAAAAAACCATGAACCATCTCCCACAGGATGCCAGGCTGGGAATTGTTTTCCAGCTGGTCTCACACCACAACATTCCTTAATATTTTTGCCTCATCCTCGACCCACCTGTGCTTGAAGAGCCTGAAATGCTGCGTTAAATAAAAATAAACCCCCAAATCCTCCTCCTGCCCGGCCCGAGGTCCTGCTGGGGTGGATTCCACCCCCCTTGGGAGCTGGGGTGAGCTTTATGAGCCAGCTGCTTCCTGGCAGGGAAGCCCTGCGGTTTGGGTTCCCCTTCCTGGGCTTTTCTGCCCTTTGTTTGGCTTCCCCTCTGCAGCAGCTCCTGGGTGTGCTGAGCAGCATCCCCCGGGGCACAGAGGCACCACCACGGACTGGGAGCATGGAAAAGAAGGGAAGCTGTGGCTGTTCATCCCTGGAAGTGTCCCAGGCCCGGCTGGACGGGGCTTGGAGCAACCTGGGACAGTGGAAGCTGTCCCTGCCCACGGCAGGGCTGGAATGAAATGATTTTTCATGTCCCTCCCAAGCCAAACCATTCCATAATTCCGTAAAAACCACACGCACAGCCTTTCACTCTTCTTTTCCACTCTCCAAACGAGAAGCACTGATGAACTTGTGATAACGAAGGCAGGCTCAGATGAGACACTTTGGGATGGGGGCGACGCTCCCTCCGTGTGCCTCCTGTCCCCAGCCCGCCCCAGGACATCCCTGCTGCCTCCCACCCTGCCGGGGAAGGGGAACAGCTCCCAGATTTTCCCTCTGCCAGGCAAAGGCACCCTTCAGGCCCGGGGAGGCTCGGTGGGCTGGAGCTGACGTCCCTCCCGCCTCCCCGCACATCCCACGCCTCTTCCCAGCCGGTTTCTCTTCCCTCTTACCATAAAGCAAAGGAAAGCCTCATGTGCGGGGTCCTCGTCCTCCTCTGCTGCTCCGGGGGTGAGCAGGGACACCCTGAGTGCCCACAGCAGCAGGGAATTCTTCAGCCGGGATCAATAGGCTAAAATCTGCTTTTCCCCCTCCTTTGGCGGGATCAGCCCTCCCCTCTTCCCTCAGATCCACCATCAGCTCCTTCCCAGTGGGAAAATATTCCTTAAAGTCTCTTGGCTGTGGAGGAGAAAAAAAAAATGGGTGGAAAAGGATTTATCCCAACTTTTGGTGGTGCTACAGGTTCTGACCCATCCCAGCCTCTCCTGCTCCGTGGATTTGAGTGGTTGAGGCCAGACTGGGATTGCTGATGGAGAAATTGCTGTGCAGGGCTGGGAGCAGAGCCCAGGCAGCACAGGGATGGTGGGCACAGCCTCCCAGCCCTCAGCTTCCCAAGGGAAGCACATCTGGGGGAGAAACTCGCCTTAAATGGGGAGTGAAGCATCCTCATCCATCTGAAAAACGGGAATTGCAGTTTTGTTTTAGCTGTTCCAGGCAGCTCAGCTCAGCTCTCCTCTGCTTCCAGGCAGGAGAAGGGATTTTCCCAGGTGTTCTCCCCACCCCACCGTGGACAAAGGGCTGATACCCCCAGACAGCAATTGGGGAAAATCCCACAGGATGCTCAGGGAATTTTGCTGGAATAACCACTCCTGGCTCAGGGGACTGACCCCCAAAGCAAGGATGAGAGCTGGGAAGTGGCTCTGCAGCTCCCAAACCACACGGAGATGGATTTTTGGGGAGTGGGGAAGGGACCCCCATCCCTGTGTCAGACCCCTCATCTTGCACCTGGGAATCTGGGAAGAGAAGGGACACAACCCCTGTGTCCATGGGGAACTTTGTGGTTGGGAGGTGGCACCAGCGCTGTTCCATCACTTTGGGCTGCTCAGACCAGCTCAGATGCTCAGGAATGGTTTGGGTTTCCCCCAAAGCCCCACAGCTGGCTGTCACCCCGAGGCACCAAAGCCTCTGGAAACGGCAAAAACGGGATTTCCTCTCCAGGTTTGGATTTATTTATGTTTAACGCTCGTGTTTGGCTTGGTCATGTTTTATTTATGGTTCACAGCCAGCTCCAGCGTGGCGAGATGACACTGACTGCTCTGCAGCTCACGGGATTCGGGGTGAAACCCCTTCTCATTTTCTGCATCATTTGCAGAAAATCCAGAGTTTATTTGTGCAGCCGAAGCCACAAGGGCAGGAGGGTTGTCCCGGGCTCTGCCAGCTCCTGCACAGGCAGCAGCTGCCTCTGGAAGGAGAGGAAGCCCTGGATGTCACCCCCACCCTGGGATGTGGGAAAAGCAGGATATTCCTGTGCCCTCTGTGGGAGCCACGGCACCCAAACCAGAGCTCCCTGGGCTCCCAGCCCACCACAGCCTCCAGGAATCATCCCAAAACCGTGGAATGCTTTGGGTTGGAAGGGAAATCTCACCTCATTCCCACGGCAAGGGACACCTCCCCCTGTCCCAGGCTGCTCCAAACCCTGTCCAGCCTGGCCTTGGGCACTGCCAGGGATCCAGGGGCAGCCACAGCTGCTCTGGGAATTCCAGCCCAGCCCCTCCCCACCCTCACAGGGAAGGATTTCTTCCCAAATTCCCACCTATCCCTGCCCTCTGGCAGTGGGAATCCATTCCCTCTGGTCAAATGTCCCTCTCTGGCTTTCCTGCAGCTTTCCCACTCATGGTTTTACTGGGAAGGACTGGTCCCTTCCCCACTTTTCCCACCTTTCCCACAAAACTCTGGGAGCTCTCATCTGCTCTTGGACAGCTCCTCACTTCACTGGGACTGCACCAATTACCTTTTCCTCCTCCCCAAGACACGGCAAAACCATTCAATGTGGCCCTGCAGGGAAAATTCCTGCCAGGAGAGTGCCCGACCTGCAGGAGGAGCGGTGAAATGCTGGGAATCACTGCGGCCAAACCCATGTCCCTGGCACTGGAGCCCAGGGAATTGTCACCCCAGCAGCTCTCGGGTGTCCCCAGGCTCCGCAGGCTCTGAGCTCTGCATCTCCTCAGCTGCCTCCTCGGGACAGGACGGAGAATTCCATCGTTAACGGCACTTGGAAAATGATGTTACATCAAAGAAATGCTAAAAAACATCTCCCCGATCAGCTCCTGCTCCTCAATACCAGATTCCTTTCTTTTCTCCACGTGCAGACCGGTGTGAGCCGAGAGGGCAAACCCGAACCCAGCCAGGACAAAATTCCTGCTTTTCCCCCATCCCCGCTTTCCCCTCGCCCGCCCAGCACAGCCCCCGCAGCCGGGAGGTGACAGGGACGGAGCAGGAGCAGAAAAAGCACCCGGAGCTGAGAAATTCTGTCAAGGCTGAAAACTGAAAGCGAGAGAGAAAGAGCTCCCCGAAAGTGCCACGACAGCGGGGCGCGGCTGGCATCACCTCCTTCCTCACCCGCGCGGGGCTTTCGGGGCCGGGAGGGTGAGCTCACAGCATTGATTTTGGATTCCCAAAATTCCAGCGGGATGAGCCTCTCCCTGCAGCTCCAGCCAGCCCCTGGTGGCGCTTCCTGGGGGGTTTTATTCCTGTTAATTCCGTGGGATTTTAAAACAAAGCCCACAGGGCTGACGGACCCACGCGGGGTCAGAAAATCCTGGAATGGTTTGGGTTGGGAAGGGACCTTAAATCCCAATTCCATGGGCAGGGAATGGGAATAATTGTAAACCTGTGGGCTGGGCTGCCGTGGTCCTTTGTGTTTATTCCATGGAAACATAAAATCCTGGAATGGTTTGGGTTGGAAGGTGCCTCAAAGATCATCCAGTTCCACCTTCCCCTATCCCAGGGTGCTCCAAGCCCCATCCAGCCTGGCCTTGGGCACTTCCAGGGATGTGGAATCCAAAATTTCTCTGGGCATCCACAGTTTCTCTGGGCTGGGGCCTCCCCACCCTCCCAGGGGAGAATTTCTCCTTGATATCTGCTCCTCCCAACTCAGTGGGAGAAATTCCCTGCCCAAAACTCACCCTGTGGGCTTTTTAGGGAATCCCAGCTCTGATCCAGTGGTTTCCAGTGGATTCATCCCTTTTCCAGGATGAATCCCTTACCCTGGAAAGGGGATTGGAGCTTTGGAGCCTGCAAATCACAACCTCCGAACTTGGGGATCCCAAGGCTGGGGGATCCTAGAGCTGCCAGGCTGCTCCCTGGAATCCAAGAGCCAGGAACCAGCACGGATCCTGGGGGAAATCTCAGGAATTCTGGTGGCAACTGGAAAAAAAAAAGAGCCAAGAGATGCAGGTGACTGAGCCAGGATTTTAGAGGTTCCTGCACCCCCAGGAAGCTTCAGAAACATCATTTCATCACCCCCTGATGAAATGCCAGCTAAAGCAGAGGTTTGGGATTAGGAATTTCAGGGAATTCCGTGAGGAATCACAACCAACAGCCACAAAAACACCAGGAAAGTTTCTCCTGACTCTTTTTTCCCCAATTTTATGGAGCCATCAGTTCCCAACACAAATCAGAAACAACTTCAGTCAGTGAGGCTCTTCTGGTGATAAATCTGTCCTTGGATCTTCCCCAGAAAATGATCCAGAAGCCAAAAAAAAGGTTCAATATTCCACAAGTTCTGCAAGTGGCAAAAAGCATCAAATTACTTTTATTTCTTGCAACCAGAAATCCCATTCCATGCAATATTTTCCCTTTTTTTTTATTGGAGCAGTGATCTCTGTTTACAGCTGACCATCAGCCTGGGTGGGATTTAATCATCCTGCAGCTTTCATTTATATTTCTCTGTGATTATTACTTAATTAGAGATTTAAAATTATTGCTAATTACAATCCCAGGCAATAGGGTTGCCCTACAAAGAACCAAACCCTTCCCACTGAGGGTGGCACAAGTGACTCCATGACCTTCCCAAAGGGTTTGGAGCCTGGTAATGAGGAAGATCCACCCAATTTCAAATTCCAGGAGAAACAACATCCCACAGCTGGTAGGAAACATCCCCAAACCTCATTTCCCTCAAAGCACGGGGTGATGTCCACAATTCTTGCCTGGAAACCAGGATGCTCTTCACTTCCCTCGGCCAAAATGAAGGCAAAAATTCCATTTCTGGTTATTGGAGGGGAGAGAAGCCAGGACTGAAACAAAAAGCCAGGACATTTCCAGGAACCTCCTGCTTTTCCAGAAGAGAGAGGCTTGAGCTGATCCCATTTCTCATCACCCAACTCTCCAGGCCTCAAAACCAAACTGAGCACAGGGCTCGAGCTTTGGGGCTTTTCTCGTCGGGTTTCTTTCTGATTTGTGTTTTCCCTTTCTTTCTCAAGCAGGATTTTTGGGTATTGATTTGGGTGAGAGCAGCGCCAGCAGCAGGGATTCCCCGAATTTTGACTGCATTAGATCAAATCTAATTTTATACAGACCCAGAATGAGCCTTGTTTTTCTCTGCAGGATAATTCTGACAAAAGTAATTTCTGGTTGAAGTACAGGCAGTGGAATTACATTTTCATGTGGAAAATCATACAGCTGCTAACAATCTGATAACTTAACAATTGTATGTATTATAAATACTATATATGTAATATATATTACCTATATTATCTGTATTATCTATATTATCTATATTGTATTAAATGTAGATAAACTATACGATATATTTATTATATTTAATATATTTAATATATTTATTATATTTAATATATTTAATATATTGGGGAGGCCCTGGCACAGGGTGCCCAGAGAAGCTGTGGCTGCCCCTGGATCCCTGGAATTGTCCAAGGCCAGGCTGGACAGGGCTTGAAGTAACCAGGGAGAGTGGAAGGTGGAACTGGATGAGCTTTAATGTCCCTTTCAACCTAAAACATTCCATGATTTTATGATTCCATGAAATAAACACAAAGGAGCATCACAGCCCAGCCCACAGGTCTTTAATTATTCCCATTCCATTTCAGCAATGCTTCCCATCCCTCTGGGACTGCCCCAAGCTGCTCAAGGAGTACTTATCTTATTTAAATATATTATCATGTATAAACCACGTTATTTCGCTCTAATGTGATTAATATAAATATTAATTACCAAGAGTTTTCATTCAAGCTAAGCCTGGCCAAGCAGAGGATGAAGGAGGAGAAGGTGGATTCTACTCACCAGAATTAAAATCCCAGAATCCCAGAATGGTTTGTGTTGGAAGGGACCTTAAATCCCATCCCATTTGGAACACCTTCCACCGTCCCAGGGTGTTCCAAACCCATCCAGCCTGGCCTGGGACACTTCCAGGGATCCAGGGGCAGCCACGGCAAGCATTACAAGAGAGATCTATAGGATATAATTAGGATATATTCCAATTCAACAGAAAATTAAACCCAAATCCCACCCCAGCGCTGGTCCTGCTGGGAAACCTCGTGTTCAGCTGGGAGCAGGGACTGAGAAACCTGGAAAGCCAAATGGTGCCTTTCAGGAACACCCCTGCAGCACATCCCCAAACTCTCTTTCACTTTTGGCTCCTACACGAGCTGGAAACCACAGCCCACGGTGAAATGACGGGGCAGAAGTGGAAAACACAGAGAGAAATTGGAAAATGATGCACTGCTGGTATTGGAGCGAAAAGAAGTCTCAGGACATGCCACAGGCTTCTTATAGGAAACAGTGAAAATAAAAAGAATCTGAAAATGCAATATAAAACTCTTGATTCATCCTGCTCCCTTCCAATTTGACAGCAAAAATCCCAGTGACTTCATGGCAGTCCCAATGCACAGAAAACTTTTCTGCAGCCTTTTGGTGCAGCTGAGAATGGCCACGAGAAATCGGGGCCGATATTGAAATGTCTGTTGGTTATTCCAAATATTTCAGCCAAATCAAACATTCGGGCAGGTTTTCACCAACATCCATGAGTGAGATTTTGTCGTTACAGAATCAGAGAAGCATGGAGTGGTTTAGGCTGGAAAATATCTCAAAGTTCACTGAATCCAACCATCCCCAGCACGGCCAAGGCCACCCCTGAGCTCTGTCCCCGAGTGTCACCTCCACAGGGATTTAAATCCCTCCAGGGATGGGGACTCCACCACTGCCCTGGGCAGCCCCTTCCAACCTTTCCTTGAAGGAATTTTCCCTAATATTCACCACGAACCTCTTCTAGTGAAACCTGAGGCTGTTCCCTCTTGTCCTGTCACTTTTTCCTCGAGAAGAAAGCGGGATAAAGAATAGAAATGGAAAAGCTGGGGAGAGGTGATTTACAAGGGATGGAGTGACAGAACAAAGAGGGAATGGCTTCAAACTGAGAGAGGAGGAGATTTAGATGGGATATTGGGAATTAGGAATTCCTGGCTGTGAGGGTGAGGAAACCCTGGCACAGGGAAGCTCTGGCTGCCCCTGGATCCCTGGAAGCGCCCAAGGCCACCCTGGGACAGTGGAAGGTGTCCCTGCCATTGGAATGGTGTCCCTGCCATTGGAATGGTGTCCCTGCTGTTGGAATGGTGTCCCTGCCATTGGAAGGGTGTCCCTGCCATTGGAAGGGTGTCCCTGCCGTTGGAATGGTGTCCCTGCCATTGGAAGGGTGTCCCTGCCATTGGAATGGTGTCCCTGACGTTGGGATTAGGGCTTGAAGTAACCTGGGATAGTGGAAGGTGGAACTGGATGATCTTCAATATCCCTTTCAACCTAAAAAATTCCATGATTTTATGATTCCATGAAAGAGGCACAGCCCAGCCCACAGGTCTTTAATTCCCATTCCATTTCAGCAATGCTTCCCATCCCTCTGGGAGCGCACTTGCCCCAAGCTGCTCAAGGAGTAATTATCTTATTTAGATATACTATAATGCATAAACCACATTCTTTTGCTCTAATAGGATTAATATAAATATTGATTACCGAGATTTTTCACTCAGGCTAAGCCTGAAGGAGAATGAATGGAACGAGATGATCTTTAAGGTCCCTTCCAACCCAAGCCGTTCCAAGACTTTGCCATTCCATGGAAGTTTATCCCCGTGCCAGCACTGACCAGAAGCAATCCCGTTTTTCGGGAAGCCCTCGGAGCAGAGCCCGGGGAAGGAGCCCCAGCCGTGCCCAGCCCGCGGCATCCCCGGCCCCGCCGCCCGGCCCCGCGCGGGATTCCCGGCGCCGCCGCTCTCGGGATGAGCGCGGCCGGCCCGGGGGGAAATCCCGCTCGGCCCGCGGCCCTATAAGAGCTGTCCCGGCTTGGACAGGCGGCAACGAGATGGAGCCGAGCGGCGGCAGCGGGAACGGCACCGGCAGCACCGGGAGCGGCACCGGGAGCGGCACCGGGAGCGGCACCGGGAACAGAACTGACAGCACCTGCAGAAGCACAGGGAGAAGCACCGGGAGAAGCATCGGGAGCGACTCCAGGAACATCGGGAGCGGCATCGGGAGCGGCACCGGGAACGGCACCAAGGATAACACCGGGAATGGCACCGGGAACGGCACCGGGAATGGGACAGGGAATGGCACTGGGAACGGCTCCGGGAATGGGACAGGGAATGGCACCGGGAACGGCACCGGGAGCGGGCGGGCAGCGCCGCCTGGCGGGGCCGGACGGGCATTGCTGTGCCTGGCGCTGCTCCTGCTGCCCCCGGCCCGGGCACTGCCCACCCCTGTTCCGGCACTGCCCACCCCGGCCGGCCACCGCCGCCCCCCCGACCAGCGCCTCAGCCGCTCCCGGGACCTGCTGGAGGCCGCGAACGCCTCCCTGCACCGGCTGAAGGTCTGCGGGGAACGGGACGGGACGGGGAGGATGTGGCGGAGCGGGGATGGGGCAGGGCTGGCACCCAGGAGGGTGGGCGTGGGACAGGGGTGGTACCAAACCAGGCAGTGATGGGGCAGGGGTGGCACCCAGGAGGGCAGGGATGGACAGAGGTGGCACACAGGAGGGCAGGGATGGGGCAGGGCTGGTGCCCAGAGAGTGATGAAGGTACCCCCAGGCCGCGACGAGCCAGTGGTGGCACCCAGGAGGGTGGGGATGGCACCCAGCCAGGCAGGGATGGGTAATTGTGGCACCCAGGAGGGCGGGGATGGGGCAGTGGTGACACCAAACTTGGAAATGCTGGAGCAGTTTCGGCCCCCAGGACGTCAGTGATGGCCCCAGGATGTCAGTGATGGTCCCCAGGATGTCAGTGGTGGCCCCAAGCTGTCAGTGGTAGCCCCAAGCTGTCAGTGGTGGCCCCAAGATGTCAGTGGTGGCCCCGGGAGGTCCCCAGGAGGTGCTGAAGGCACCCAGGGCTGCCGAGGGCCCCAGGAGGGCAGTGGTGGCCCCAGGATGTCAGGAATGTCCCCAGATATCAGTGACGGCCCCAAGATGTCAGTGATGGTCCCCAGGCTGTCAGTAGTGATTCCCAAGATGTCAGTGATGGTCCCCAGGCTGTCAGTAGTGATTCCCAAGATGTCAGTGATGGTCCCCAGGCTGTCAGTAGTGATTCCCAAGATGTCAGTGATGGTCCCCAGGCTGTCAGTAGTGATTCCCAAGATGTCAGTGATGGTCCCCAGGATGTCAGTGGTGGCCCCGGGAGGCCCCCAGGGGGGGCTGAAGGAACCCAGGGCTGCCGAGGGCCCCAGGAGGGTGGCTGCTCCCTGGAGCCTCCCTTCACACCTCCATCCCTGCTCTCTGCCTTCCTCCTGCCCTGCTCAGCCCCTCAGGACAGGCCTTTCCCCTGTGTCTTTCTTTTCCCTTTTTTTTGCTCCAATTCCCTGCTATTTTTGCACCCTCCATCGCAGAGAACCCCAAAAGCCCCAGCACCAAACGGGTGCTGTTCCCCACACTGGATTTGCTATTTTTTCCTCTTTCTAAGAGATCATTTCCATTTGAAACTCGCCTGCCACAAAGTCCTCCACAAATTGCGTGTGTGACAATGATTTAAAGCCGTGCAGGCAGAGCAATTCCCCAATAAAATACAGAACAAATCTGCAAAACCTGGGAAAATTCCCAATCTATTTCTATAAATATGCATTTCATATTTAACCACAGTTCTCCCAGAGCCTCGTTCCTGGGCTTCATCTCAGCACAGGCAGGTGGGATACGCGGAATTATTGTGTGTGCTTACAGATAAATGTATAAAAATACACAAATTGTATCATGCAGCTGTCGAGGACCCTTTTTTATTCCCTTTTCACCACAGGAACGTGACACCCTGGGATTTGAATGCACCCTGGAGGAGGTGGATCTGGAGGACATCACTGAGAACCAAACCAACACCCTCAGAGCCTGCACAGCTGAGGATCCAGGGGTAAACCAGAGAGAAACAGAGAGAAATTAGGGATAAAATTTAAATTTCACCTCACAGTTTCATGGAATATATCATCCACGCTCCCATTAAATCACAGATCTCATTTCTTCTTTCAATTTGCAGCCTGGAAATTGCCCAGCCCTGGAAAGATCAACTTTTGATGAGGTAAACAGAACTTTCCCAGGAAACTCCTTCTTTTTCTCCTTGTGTGTTTAAACCAGCAGCAGATTCCCAGATTTCCTGACAATTCCCTTTCTTTTTCCCAGGGAAAATGCCTGCAGGGCATCTCTGAGGATCTGAGAGCCTACAGGGCACAGCTGGGGAAGCTCCAGGACCCGCAGCTGCTGCTGGCTCTGGATGGGATGATGGAGGTGAGGGTTCCCGGCCCCAATGACTCCAAAATTCAGGAAATAGGGAAGGAAAAAAACTCCATTTCTCCTCCAAATATTGAAATATAACAGACCCGGTGCACTGGATGTGACACGGGATGGATTAAAGGTTAATAAAGCAAATGTTAGCCTCAGTCTATAAATGCAATCGTGAAATATTTGAATTTTTACCTTATTAGTGATTAAATATATCCAATTTTAGCCTCAGTCTATTAATGCAATCGTGAAATATTTCAAAATTTACCTTATTAATGATTAAATATATCCAATTTTAGCCTCAGTCTATTAATGCAATCGTGAAATATTTCAAAATTTACCTCAGTGGTGATCAATTAAATATTTCAAATTTTAGCCTCAGTCTCTTAATGCAATCGTGAAATATTTCAAAATTTACCTTATTAATGATCAATTAAATATTTCCAATTTTAGCCTCAGTCTATTAATGCAATTGTGAAATATTTCAAAATTTACCTCAGTGGTGATCAATTAAATATTTCCAATTTTACCCTCACTCTATTCAGGGTAAAATAAATATTTCAAAATGTACCCTATTCACGCCATCATTAAATACTTCAAATTTTATCCTGAGTCTTTTAGTGCTATCATTAAATATTTGAAAATTTACCTTATTAATGATATAATTCTTTCCAATTTCACCCTCAGTCTATTCATGCAATCATTAAATATTTATACATTTACCTTATTAATTAAATATTTCAAATTTTACCCTCAATCTATTCCTGATAAATTAAATATTTCAAAATTTGCCTCCAGTCTATTTATGATGCATGAAATATTTCAATATTTACCTTATTAATGATAGCATTAATAAATACATTTACAAAGCATTAAATACTTTATCCTCAGCCTATTAATGCAATCACTAAATATTTCCAAATTTTCCCTATTAATGATAAATTAAATATTTCAATTTCCATTCTCAGTCTATTCTTGATACTTAAATACTTTAAAATGTACCCTATTAATGACAAATTAATATCCCTCACTCTACTCACAATAAATAAATATCCCAAATTTTTTCCTCACTCTATTCCTGATAAATTAAATATTTCCAATTTTTCCCTCACTCTATTCATGATAAATATCCCAAATTTTTCCAAGTCTATTAACTCACAATAAATACCCCCAATTTTTCCCTCACTCTATTCATAAATTAAATATTTCCAATTTTCCCTGAGTCTATCACTGATAAATTAAATATCCCAGATTCTTCCTTCACTCTACTCCCAATAAATACCCCCAATTTTTCCCTCTCTCTATTCATAAATTAAATATTTCCAATTTTCCCTGAGTCTATCACTGATAAATTAAATATTTCCAATTTTCCCTGAGTCTATCACTGATAAATTAAATATTTCCAATTTTTCCCTGATAAATTAATGACAAATTCAACATCCCAGTTTTTGCCCTCACTATTCAGGATAAATCAAATACCCCACATTTTTCCCTCGGCCCATCCTCACTTCCCAGTCTTGCCCTTCATCCCCGAGGGGGAGAAAAATCCCAGGAATTTTTGGGTTGAAGCCATTTCCTAACGCTGTGCAGGCCCTGGGCAGCAGCGCCGCGAACGCGCCGGAGGCGCCGTTGGGATCACCGGGATCGGGATCGTTGGGATCGTTGGGATCAGGATCATCGGGATCGTTGGGATCGTTGGGATTGTTGGGATCAGGATCATCGGGATCATCGGGATCATCGGGATCATCGGGATCATCGGAACCGCGATCATCAGGATTGGGATCATTGGGATCAGGATCATCGGGATTGGGATCATTGGGATCAGGATCATCGGGATCATCGGAGCCGCGATCATCGGGATTGGGATCATTGGGATCAGGATCATCGGGATCATCAGGATCATCGGGATCATCGGGATCATCGGGATCATCGGAGCCGCGATCATCGGGATCGCCGGGATGGGCCTTGGGGTCGGCGCCGTTCCCGGAGCGGCTGCGGCTCTGCGGGGTCCTCCAGGCTTTCCGCATCCGCAGCGTCACCATCAGCAGGATGCTGAGCTTCCTCAGCTCCCTCTGAATCCCGGGAATCCCGGGAGATCCTGGAGGGAAAGCAGCGGGATCGACACCCACCGAGCGTTCCGCAGAGTTCCCGCCAACGGTTTTGAGGGAGTTGTGCCTCTGAAAACGGGTGAAACTCCCGGGTTTTGGGAATTGAAGCTGCATCTGGGCACCAAAATGTTCCTGGCTCTGATTTATCCGTATTTATCCTGCTGATTTCTCAGGAATTGAGAGCTATTTATGATAATCCCGTTTCTTGGGGAGCCCTTCCAACTCAGGGTATTCTATTCCATGATTTACTTAGGATGATTTTCCATTCTGTTCCCTGATTTATTAAGGATGATATTCAAGTCTAGTCCCTGATTTGTGATGATATTCCTTGATTTATTGGAGATTCCATCCTATTTCACGATTTATGATGATATTCCTTGATTTATTTATGATTATATTCCCTGATTTATTTATTATATTCCTTCATTTACAATGACATTTCATTCTATTCCCTGATTCCATTCTGGTCCATGATTTATTTATGATATTCCCTATTTATTCTATTTATTGCCTAATAAAATCAAAGTTTCTTTGAAAATCACAGAGATTTTTTTTGTCCCTTGGGATCCAACACGAATCCTTTGAAATACTTTGGAAGTTTCTGGCATGGGAAGGCACCTACCTGTAATTGGTGTGTTTTAAAATCCAAGCTTTCCTCTAGGAAAAACCTGGAATAGGGAAGGTGTCCCTGCCCCTGGCCGGAATGGGATATTTTGGGATTTCCATCCCAGAAAACCCCTTGGATGCCTTTGGTGGCACCTCCAGCTTTTCCAGAGGCTGAGGAACAACTTCCATCCTCCTCCTCTTCCCAGGAAATCGACAACTTCCCAACACTTCATCCAACTAAAACAAAGATCAAAATTCAATAATGGAATTTTTTCCTGTTTAATCCTTATTTTTTAAAAGTATGTTTTCCTTTCCCAAGCATACACAGAGGAAGATGATCCCAAGTATCCCACGGCCTTAAAAACAAGACAATCCTGGATCTGGTCACTCCTCTCTTCCGCAAATTCCATTTCTCCCAATTTTTTTCCACTCCTGCAGCACAGGGATTTCAGTTCCTCACGTTTTAAGCGCCTAAATTCTATTCAAGTTTGAATAAATCAAGTTAAAAAAAAGTATAAAAAGTTTCGCATAGAAAAAAAGAATTATACAACGTAAAAACTGGAGACAAATATACAGAAAAGAGGGGAGAAGAAATTCCATGGGGAAGTTCCGAGCTGCCCGGAGTTCACAGTGGTGTTCCCATCTGTGGGAATTTCATGAAGCAGAACCACAGCTTAACAAGGGCTGGATGTACAGGATCTATACAATAATTCCATATATACAGTGATTATGGAAAGGAATCTGGTGCAAGCTGAGGATTATCCTTCCCTGATCCACGAGAAATCCAATGCACCTCACGATTCTGTTCAGTGTCTTTTGGAAGGGGATGAAAGTTTCCAGGGGAATTCTTCTCCCTCTTTTTCCCTGATGGAAATAAAAATCTTTTCCAGGTGATGAAAAAGATGAAGTGGTTTCTTCCAGCGTTTGTGGCTTTCCCTGTGGGTGCAGCCCGGAATTCCGGGATCCACCTCTCCTGAAAGGCTTGGAAGTGCCTTCTATCCACACCAAATTCCATTCCTGTTTCTCTGGAGGATCCTGCCTGAACCTCCCGCCGAGTGGTGATGCCGTGAACATTCCTGAATCCCAGCAGGATCCCAGGGGAGAGGAATGGTTGGATTGGGAAGCTCCCACCTCCTCCTCCTCCTCATCTTCCTCCTCCTTCCAGCTGGATCAGCTCTGAGCCAAGAAACCTGAGGGAAGGGAAAAACACACCTGGATGATGGCATCTCTGGAAGTCCCTGCAAGACTCCAACTGAGAGAATTTGAATTTAAAAATACTGAAGTTGAAAAATAAATGTATTAACCCCCCGTCCGTGAGGCAGCTCAAGGCTGTGGCACAGAGCCTGTCAGGGACAGCTCTCCACCTTTTCCAGCCAGGTTGTTTCCAGGGAGAATTAATCATGGAATTAGCTTGGAAAAGGCCTCTGAGATCATCCAATCCAACCAGTCCCCAGCACTGCCAAGGCCACCACTGCCCCGTGTCCCCAGGTGCCACATCCACACATCTGATAAATCCCTCCAGGGTGGTGACTGTGCCAGGCCTGCACAGCCCTGAAAATTCCATGAAGGAACTTTCCAAATATCCAATCTGAACCTCCTCTGGCACAACCTGAGGCCATTTCCTTCTGTCCTAAGTTAAGGAATTAAGAAAGAATAAAGTTTTGCTGTTGCAAAAACAAACAAACAAACAAACAAAAAACAAAAAACCCCCACCTTTAATTTTTGAGGACAATTCCCCTTGGCTGCCTGAGTTCATAAATGAATGGATTGGTCTGGGTTGGAAAGGACCTTAAAAGTCACTTAATTCCAACCCCTGCCACAGGCAGGGATAATTCCCAGCTCCTTGAATAACTTGGATTTGCAGAAGGTGAACTGAACATAAGAACTGCACGGAAAGGAGGGGGAGCTCCCTTGGGAAATCCATCCCCACATGGGATGGAACCACCAAGTCATGCGTCAGGGAAGACGTTAATTAACCTTTATTCCTTTATTCCTGAAATAAAGACCCAAACATCTCCTCTTAGGACTTCCAGGGAATCCCAAGAAGTGCTTTGGACACCTGGGTCATGCTGGGAGTGCTCCCCACGTTCAGGGCAAAAATATTCTTCATTTTCTATCAGCCCCCAAAGGGAGGAATGAAAACACCACAGAAGAGAAAGTCACTGCTGGAAGTGGAAAGGAGACAGCTTTGAGCCCCATAATAAACCATGCACCGGGGATTTGCTGAATTCCCTGCTGGAATTCCAAAGAATTCCAAAATTCCAGGAACAGGGCTGGACTCAGCACCAGGAGCTGATACCTTGCAGCGCCTGCAGGATCTCATAGGTGGCTTTTTCCCCGAGGCTCCTCTGCAAAGCCTCTGCGGTTCCATTGCCCTGCTCCCTGTCTCTCCACTTCCTCAGCACCAGGAATTTCTGCATGTTCATGTCATCCTCCACGGCCCGGATGTCCTCGATGTCCCTCATCTCCATCTGCAGGCACTCGATGGCGATTTCCCTCCAGCGCCGGTCCAGGAGCTTGGCGATGGCCAGCAGCTGCTGGTCTGTTAAGCTTTTTGCTCCCATGCCATCTGAAAAACATTGGATTTTCCCCCAGATCCGCCCTGAGCCTCCCCTGGCCCAGCCTGAGGCCGTTCCCTCTCCTCCTGTCCCTGTTCCCTGGGATAAGATCCCAAATCCCCCCCTGGCTGTCCCCTCCTGGCAGGGAGTTGTGCAGAGCCACAGGGTCCCCCTGAGCCTCCTTTTCTCCTCCTGAGCCCCTTTCCCAGCTCCCTGAGCTGCTCCAGCCCCTTTCCCAAGCCCATTCCCTTCCCTGGACACCCTCCATGTCCTTGTGAGGAGCCCAAAACTGCCCCGGGGCTGGAGGAGCCTCAGCAGTGCCAGCACAGGGGACAATCCCTGCCCTGGGCCTGTGGCCACTGCTGGGACCTCCTTGGCCACCCCTGGCTCACATGCAGCCACTGCCAACCAAGACCCCCAGCTCCTTTCCCACCAGACACCTTTCCAGCTGCTCTTCTTCAAGGCTGGACCATTCCACAAGGAAAAATCTTGGAAAGGGCCAGCTGAGTTCCAACCACAGGACACAAAACCTACCCCAGCCAGGCCCCACCTGCAGTGCTGCCAGTTTTCTGCTTTTTGCTGTGCAGCTCCTCTTCCTCCAGGATGTTGAGGGATGGCTTCCTCTTCTTCACGCCTGGGGAGGGACCAGAGGTGCTGGCACTGCTGTCCCCTGTCCCCAGGGCCCGAGAGGGGCACAAGGAACAAGGGCCCCAGCCCAGGTTATCTGCAGAGTCACTCACTGGCTGTGCTCCTCTTCTGCTCGTTCTTGTTCTGGTCATAATGGATCCAATCCCCTGGGAAAGGTCAGGGGAGGAAAATGTGAGGGAGGAATTCCCAGCACCAAGAATTCCCAGGCACAAAGCAAAGCTGTTGGGTGGATTCCCTCCCCTCAGGCTTGAGAGAATGAGATTTTTCCCCCTTTTATTCAACGTGCTGCAGCAGGCCCAAATAGGCAAGAGAGGTTGCAAGTAATAATGCAGTAACATGCAATTTTATATTATATTATACAATTCTATGGCTAATACATGGAATAACATCTTATAACATGGAATAACATGCAGGAGGCTTGGAACTACATGGGCTTTAAGTTCCAAACGAAACCATGCCATGAGCAGAGGGATGGAGCAGCTCTGCTGGGGGGAAAGGCTGGAGAATTGGGATTGCTCAGCCTGGAGAGGAGAAGCTTTGGGGTGACCTCAGTGTGGCCCTGCAGGGCCTGAAGGAGCAGAGCAGAAAGATGAAAACAAGATTCACAAGGGCCTGGAGGGACAGGATACAGGGAATGGCTTCCAGAGGGCAGGGCTGGATGGGAGTTTGGGCAGGAATTGTTCCCTGGGAGGGCGGGGAGGGGCTGGGATGGAATTCCCAGAGCAGCTGTGGCTGCCCCTGGATCCCTGGCAGTGCCCAAGGCCAGGCTGGATGAGCTTGGAGCAGCCTGGGACAGTGGAGGGTGTCCCTGGATGACCTTTAGGGTCCCCCCATGGCAGAGCAGCCCTCATTCCCAAGGACTCACTCTCCCGGAGTTTGGCTTTCCAGACGGTCTCATCCGAGTCCTGCTCCACCAGGGACAAGGTGAAGTCATCAGGCTTCTCCAAATACACCTCAAAGTAACTCTTCAGTTTCAGGCCTGATCCATCAACAAACTCAATCTCCTACACAACAGAAACAGAAAACAAATATAAATATTTACCGAAAATAAACGAAAGAAAAGGCAATTGGCTGTTGGCAGAGATGTGAACCAAATCCAATTTCCCCAGAGTTTTGCTGTTGACTTCAGCATTGGGATTTCATCCCCAAATTTTAGGGCTCTAAGGGGCAAATGGTTCCTTTTTGTGCCATATTTGCAGGGAATCTGCAGTGCAGAAGTGAGGGCTGTGTAAGGAACTCACCTCAGGAGTTATTTCAGCTTCTGGCTCACAGATCAATCTGTACTTCTTTCCCTCCTGCAGTAATTTTTGGCACACAGGGGGCTTTTCAATTTGAACAAATTTCCTTTTCGACTGTTTTACATTCTTTGAGATATCCTAAAATTTAAAAATACCATTTCAAGCTCAATATTGCAACGTTACTAATTTCAGTAAAGGACCCAACATTTAAAACCCGCGTTCAGGTGGCTCCTTGGGCTGTTCTCTGGCCCCAGCTTTACAGAACAGCCATGATCTGTTCCACAAACTTCCCACAGAGCTGTGGAATAACCACCACTCTCAAAAAGCATCACTGAACCTCCCCAGCTGTTCTGCCACGGGGGTGAAATGAGATAAGAGAGTTTGCAACCTGAATAAAAGGGAAGGTCTTGTCCCTGTCCTCACTGTAATAGGGTAAATTAAAGCCTTGCTCCTGCCACAGCTCCTGAATGATGCCACAAACCCAATTTCCTCATTATAACCCACTGCAGGGCAATGCAAGGAATCTTCTAAAGCTGGAATTTCATCCAGGGTTGGCTCCATGGCCTCTCTGTTCTCTGCAGACAAGCTCTGCTCTCCTCACAAGTTCTTTCTGACGTGACCCTTGGCAGCAGGAAGGTTGAGGGCATGTGGATGAATTCACGGTCAGCTGCTGTCCCAAATCTCCAAATTTTCATTGGGGATTCCACCACTGCCTGTTCCAATGCTCGGCCACCCTTTTCCTGAAGGAATTGTCCCTGATATCCCATCTAAACCTCCTCTGGCACAACCTGAGGCTGTTTCCCCTTGTTACTTGGTAGAAGTGACTCGGATAAAGAGCGGAAATGGAAAAGCTTCGAGAGAGAGACAACTCTCATGGGATGGAGTGACAGAAAAAAAAAGGGGAACGGCTTCAAATTCAAAGACTGTAGGGTTAGATGGGATCTTGGGATGGAATTTTTCCCTGTGCGGGTGGGGAGGCCCTGGAACAGAATTCCCAGAGAAGCCGTGGCTGCCCCTGGATCCCTGGCAGTGTCCAAGGCCAGGAGCAACCCGGGACAGTGGCAGGCATGGGCCAGACATGGGCAGGGGCCCATGGCAGGGGTAGGATGAGAAGGGATTCAAGCCCCCTTCCCACCCAGACCACGCCAGGATTCCTCAGCCCACGCCCAGCTCCCAGCCCGGGCCCTACCTTGATGAAGGAGTCGTTGTTGGTGGCCAGGTAGACCCAGAAGGACAGGGAGGGGTGCTCGTCGATGGCCTTGTAGAGGATGACGGCCCCGTGGTACTGCAGGGGCTGCTGGCTGTGGATCAGGGGCCCCACGGGGGACAAGGAGCTCACCACCCACTTCACGTGCGACGCCGAGAACTCAGCCGAGGGCTCGATGGCCGCGCCGCCGCCCTTGACGTGCAGCACCCTGAAGGCCACGCCAGCACTGCCACCTGAGGGGACACGGGGGGCTCATTGCAGCCTCCTGGGCTGCTGCTGCGTCCCTCAGGCAGCAGCCAGGCTGTTGAAGGGGTAAGATTTTCTCAAAACGTATCCTGAGAACACTGAGATGAGAAAATGTGAATAACCCTGCTCCTGGAACTTGTTTATGTGGAGGTGTTGTTCCTAATTGTTGTTCCTAATCAGCCAGTCATGGTGATGGGGTGGTGAACAATGGAGCAGTCATGTCCAGCTGGGTGAGAACTTGTAAATAGGGCTTCGTTTGTTTAATAAAGTCAGACTTCTTCAGTCTGAACAGAAAGTCGAGTTTGTGTCGAGCTGGGGGCATTTAGCCTGGAGAAAAGGAGACTCAGAGGTGACCTTCTCACTCCCTACAACCTCCTGAAGGGTGGCTGTGTCAGGAGGGGTTGGGCTCTTTCTCCAGGCAGCACTGACACAAGGAGAGGACACAGCCTCAAGCTGCACCAGGGGAAATACAGGTCGGGTATCAGGAATAAGTTTTTTACAGAAAGACTGATGAAGTACTGGAATGTTCTGCCCATTGGTGGAGTCACCACCCCTGGCTGTGGTTAAAAACACACTGGACGTGGCACTGGGTGCCGTGGCTTAGCTGAGGTGTTGGGACAAGAGCTGGACTCGATGCTCTCGAAGGTCTCCCCCAACCTGGACATTCCGTGTGTCTGTCAACTGCGACAGGGCCACCCCCCCGGGGCTCAGCGCTGCCAGGACGTCCCCAGGGGTCCCTCCCCCCGGCGCCGGGCTCACCCCCCAGGCAGAAGCAGTGAGGGAAGTGGATGGAGCCGAGCGCGGCGGGCGCCGAGCAGCGCACGTCGAACAGCGGCCCGCCCACCATCCAGGGCTTCTCCACCAGCCGGGCGTATTTGCTCCAGGACAGCAGGGAATACGTGATCCTGGCGGCGCCTGTCACCTCGAAAATCAGCCCGGTGACGCCGCACTGGTAGGAGCCCTCTGTGTCCAGCTGCACCCTGCAAGAGACGCCCGGCGCTCGGCCAAAAATACCGGGAACTGCGGGGTAAGGGAGAGACTCCCTCCCGCTTTATCTGCCGGCCACAGCGTGCTCCAGTCTGCCCTGGAGCTGGCACTGGGCTGGTAAAAACTGCTGAGGGCCCACCCAGCCTGTGCAGGACAGCTGGGGATGGGCAGCTGGCATCAAACTTCCCTCCCGGAGGGCTCGGAGCCAACGCTTCCCACGGGGAATGGCAGCTTCCAGCGTGGGGAACAGCGAGGGCTGCGGGGACATCCCGGAGCCACCATCCCACAGCCACCATCCCAGAGCCACCATCCCACAGCCACCATCCCAGAGCCACCACTGCCAGGGCTGCAGGGACATCCCAGAGCCACCATCCCAGAGCCACCATCCCAGAGCCACCATCCCAGAGCCACCATCCCACAGCCACCACTGCCAGGGCTGCAGGGACATCCCAGAGCCACCATCCCACAGCCACCATCCCAGAGCCACCATCCCAGAGCCACCACTGCGAGGCAGAGGGAGGGACAAGAGTGCTGCATCCCAGGGCAAATGCAGGGCTAGAGGGGAGGGGGAGCAGGGCTGGATGCCTCATGTGCAGCCAGGCTGAAACAAGCACAGGGAAATGGGCCTGCTGCTCATCCAAGACAAGGCAGCACCCTGGAAAACCCTCCCAAGTGTTGTCCTGGATCAGGATCTGGAGGCAGCACAGGCTCTGAACTGTGATTTTGAAGGATTTGGGTGCCCTTCCCAGTACAAATCCAAATGCATTTGTGCAGCAAATGAGCTGTTTGCCCACTTCAACCAAAGGCTGAAGCACCTTGATGAGAACAATGTAAACTCAAAGCCATGACATTAAAAAAATTCATACATAAATTGTCCTCCAGCAAGTCTCCTGGGGGTCACTTGCTCCTTCTGGTCCTGGAAACAGATTTAAAAGAATTTACCTTTAAAAAGGTGAGGAGAGAGTAGGATTACAGTCTGCAAATGATCTCATGCAAAATAAGTGGGTGTTTTTTTCCACACAAACCTACATTTTCATTCCTGCAGAGCTCACAGGGTGCCAAGCAGCTCCCTCCTAGTGGGAAAAGAGGAAGATGAGCTTGTGAAAAGCCAAGCAATTAAACAGCCAGGAATAATAAAAGAAAAACCCCTCAGGAGATCTGTTCCTACCTGACTCATTGCAGTAAGGTGGGGATTCCTTCTCCTCCTGTTCTTCATCTAGGAAAAAGGAGTTTGGAGTAAATATCTCAATGTCCAGAGGGTTCTGCTCCCACGTCCACGCAGGACAACCCCACAATTTCATCTGCTTAAATTCATCAAATCCTAAGGAGAACATTCCTGAGAGTCCCTGCAGGCTTTGCACAGCCTGGGGGGTGAAGCTGAACCGCAGGATACAAAATTGCCAAAAGCTCCTAAATTGCCCAAACTCCTGGCAATTTTCACCAGGGTTGAAAAAAAGATTTATCCTGGGATGAGCCCTCATGGTGCCAAGGCATGAAAACTGGGAACAGCTTTCCCCAGGAGCAACCACCACATTGCCTGCAGTGTGTTTGTCCCTAAAATGATTTAGAAGTGCCTGGATTCCCCTGGCTGAATCCAACAGGATGGAATTCCAGCAGAGCTGACACTTCAGGCCAAAGGTTGTGTCCTGAGGGGTGGATTTGGGAGCAGGGGAGAGGCAGAGCTGCCAGGATCAGCTGCTTCCCATCCCAAAAGGGATCCTGGAGGCTGTCCCAGAGCTCTCCTGAGCTCCCTCCTGGGCTGGGAGCGGCAGGGAGGGCCGTGCTGCAGCAAACAGCCTGGCTAACAGCAGCCAGCAGCTGCCCTGCCAGCCCAGTCCCCGAGCTGCAGCAGGACTGGAACAGCACCAGGAACACTCCCTGCACGTGGAAACTCGTGGCCTCCAGCCCTCATTTCCTAGGGATGCTCTCCAGCAGCTCCTTGTCCCAAAAGAGATGGAGCTGATGGCTCGAGATCCTTCCTGCCACCCCACATCACCCCTCAGGCATTGTTTATCCCAGCTGGCTTCCTCCTGCAGAGCAAGGGGTAACAGGGACAATGAACCCACACTCCCCCAGCCTTCCTCCATCCCACTCCTCTGCATCTGCAGGGAAAAACCACTGGGATTGTTTAATCAGCAGTATTACATAAAGCCAGAATAAACTGCTGGCAGCAACACCCATGGAAGCACAAACCCACCAACAGCAAAAGCTTCCTTTCATTCTTTTCCTGTCCATCCTGTTTGGCCAGTTCTGTTGCCAACTTTTGAGGAAATTCATGGCCTCTTGGTGTTTGGATAAGTGCTGTGGTGTAAAAACACCCGTGGGTGTTTTGTCTGGGGTGTTGTGTCTGCCAGGTGAAAGCAGCACGAGCTGCTGCCCTTTGATCATTGACAGGAAACCACTGGCTCCCAAAAATTTTATTGGGAAAGCAATCAGAGTTAGCATTCCCTAATAACTGTAATAACTTTTCCCAGGAGCAGCAGCTGGTTTAAACGGAACATCAGTTTTAAAAAAGCAAACATATAAATAAATCCCAATGTTCTGCTCACCTGACTCCTCCTCTGAGCTGCTGCAGGAGCTGCCTTCGGAACTGGGCTCTCCTTCAAAACAAGCACAGGTGGAATCTGAGTCCAGGGATCCAACCAGAGGTTTGGATCCATCAGGCCAGGCAGCAGGTTAGACAATGGAACAGAAAAAAAGAGAAATGAGGCAGAGAAAAACATCAGAGCATCAAATCCCAGCACCGGGGGAGACTTCGGGGTCACCCAGACCTTCCTGAAGGGTGTTCAGAATATTTAATTCTCATGTTTTATACAACCTGGGATAATTTTGGAGCTTCACCCGTGGCACATGCCAGTTAAATTTTGGCTTTCCACAGCGGGTGGGAGCAGCCTTGGTGGGAGCTGTGTGTCCCACCAGACGTGACCCCTGTGGATGCACCAAATGTGGCTTCAATTCGTTCTTCTTTCAAACGTCATTCGAAGAGAAAGCAGCACTGGGAAGCCAGGGATGTGCTTTGGGATGTGGCTGGGGGGCAATCTGGGATGCAGGACCACCCACACCAGCCCAGGAGTGAGGCACTGCTCAGCCATGGTGTGCTCACCCTGTGGGTGCTCCTCGGCCGATCCCGACCCCTCCGATCCCTGCGATCCCTCCGACCCCTCCAAACCATTGAGTGTCACCTCTGCAAGACAAAAGCAGGGATAAAAGTTTGAGAAGGATTGAACTCTTCTCTTGTCAATTTTGTACCCAGAGAAAGGGAATAAATAACAAAAGAACAGGGATTTTAAAAACCAGCATAAAAACCAAAGTAATCCATAAACCAAGGGTTTACATGGAGGCTTTTAAAGCCAGCTGTAGAACTCCCATTCCCAAGGATGGGCATTTCCCAAAATCCCTGCACCTTTTCAACTGGTTTTAAAGCCAGTTTTAGAATTCCCATTCCCATTCCCAAGGATGGGCATTTCCCAAAATCCCTGCACCTTTTCAACTGGTTTTAAAGCCAGTTTTAGAATTCCCATTCCCATTCCCAAGGATGGGCATTTCCCAAATCCCTGTACCTTTTCAGCTGTTTTTTATAGCCAGTTTTAGAATTCCCATTCCCATTCCCAAGGACGGACATTTCCCAAATCCCTGCACCTTTTCAATGGATTTTAAAAGCCAGTTTTAGAATTCCCATTCCCAAGGATGGGCATTTCCCAAATCCCTGTACCTTTTTCATCCGAGGAGAGGGACTCAATTCCGCTGGAAGACAAAAGCAGCCACCCATGAAAGCTCTGCCAGTCCTTTCCCACGCTGGCACAGGG
Organism: Nicator chloris; assembly: GCA_013400495.1. Classification (NCBI taxonomy): domain Eukaryota; kingdom Metazoa; phylum Chordata; class Aves; order Passeriformes; family Pycnonotidae; genus Nicator; species Nicator chloris. Next base: position 126,211 of record WAAE01016557.1, read on the forward strand.
GCAGCATTCCCAGCTCCCGGCCCCTGGCATCGCTCCCAGCCTCGGGAATCTGGGAGCTGACTTGGGCTGGGGGTTAAATATTCATCTCCTGCAGCACCCCCCTGCCCCAGCTCTCTCCTGGCTCTTTTGGGGACACCTGGCTCTGCTGGGGACAATTCCCACTGGCACAGCTCCTGCTTCCAGCCCCTTCTGCCAAGCACCAGGATCCCGTGCCAGGCGCCCGTCGGATTTGGGAGCAATCCAAGCAATCTCCAGGGAGGCAGGAAACTCAGATAAGCTCTGCACCCCAGCAGAGCCATTTGTGGCAAATCCACACCAACCTCCAGCCTCCATCCACTCCTGCAAAGGGGAAACCTGCTGTGTGCATCACTGATGGATAAAAATCCTGTTTGAAAACCTTTTTCAGGAGCTCCACGACATCTGTCAGGCAGATCCAGCAAAGAAAATCTGCCCTGAGGAAGGGAATGGCCCTGGGTGCAGTCACCATAAAGCAGCAGGTGACATCCAGCTCCTCTGCACTGTGGTGGCACCAGGAAATATTCCAGAACCTCCATCCTGCCAAGGGGCAGCTGCAAGAGCAGGCAGGGATAAAAGCATCCAGCTCTTTTCTTTTTTTTTTTTGGAGGTGGTGAAGGTCCCAGTGCAATCCCAGAGGTGCTGGGGACGGTGAAGCTGAGATGTGGGAGTTGCTCAGCTCAGGGGCTGATTTTGCCCATCCTGGGTGCCCCTGGAATGAGGGGGCATCACCTCGGGGGCCATGCTGGGGCACTCAGCCAGAAAATTGAAAAAGAAAGAACTAGATGGGAATGGCAGAGGCAGGAACATCAAAAAGGAGTGAGGACTCCTGAGGAGCTCAGGGAAGCGATGTCAGCTGGGGGGTCCTGGCAAAGCCCAGCAAAGGGGCTGCAGAAGTTTCTGGGTCAAGGGCAGGAAGAAGTGCTTGAGAAAAGCTTTTCCCCCACAAGAAATTACACAACAGTTTGCTCTTCCAAACGGTATCTTTGAAAAAAAATAGAAGTAAAAAAAAAAAGTATTTATCTGGAGGATTCGGATGAAGCCTGGACGCTCTCCAGACCGGCACCTGAGCCAAGCGATGTTTGCTCAACCCTTCAACCCTTCCACCAAGTGCCGGCTTGCTAAACTGGGATCGCTTCCCTCGAGCCCCTGCAGCCGCATTTCCCTTCTCCCGCGCTGGCAACAGCGCAGAAACGGAGCGGGGGGGCGGGGGGGAGGAGAAAAAAAAGAAACAAAACCCGAAGAGCCTTGGAGCGCCGCGCAGTTAATAACTGTAACCATTAATTGCGGCGGGGAGGAGCCGCGCAGGGAAAGGGGCTCCCCGAGCGCGATAAAGGCAGCGGAAGATAAACACGAGCCTTGCTCGGGGTCCGGGCAGCACCGGGGGCTCGGGGGGCACCGGGGGTGCGGGGGGGGAGCCCGGGGCTGCGGGGGGAAGCCCGGCGGGAGCGGCTGGGGCGGAGCGGGAGCGGCGCTTTGTCTGCGGGAGCGGCGGATGCGGCGCT
>WAAE01016557.1:128404-160091 GCA_013400495.1 Nicator chloris
ACACCCCCGGACACCCCCTGGAGCTCCTGATCGCCCCCCTCGTTCTCGCCCCCCTCGGAACCCGGCTGCTGTGTGTGTCCCTCACAGCCTCCCTGGGTGTAGGTGAGGATACAGCCGCTATAATGTAGAAATATCCGGTTAATATTCATATTCTGGGCGCGTTAGGTGTTCTCTGTTAGAATATTTGTATTCTATGCGCATATTGGATCATTCTAAAGTCCCAGAACGGTTTGGGTGGGAAGGGATCTTAAAGCTCATATCGTTCCACGCCTCCCCTGCCGTGGGCAGGGACAATTGCCATGGATCGGGTTGCTCCGAGCCCTGTCCAACCTGGCCTTGGACACGCCGGGATCTGCCTCCTGCTGGCAGAGCTGCTTAGCGGGAAGGAAAAAAAAAATGTTAAAATAAAAGAAAGGAAAAAACCCAGCCCAAACCTGCAGCACATTCAGATATTTTTATTTATTAAAAAGAAACAACAACAAACACCAACAAAAACCAAAAAAACCACCTTAAAAGGGAATAAAAAGTAAATAAAAGGGGAATAAAAAGGGAATAAAAAGGGAATAAAAGCCTCTTAACCAGAAGCATTTCGATGCTCCTGGAGCATCTCAGCAATGCAATAAACCCCGGAGCCCAGCAGTGGGGGGCACCCACCTGCCCCCGTCCCTGCAAACCCTGGGTGAGGGGAATTCCCGAGCTCCAGCAGAGCTCCGGACAAGGAAACCCCCCCAGCACCTCCCCGACTCCTGCCAGGCTGGAAACATCCAAGGTCACCTCGGTTTGTGCCCAGAGAAGCCCCTTGGAAAGAGGGGGTTGGGATGTGTGGTTTAAGGGGATTTCTCTCATCCCAAGAGCTGATCCAGCCCCAATCCATATCTCAGCGTCACCCCCCTCCCCGTGAGCCCACCCCAGAGCAGCTCTGGGGTGCAGGTGGGCTCTGGGGTGACCCTTTTTGTGTCTGCCCAGCGCCCGGAGCAGAAACGAAAAGAATCTCCATGACAAACGTGGCTACTTGAGCAAACACAGGCTCAGAACGCTGCTCCAGGCGCCTTTCAGGTGCTCAGCTCCTGGAAATATTCTGGATTGGGAGCCCCCTCAGTTCTGCCCCTCGCTCCAAATCCCAGCCCTCCGGAGCCCCAGGACACCAAACATTTCTGGCAAATCCATATTCCCAGGAAACTCCAAGCGCAGAGTCACAGGAACGAGCTCATGTGCGAACGGGGGGTGTGAAACTGACGAAAAGCCGACAAAACAAACCAATTTTAACGGCAGACCCTGGAAAAGTGACTTCAGGGGTGGGGTTGGGGCGGAGATGGAAGTGCCGGGGATGGAAATCCCCTTAAACAACTCGTCCAGGCAGCGGCAAATCCAGCCTGGAACAAACTGGAGGAAGTGGGTGAAGTTCACGGAGAGTGTAAACAATCCCCCAGAACGGAGAGTAAACGAGGAAAGGAAAGCAAAGCCTGGAGGGAAGGAGGACGGGACGTGGGGGTGATGCGGAGGGGTTTTGTCTTTCCCGGCTCCATCCCTGGGATGCCGCTCCAAGCTTCCTGAGCCATCATTTTCCAGCTTTTCCAGAGGTGCCCAGGCCCGAGGATGAGGCAATAAATATCCCGTGAAGTGTCACAGCACCGAGGATCCACAAACCCCGCGGGGGCAGCCCCAGCCCAGCGTGGGAGAGGAGGGGAGGGAGAAAAGATGAGGGGGGAAAAGAGGAGGAGGGGGAAAAAAAAGAGAGAGGGGAAAAAAAGAGGAGGGGAGGGATNGTGGAAGAGGAGGGGAGGGATAAAAGATGAGGGGGAAAAGAGGAGGAGGGGGGAAAAAAGAGGGAGGGAAAAGAGGAGGGAGGAAAAGGAGGAGAAGGAAAAACCCTCACTTAGAAATAATCTAGGTTTTATCCAGCCCCATGTCAGGGAATTTAGGCCAGAACTGGCATTTGGGAACACGAGGAGATGTGCAGGACTAGAGAAAGGTTGATCAGGAACTGTGCTAATTGCCCGTGAGCCTGCAGATAATTACCTGCAGCTTCCACAGGCTGGGATCTGCCTGAAATCCAGGAAAAGTATCAAAACTAGGAAGGAAAACACTTCAAAGCATTATGTGCTCGGTGACATGTCCAAGTATCTTGAAAATCGTTGTTTGTGGAATCGCAGCAGCTCAGCCCAAACCTCTCCAATTTCGAGTTTTCCTCGGAGGGGCTGATTCACCCCCAGCAAAAAACTGGCCCAGTTGACATCAACAACCCTTCCCAGTTTAACTGGGAGCCTCGTGGTGCTGAGGGAGGCTGGGATTCAGTTTCTCAGAGCATAAATCAGCGATTTTTTTCAAGGACGGGGACAGATTTAAGACACAGCTTTGCTGGCACTTTATAAACCAGGCCTTTGTGTGGAAAAGGAAATGGGAGCTGCTGGTTGCACCCCGGGACAGGTCCTTGCAGGCAGCTCCCAGGGGAATTCCTGCTGCCAGGACCTGGCCAAGCACCCCTGCAGGGGCTGGGGTGCAGAGGCCTCGGGGTGCCAGACATTTGCCACCTAAAAATCAGGCTCTGGAGGCACCCAGAGCAGTTTCAAGCCTCTCACAACCCCTCTCTTTTTGCAGGTCCATCCTCTGAGCCCCAGATTCATCCCAGTCTTAAAACTGGGGATAAATCATAGAAATGCAGAGCCTGAAGCAAATATGTGGAGGGTAGCAGGAGTATCTAAGGAGGGGAGAAGAGACATCTCTTCTTTCTTCCCTGGCAGATTGGATCTGGATTTTCCAGAGGTTTTTCAGCACAGAAGTTCATGACACTTCTTTTTCTCCTTTTTCTCTTCCTCCTTTTTCTCTTCCTTCCCCTTCTTCTTCTTTCTTCCTTCCTCTTCTTCCTCTTTTTCTCCTTCTCCTTCTTTCTTTTTCTGTTTGAATCTTCTTTTCCTCCTCCTTCTCCTTCTTCTGTTAATCTTCCTCACTTTCTTCTATTATTATTTTTTTATTATTATTATTACTACTACTACTACTACTGCTACTATTATTACCACTTACACCAGGCTACCCATTCACTTTTTTGGGTACTATTTGAGCAATTAATCTGTTTACCAGATGACTAAACAGAAAAGAAGAAAGAGGCACAAAAAACTCGTTGTCAACTCACAGAACCTCCCACTTTTCTGGTCCCAGCTATTTTTTTCTCTCTTCTCACGAGGGTGAGAAGGGTTTGCAGTGCTGGGATGGATGGTTCAGCTCTTCCAGGGATTCCCATTTTTGCAGGAAAGCTGGCTGAGTGGCCGGTTGTTCTCTCTGGGTGCAGCTGGCCCTGCAGCATCCCTGCACAACAGGGGGAGTGTTCAGGGATCAGGGAATGTGAGCAGGGCAGGGGGACCTGTGTGAATGCATTGAAAGAGCAGCTTTTGAGTGAGTCCTGCAGGAATCCCCGAGGGCTCCCTGTGCCAGGCTGGGAATGAGGGCTGGGATTGTCTGCTGGGCGCAGGGAGCTGCACTGAAACCCTTTTGTCAGGAAATGGGGATTCTCCATTCCAGCCACAGCTGCGTGCCAGAGCTCCCGTGTGAGCCCTTGGCACTCGGCTGGAGGATGGAATTGATGCTCCTGTTTCGCCTGATAGAGAATCCTGAGGTCATTCATCACAGTATCAGAGAATCACTGCGAGCTTTAGGCTGGAAAAGCCTTTAAAGACCATCCAGTCCAACCATTCCCAGCTCTGCCAAGGCCACCTTTGACCCACGTCCCCAAGTGCCACATCCACAGGGATTTTAAACCCCTCCAGGGATGGGGACTCCACCTCTGCCCTGGACAGACCTTTCCAGGAAGGAATTTTCCCGATATCCAACTTGAACTTTCTCTGGTGCAACTCAAGGCCATTCCCTCTCATGCTGTCCCTGTTCCCTGGGATAAGATCCCAAATCCCCCCCAGCTGTCCCCTCCTGGCCGGGAGTTGTGCAGAGCCACAGGGTCCCCCCTGAGCCTCCTTTTCTCCTCCTGAGCCCCTTTCCCAGCTCCCCGAGCTGCTCCAGCTCCTTTCCCAAGCCCATTCCCTTCCCTGGACACCCTCCATGTCCTTGTGAGGAACCCAAAACTGCCCCGGGGCTGGAGGAGCCTCAGCACAGGGGACAATCCCTGCCTGTGGCATTGCTGGGACAGCCGGGATGCTGCTGGATTTGGGATAACGGGATTAAACTGAAAAAAACCCCCATTTTCTGTTTAACCCCGTTAAAAATCCTGTTAATAACAATATTTTATATATTTATTAATAATATTTAACCCGTTAAAATCCCGTTAAAAAGGGATGCTTTCCCGGGTGCTGCTGGATCCCAAACCCCTTCACCAGCCGCTCTTTCCCAGTCACACCAGTACGCGGTGACCCTCCCCGACCAGTATCCACAGGGATATTCCAGAGCCGCCTGCAGATGGCAACAGCTCCCCAGCCCCGCGCTGCTCTCCCGGGATCCCTCCCGGCCCATTCCGGCTCCTGGGATGGAGGCATCGATGATATTATTCATAATAATACTACATCGCCATCACAAACCAAAATCGTGAACAGTAATATCAAATAAAGAAGTAATGTTGCAAGGATTAAAAAAAAATAATAGAATCAGAGAATGGAAAAAACCAAGTCGATTAATGGGCTGATGGATTATGGAGGAGTCAATTTGGAATGCCTGGAAATTTGGAACATTGTTCATAATCCCACCCCAAATTCCCAGTGGGCTCAGGAACCCCCTCTGATCTCCTGCTTCATCCCTCAGGCACTTCCCAGCACGGGATGGGATCATGCAGAAAGAGGTGTCTGATGCAAATGCAGTTTTTATTTCATTCTCAACTCTTTGTTTTCCCATTACAGCAGATTTGAACTGCCAGAGAGCAGGATTAGACGGGATATTGGGAAGAAATTCCTCCCTGTGAGGGGCAGGAGCCCCTGGCAGAGGTTGCCCAGAGAAGCTGTGAATTTTGTTGCTATTTTTGCTGTTTGGGGGTACAGCTGGTCAAGAGCACAGGGGGAAAGTGAAAATGAAAGGAGAAATGGAGCTGTGGCCTCAGATACTCGTTAGGCTGCTCAGTAAAAGATCGATTTTACTCTATATAATTTATATATATCATTCTAAATACGTGTTTTACTACACATATTCATTTATCCTACCATGCAGGTTGCAAAAGTGATGGTCAGAAAATCAGCATTTCCCCTCAAAATGAGATCCAGAGACCCCCAGGGGAGGGGATACGTCACAGCCACCACAAATATCCCTGATTTTAGCTGCAAAAACACAAGCCTGACCTCCAGGGACACATCCCAACGCCTCCATCCACATCCTGCAGCATTCCTGAATTCCAGAATTGCGCCCGGGCCTGGGTACAGTGAACTTGAGCTGGGTTTGGTTTCCACCAACTCCTCTGCAGCCAGGAGTTTGTCTGGCACTGGAACCGGGAGCATCCCCCAGGGATCAGCACTGGAGACGTTGTGTTGTCACTCAGAGGAATAATTCCAAACATCCAGCATCCCTTTGGGCTGTAAGAGCCAAAACTGTGTGACTGTAGCTCCTGCTGCACGGAAATGGGGGAACAGCCTGCCTCTGGTGATCATCCCATGTTATTTTGGCTGGATAGTCACTGCTTTTACCCCATCCTGCTCCAGGCTGTGTCATCCTGGAGCCCCAAAAGGTGACAGGAATTGCCAGAGCCACCAAATATTTTGTTGCGACTCACTGAGTGGCACAGGGAGGGAGAAGGATGCTCTGGTGGATCAGAGCTCAGAGTCCTGGCCTCTGGGTCACTGCAGATTATTTATTATTTGATTTTTTTGGGGGCTGTTTTGGTTGATCTGTGTGGAACAGGAGGGTCTGAGGGCACCACCCACCCCCAGCCCAGCTCTGCAGCCCCTTCTCCCCCCGGTGCCTGAGCTCAGCACCCCCTGACCCCCCCCAGCCTGGGGCACCCTGAACTTCAGAGCCACCCCCTCAGGGCACAGCATTTCCCCAGCCAGCACGTCCCTGGTTTCCCTCCCGATTGTCAGGATTTCAATGTCACTGAGTGAAGCAACAAACCCAGCCCGAGCAGGAAGCCGGGGCTGGACACGGCAGATCTGCTCTGGGGGCTTCACAGGAGCCACCCACCTCATTTTCCAGCAGGGAATATTTGCCCTTCTGCAGCCATCCCACCAGTTTGTGCTGCCCAAAAGGGACACACCAGTGGCCAGCAGGACCCCCAAGGCCTGGGATGGATCCAGGAGGGGCCATTCCAGAGCTTTTCCCTGTTTTCCACACCGCCTCCAAGGCTGACACGGTTGTTTAAGGAGAGTAAAAATAGCAGGGTCGAACCTCTCCTGCCTCCTCAGCATCCTCATCACCCCTTCTTGCATCTGCATCTTTCCCTGAGGATGCTTCCCTGTGGAACACACAGCCCTGTGCCTGCCTCACTCCTGGAAAAACACCTGGAAGGGTTTTCTCCCTTTGGTTTTGTTTTTTTTTTTTCATTTCCCCCCCTTTTTCCCCCTCATTTTTACCAGCCTCCTGCCTGGATGATGCCCTGAGCAGCCTCAGTTGGGGGTGTTGGATTTTCCCCCAGGAAAACTCTCTGGCTGCAGCCTCTTGCACAGGGAATCCAGGGAATTCAGGCTCCTATGGACAAACTGGGGTGGGAAGTGTTTGGTAAAAAGCAAAACTTTTCAGAAGGAAGGGGAGAAGGAGAGAGGAAAGGGTTTGGTGCTCACTCCCTGCCCTGGAGCATTGCCCCACTCTTCTGACCCCCCCAAAAACTGGGATCCCTGAAATTCCTGGGACATGTGGGACAGCAGGGAAGCAGCTGGGATACAGCTAAGGTGATGTCTACAAAAACTGGGATTACCTGGAATTCCTGGTGGGATGCCAGGGAAGCAGGCAGGAAAACTGGGAATATCTGGAATTCCTGGTGGGATGGCTGGGAAGCAGGCAGGAAAACTGGGAATATCTGGAATTCCTGGTGGGATGGCTGGGAAGCAGGCAGGAAAACTGGGAATATCTGGAATTCCTGGTGGGATGGCTGGGAAGCAGGCAGGAAAACTGGGAATATCTGGAATTCCTGGTGGGATGGCTGGGAAGCAGGCAGGAAAACTGGGAATATCTGGAATTCCTGGTGGGATGGCTGGGAAGCAGGCAGGAAAACTGGGATTATCTGGAGTTTTGGTGGGATGGCAGGGAAGCAGCCGGGGCGCAGCCAGGATGATCCCGCCTGGAATGCTGGAGCTGGCAGAGCAGCCCGGGCTGTGTCACACAAATCCTTTCACCTCCCGCTGCTCCGGCACAACTCGGGATGCTCCAGGGCAGCCGGGGCGGGATCGTCCCGCTGGGAATTGCCGCTCCTGACTCATGCCATTCGTGTGGGAGAGCAGCAGGGATGGGAAAGAATCCGCTGCTATATTTAACCATAAATAATAGGAAGAGGTTCAGCGTTTTGGGGCTGAGTTGGTTGGAAATAACAGCGGGATGAAATCACGGCAGGAATCCACGCCCGGACCGTGGCAGCCTCTGGAGAACCGGCGTGACTAACAAGGAAAAACGTTGCTCCCTGGAAAACACAAAGAATTTCCAAATGAGAAAGGTTTTGGTTATTCCAGCCCGACACAGGGATCCTTCCAGCTGTGACAAATTGTCCCCCAGGGCCTTTTAGGAGCTTTCAGTGTTTGTGCGTGCAGCTGCTCCCACCCAGCCCCGTGTGGCCACCCGGCTCCTCCCTGGATCCCAGAGGGATTCCGTACGGATGGTGTGGGATCGAGGCTTCATCCTGCAATCACTTTTAGGAGTTAAGATCATTTGATTCCAAGGAAAAACAGCAAATGATCCCCGATAGGAAGAGATGCTCCTTATTTGTCACTCTGAACGCCTCAGCCAAAGTCATTGCATTGCCTTTCCATGGAGTCAAGGGATTAAAATCCTAATTATGAGGAATTACTGCACAGGGAAAACCAGCCTAAGCCAATCTTTCTCATGCTTCTGCATAGCAGAAGGAATAAAGAAGACTATTTTGAGTGTCACATGCCAGCTGGAAGCCTGAAAACCCATTGATATCAATATCATTGCCCTGATATTTTCATGTTTTATTTATTGGAGGAAAGAAAACTGTGTTAAATAAATAAACATTTTATACATAAAATACAGAAACAAATACAGTATAGATAGCAATGAATACATTTTATTTATTTATTCGATTTGACTGATTTATTACAGAAAATTCATTTCTGGAGGAGACTCAAACTTGTTAACAGCCTGGGAAGGGATCAGAGTTGTCCAGGAGGGTTCAGCTTCTCTCTCTCACTTTCCCTGGGTTTTAAACAGTCCAACAGCAAATATTTGCTGGCAGAGGAGATTTCTGAGCTGTGAGGTAATGGCTGGGGGAGTTTTTTTACATTTGCAGAGTCATCTCCTTGGGTTTTGGGCCTCATTGCAGTTACAGATGTGCTTGAGAAAGGGCAGGCACTGGAGCTCAGCTTTGGGGTTTCATTCCAGCAGTTCAGAGCTTTCCCTGAGCCCTGCTCCGAGCTCCCTGCTGATGGATGGGCTTCCTTAGGAGCTTCTCTGAGACTTTTTACAGGGATATTAAAAACTATTTTGTTCTGTTAAGAATGATTTACGAATTATTTTGGCCTTGGAGGAGGTTCCCACCAGGCTGTGTTTGATTACCATGGAATCCTGGAATGGTTTGGGTGTGAAAGGACCTTAAGGCTCATCCCATTCCACCCTGTCAGGGGCAGGGACACCTCCCACTTCCCCAGGGTGCTCCAACCTGGCCTTGAACACTTCCAGGGATGTGGCAGCCACAGATTTTCTGTCCAACCTCCAGTGCAGCAGCGATTCACTCCGTAATTCCTCTAAAAGCCTCAATTATCAGAAGGTTTGGATCTATCAGATATGAAAATACATTGAAGGTGAGAGTGCTGAACATCCAAAGCTGTGCTTCCCTCCATCAATCCATGGGGTTTTTCCAGCTACCAAACACGTGAGGCTTTCAGAGTCTTCCCAAAAAACAAACCTCAGGTCATCACGATGGTTTTTTCCTGAGTAGTTTTCCCATATTTGAGGGAAAAACATATCAAAGGAAGTTCAGATGTGAAGCATCACTGTGCAAAGAGCATTTTATGGAGCAGGTTCCTGTGGGGAAGAGTTTGGAGCTCCCCAAATGCCAACGGTCCCAGGGACAGTGACACCATCAGATGGTTATTTTGCTGTGTCAGCACTTTGGCACCACCTGAAAGGTCTGGAAGTCGAGCCTTAATGATCTGCTGCTCCAAAGAGATCGATGGATCTCTGCAGGGGTCATTTGCAGGATCAATAGTTGTCCATCCCCTGCAAAACTGGAGAAAACCAACTTGAAAGCTCCTTCCCAGAAACAGCGCGGCGGCTCCGGATTTTACCTGACTCCAGGGAGTCTCCAAGTGGGTGTCCTACAGATTTTGGGATGGGGGAGGCAGGATGTGGCCACTAATGATGAGTTTGTTCCTGCTGAGCAGCTCCTGGTCCTGCCCCAGAGCTCTGCTGTGCATGGGAGGCAGAGAAAGGCCAGGCTGGCTGGAGCTGGAAGCAACCTGCTCTGGTGGAAGGTGTCCCTGCCCATGGAATCCTGATGGAATCAAAGATTCCTGCCTGCCACCACACTCCTACTCTCCATAGATTTCCAAAATGTAGCAGCTGAGCCAGCTGCACGTCCCCAAATCCCCCAAACCCACAGAGGATGTAGCCCCTACACCCACAGCCACCCCAGGATGCATCCTCTGGCCCTGATTCCTCCTGAGCCTGTATTCCTGCATTTTTCCAAGGCAGGCATGGGGCTGAGGGAGCTGGGGCTGCTGCAGAGCACAGCTGCATGCCAGGATTGGAATTCTTCTTCCTTCTTGTGCCCTGCTCACTCCAGCCACAACTGTCCTTGTCTGATGGGACACGGAGCTGCTCCTGAGCCACTGCTGCAGGCTGAGCACCAAAGCCCAGCTCACAGCACACAGGCTCAACCAAAACGTTGGCTTTAACAAGCCAGCAACAGGCTTTAATATTTCATGGAGCTCAGAGGGAGTCCCAGCTGAGCAGAAATGCTGTTAAAAGGCTGAGCTCTATTAACGGCCGGGCAGGTTTCGCCAGGCGCCTGCTGTTTACTCCCAGTTTGCCTTCAAAACACCACATCACTTCTTGTCAGGTCTGGAGGGAATGTAGTCCCTGGAGCTGCTGCTGGAGCTGCTGCAGAGCATCCCAAATCCTGCTGGCCATGGGCAGGGATGGGCCCCCAAAGCAAAGGGTTCCCAAAGTCACCCCCTGTCTGATGGGGCTGCTCCAGCAGCTCCTGAAGCAGCTGGGGCTGCACCCACTGCTGGCCCCTCCTGCCCTCCTCTCCCAGCCCCAGGGAGGGGGGAGAAATGTTCCCCTTCTGCAGGGAGAAATGTCCCCAAAATGAGGAAACAGATGCAGAATAAACCCCTGAAATTCAGAAAGAAACAGCAGTTTCTCCTTGTCTGCCAGAAGCCCAGCATCACCACCCCACCTCCTTCCTCAAACTCCGTATCACAGCTGAGGATTGTTCCCCTCATTTGTGTCCCTGAGCACTCCGAAATGTGTCATAAATACAATGACCCCAAACTGGGGCTGACAGCAGGGGGATGGCTCGCAGCTAGCAGCAGTGAAATCATCACCAGGCAAGTAAACAGGACCAAGGAAACAAATTCACCCCACGTGGCGCTCACGTAGCTGGGTCAGCAGTTGCCTATCAGATTTGGCAGGGCCACCTAAGAGGAAACCAAGCAGAAAAGGTCTGGTTGGCTTTTGCCATGTTTGATGTTAGTTTTTCCATGATGAGAGCTCCCTCTCCTCTCCCTTTTGCTGCAGTTTTGCAACTGAGCTGAAGGTAATCAGCAAACCACACAAATGAGAGGCTGTGCTCATGGGGGTGGGTTGGGACACCATTGGGTGACACAGGGACCTGTGAAACCTTAATGCCAGGAAAAAGCCACCAAAAAAGAAGAAAGAAGGTCTCACTGTGCCTGCACAGGTACCAGGGCTGCAGTCTGTCAGTGACTCCTCTGACACTGCTGTTGCCTCCCTTTTTAAGCTGCAAAATCAGTGCTGGGCTCTGCACCTTGGGTTGCTCAGGTATCACTTACCCTGATGTCCTTGGGTACTGCTCATCCCTGCATGCTTGGGATTACCCCACATGCTCAGCTATTGCTCATCCCCACATCCTTGGTTCCTGCTCATCCCTGCATCCTCAGGTGCACTCTCCCATCCTTGGGTACCGCTCATCCCCACACCCTTGGTTCCTGCTCATCCCTGCATCCTCAGGTGCACTCTCCCATCCTTGGGTACCGCTCATCCCCACACCCTTGGTTCCTGCTCATCCCTGCATCCTCAGGTGCACTCTCCCATCCTTGGGTACCGCTCATCCCCACACCCTTGGTTCCTGCTCATCCCTGCATCCTCAGGTGCACTCTCCCATCCTTGGGTACCGCTCATCCCCACACCCTTGGTTCCTGCTCATCCCTGCATCCTCAGGTGCACTCTCCCATCCTTGGGTACCCCTCATCCCCACATCCTTGGCTCCTGCTTGTCCCTGCACCCCCGGGTTGCTCCCCTCTCCTGGGTACCGCTGCCCGCCGTGTCCTCACACTCGGATTATCCCTGGCAGGTTCCAGCGCTGAGCTTGGGGCACGCTCAGCCCCGACTCGGTGGCGGGGCCATCCCGCCGCTGATCCCTCGGCTGAGGCCGCGCCTGGCCGCGTGCCCCAGCCCCATTAGGCTGTGAACGGCCGCCAAATGGCCGCATCAATATTTGATGCGTTTCAAACCCCGCCGGGCGCGGATAAAGCGCGGCGCTGCGGGCGGTGAGGAGCGCAGCGGGGATGGCGGGCAGCCGGGGGCCGGGGTCGTGCGGCCGGGACGGCTGCGCTGGGGCGGGGGTCGCGCCCGGTTCGGGGGTGGTGGCGGGTCCCCCGTGGGTGCCGCGGGCGCGGTGGCTGGCGCGGAGGCTGGCGGCGCTGCTGGTGNTGAAGCACCTGCCCAGCTACGAGGAGGCGCAGCGCTGCCCGCCCGCCGAACGGGGCGCGGCCGCGGGGATGCGCGGCTGAGCCCCCCGGCCGGCCCCGCCGCGCACCCGCGGGCACCGCACCGATGGACGCGGCGGGACCTGCGGGATGGCACCATCCTCATCCCCCTCCTCCTCCTCCTTCTCCTTCTCCTCCGGACCCTCGCGAGAGACAGCGAACAGCCCCAGGTGTCCCAGGAGGGATGCGACGCCAGGAAGCCAGCAGGAACCAGGACATTGGGGATTCCCGGGAATGCTGCACACCGCGGGGTGACCTGCTGGGCACCCGGCCCTGCAAAGGGACCCGCCAGGGACACTGGGGATTCCCGGGAATGCTGCACACCGCGGGGTGACCTGCTGGGCACCCGGCCCTGCAAAGGGACCCGCCAGGGACACTGGGGATTCCCGGGAATGCTGCACACCGCGGGGTGACCTGCTGGGCACCCGGCCCTGCAAAGGGACCCGCCAGGGACACTGGGGATTCCCGGGAATGCTGCACACCGCGGGGTGACCTGCTGGGCACCCGGCTCTGCAACGGGACGTGCGGGATTGCTGAGGACCGTGGAGGGATGGGACACGCTGCCTGGACCCACGGGGACATGGCACGGTCCTGGAAGGAGTTCCAGGAGGAAGGTGACTTGGGGACATCACCTCCAGTGCAAGGACACGGAGTGATGGGCAGAGCCGGCTGCAGCTCGGTGCAGCATTCCCAGCTGCTTAAAAGGTGGCTCGTGTTCCCCGGGAATTTTGGCTTTGCTGGGCTGTGGGACTTTGCTGTGTGGACACGCCTGGGTGATCCTCAGCCCCACGGGTGCCAGAGGGAGGTTTTGGGACAGCCAGAGCAGGCTGTGCCCCCTGGCCTGGCAGCAAGGAGGGAACCTCTCCACAACCTGCAAATCAAACATCAGCATCTCCTGCTCACTGAGGGGACCTGCTCTGAGGGAAAGAAATGTCACAGCTCCTGCCCACAGCTGGGAAATCTTCCATAAACAGGACAAACACCAAACTCCAAGGAAAGGCAGAAACCTCCTCCACCCTCAGTGCCAGCATCCCTGAAGGAGCTGGGAGTGCCTGATGTACTCCTGAATTCTTCCTACAGCATCACCCGAGCTCACCCCAGCTCTCCTGACAATGGAACTGGTCGGTGCCCAAAGCTTTCATTAAATACCTTTTTGTTTTCCTTTCCTAGCTTGACTTCAGCACTTGGAACTGAGGATGTGGTCAGTGCAGGAGCAGCAGCCACGAGCACTTTCCTTTCTCTCTTTTGAAGGGGTCTCTAATGGCAAAGAAAACCTGCAGGTTTATTTAAAATACAGATTAGAGCTTTTCAAAACTGCAGGCCTCCAACTATCACAGTCGTTTCTTTATATAAAGTAAAATCATTCTTGCAGATCCTTCAGGAAAACACAGAAATGATTAAATATTTTGGGTTTTGTACAACCAAGCTCTGTGCAGACCCATCCCTCTCTTTTCCTGAAGGTACCAGACCACCCTATTTCCCCCAACTTTTACAGGAGGGCAAAGGCACCTGAATTAAAATTAAAAGGTTAAATTCCAGTATTGGAAATTTTATAGCACAAGGCAACCCCTGATGGATTAGGATCAACAAAAATAAACTTTAGAAATAGAGGTTCTCGTAAGTGATCAATTCATAAAAACCTTTTTTCTCCCTGGCTCCTCCTCATCCCCTGCAGAGTAAAATCTCATCTCTGTTATCATGAAAATAAAGAAATGGACATCTTAAAATTTCTATGTTTAATAAAAAGCATGTAAAAACCAATATTAAAACCATATCTGTAATATAAAAAGATAGTAAATGGCTTCTCTCCAACTTCCCCCCCAGCTGTAGGTGATACAAACTTTGTACTTCTATAAATATCTATTAAAATCTCAGAATTAAATTTTAGAAAGCTTCAAGCTTTTCCATTATTGCTCATTTATAATTTTGACTATTCTTAAGTGAATAAGGCAACAATCACCACAGTTGTTCTGCAGGAAATGGTTCCACATAATCTGTAAAATCAAATTCTCATGTCAGATGATTCAAACCTTCCTCCTGTTCCAGTCCCAAAGGGTAAAATCCCACAGACAAATCCAGATCTCCAAGTTGTATTGCCTTAAAAGCCAGAAAATAAAAAGATATTTCAAATTTTTCCTCTGAACTATTACAAATATGCAGTAGGTTTTTAAACACCCACCTGAGCTTTTAGTTTTACTTCACTTGAGGACTTTATTTTTCATCTGAAGTTGTATTTTTCAGCCTCCCTTTTTATAATCAGAGAGGATTTACTGTGGCCAAAGTTAAATGAAGTGAATGAACTCAACTCCCACCCTGCAATGGCAAAATCTGCATTATTTTTGATTATTGATCCATAACAGCAGCACCTAAACAACTGAGTTTTAATCATGTCAATTAATGTTTCTTAAATTGGTTTATGATGGTTTAAATCAAGCAGCCAGTAATTAAATAAGAGGTATTTGTTTGAAAGAGGGTTTTAAAAGAATTTCTTGTTCTGGGCAATAATGTAACCAAAATGTACCTGAAACATCTGTATCCTTCTGCTCTTTATTTTTACTTAATACTGAAAAGAACTGCAAACAGCTAAAAATACAATGCAAAACTTTGGAAACCCCAGAAAAACCAGCTCAAAATTCCCTTGGCATGGATGGATGGCACTTCCCTTGGAATTCTAATCCCTAAAATTCAGATTTCATACCCAGGGTCAGAACTGTATTTAGAACCTGGTGAAAACAAGGAATAAAAGTGCTTTTCCAAAATGTTTTGCTTTGTTTTCTGTTTAACACCAGGATGCTCAAGACAGGATGTGGCTGATAAAAAATGGAATTAACCACCTCTCCCATCCCCTCCAAATCAAATTAAAACATCCCAAATATTCTTTTTTTAGCTCTCAGATACATTAAAAACCTCCACTTTTATTTGGTTTTATTCAGAAATTTATGAACTGTGCAAGAAAGGGTCACACAATGATTTACAAATTTGCTGTATGTACAGATATTTAACATTCTGCTGGTAACACTTGAAAGATACATAATAAACCTTGTCAGTGATGAACAAGCTGCTAATATATTTATAACATCAGGAGAATGCAGCCAGTTTTGGCTGTGAAACAAAGAAAAGTGTATCTCGATGAAATAACATAAATTAATAAAAAATATTTACAAATCAAGTGCTTTGGGCAGAAAAAACCAGATGAAATATTCTCTTATTTGAAATATTCTTGTCAATTTTACACATCAGATGCTACAAATGCTGTTTGTTACTTCCAACAACCCTGAAAGCACATTCCAAAGTATTTTCAAGAACAAAAAAAATCCTTTTACTGTTGAATGTTTTGCTCAGTGACAAACCTGAGTTGCTGAAATTATCTGAAATCATCTATTAAAGAACTCGCTGGTGCATCCTAATAAAGATGCACTCCCACAACTGTGAGGGAAATATTTGTACTTTAGAGGCTCAAGCTTCTTTTATTTTGTTGCATTTTCAGCATTTCCAGTTTGCTAAATTTGTTTTTAGGGCAATTTAATCTAGTTTGGAGAGGTGTCTGAGGTTGCAGAAATAACCAAACTGCTTAACTTGGGCCTTAAATTGTGATTTCAGTAGAGGCAAACTCGGTTAAAGAATATTAATGGCAATGAAAATTGAAAATCACTGAGAGAGGAACAGTTAATTCCCTTTTTTTGTCATACATGTAACCATCACTGGCACCAGAATATAAACCCAGCTCAGAGTGAAAGGAAATAATTCATCCTGTGTCACCCAAGGATTCAAACCTACAGAAATTCTCCCTCCTGTGGCAAAATATTTGCTGTGGTTTTTTTGGTTTTTTTTTTTCTTTACCACAATAATACCATGTATTATTGTGTAATGTACCAAATATTGAAGCAGCACTTTGAAGGTGCCCAAAAAGTGAATTATTGCTGCACAGTCACACTGGTCCTCACTGCAGGACTGGCTGCTGCTCGTTCTCTTTCTTTAGCAATTTCCATCTCTATTTTGGCTTTGATTTTATTCCAGTCCACTTCCAGCTGTAAGAAGAGAAAAATGAAACACACAGAGCTCAACATCAGAGAGAACCAGGTCGGTTATTCAATTTAAAAATACAATTATTAAGTGCTGACTACCCAAACTCATGAAAGATACGAAGGCACAGACGAGTTCTGACTGAGCTGCCACCTTTGAAATAAACCAAGCCTGAGATATTTTAATAAATCTCATTGTGCCTGGCAATCAAACACAAAAATAACCTGCTTCTAATTCAGTATCCTGACCTCAGTGCTCCTTATTTAAGTCTGTAGCCCTGCATCATTAATTTAGGAGTGATGTCTCCTCCAAGGAAGCTGATAGGATATTAAACCAGTTATCTGCTCCAACAGAAACTAAATTCCTGCTTGGAATTGCCCTTCTACATCAATACATGTTTTAGTTTTAACCTTGGCATTTCTCCAGGTGCAGAGAATTGGCATTTTGTGGCTGTGCTCTGTGTCAGTAGAACTGTAGGCAATGCACACAGCACAGTATCACAGCAAAAATGTGGGTAGAAAAGTTGCTTCTTCCCAAAAAAAGCTTGACAAGGATAAAAAAAATGGATCATGGTGCATTTGATGACCATAGAAATAGGTCCAAAAATGTCATTGTGCAGTTCAGTTTATTGCTGGAGAATTAAAAGTGTCAAAGGTGGGGTGGGAGAAGAATTTCAAGGGCTGCACAGGGAATTTTCCTCTGTAATTGAGTAATGGAATAACAGGGGAGATTGTCTAGGAGGGAAAAGTGAAAATAAATATCCTCATTCTCAGGTGAAAATATAATAGTAATACCTCAGTTCTAGAGGCATTGACTGGGTCCAGGATGCTCAGGATCTGTGTAAGATATTAGGAACCTGATATGTAAAATAAGTACAATTTTAGATCCTGCCTGCCTGCAGAAAAGAGAGGAAAAAACTCCTTATTTAAGTCTGAAGAGGTTTTAAGTTGTGAGAGGGGAACTGAGGCCCTTTTTTATCCCTGAGAAGGAACAGCAGCACAAAATCTTGCTTTTCTTATCAATTTCTGATTTTGTTTTATGAGCCTGACAGGCTGCATGAAAAATTTAATTACAGCTTAAAACTCCCATTATGTGGATCCCTCCTACTCTCAGATCCAGCCAAGACCTCCAGCACCTGGGTGAGGAAAAGGACTTTTTCCCTCCAGAAATCTCCTGAGTGAGACCCAAATTTCAAGACTGAGAAAGCTGAAAAATCATCCTGCTCACACCTTGTCACTGCCAAGGTGGAATTCCTTAGGAATCCTTATGGGATCTTCAGCTTTCTCCAGGATTTTAAGAAAATCAGGATTATCTCCAATGTGTAGCAGGGAATTTATGTGATTTTTGCTCTCTAATGGGTTTTACAGAACACACACTTCCTGCACAGCAGCTGGAAAAGCTGCAGGATAAAAATGCTTGGAACCTGTGCTTTATTTTTCTGTATTTTCCAGGTAAATTACTGTGGAATGGTTCATGAGGGGCTGACTTTTGTTTAGGAAATGAGAATCCTTGAAAGTGCTAAAAGCTAATGACTTCCATCAGAAATCCAGGTTTATTCCAAGTGTACTGGGCAGTGTCCAACAAAAGGATTGTGAATTCCCAGCTCAGGTGTTCCCTGATCCATCAGCTGCAGTGGATAAAAGGATTTCACCCCAAGGAAAGGTCTGTTTTTGGTCATTTCTCCCTCAGAATGCTGAGGAATGAGAAGGGGAAAAGCAGGAAGGACACGAGGGCTGCTCAGTGGATTTGTGCCTCTCCTGAGGGGAATGTGTGGAAATATTGCAGTGGAATCCAAGATGCAGCTTCTGCAGTTCAGGATGTGCCCTCAGCCTTCAGGATCTGTGAAATACTAATAAACTGATTTACTGATGATGCAGAGGGTTTCCAATAAATGTACTTGAACTGTTCATTGTATTTATCAGAACGGTTCGCAGTTCATAAATATCCAGATTCCTTCCAAGTTTGTTACTGTTTCTATCCATAAAATGCCACAAAAATGTTGGAAATATTTGAGAAACTCATTGAACCATGGTGAAGTTTAGCTCCCTGGTTATAGAAAACAATTGTGCCTTCACTTGTGTGATCTTTACCAGATATTAAATATATATATCTTGTGAATCTTCAAATAAAACCCCAAATTCCCAGCTACTCCTGGCCAAGCAGCCCAATATTAGGCCAAAAGCTGTAAAAATTCCACATTTATGTTCACATTTGAACCACAGAAAGACAACAGAGATGTAAACCCATCCCACCCTCCCAGATTTGCCACGGTGTGAAGCAGCAGGAAGAACCCTGAGGGACACTTACACCTTCTGCATATTGCAAAAACCTTTGGTTGGTTTCTTTTTTCCCAAAGTCTTCCAAGAATTTCTGTCTGTAGGCCAGGACCGTGTCCACGTGTGTCCTGTGCTTCACTGCCAGATCCAGGGCTCTGGAATAAAGCAGGAATGGGTTGGGGAAATGCTCTGGCACCACCACAGTCACCAAGGTTTTGTAGAAACTCTGAGGGTGAGGGCAGAGATCCCAAATCCAATTCCACATTAGGATCAGGAGGTGAAAAGTAGCCAGTGATGAAAAGACCCAATGATTATTCCCACTGACAACCTCATCACATCATTCATTTGACCTCAGGAGGCTTTTTGTCTCAAGGAAATGCAGAATATTTCAGAGTTTAGCACAAGAATAACGATGTTTAACAACTTTTCTTCTAGTCAGAAATAGGCTCTGAACACTCATAATACACATTTATGATATATTCTATACAATATAAATATTGTATAGGTGGGAAAGATCAGACACTGGATTAATTTATTGCTCACACTTGGCTTCTTCTCAATGGCTTAAGAACACTGATATTTGATATACAGAGTTTTTAGATGATAGAATAAAAGAATATTCCTAATATCCAGCTTAAACCACCCCTGACACAGCTTCATAACCAAACAAAATTACACATTTCTGGGGGAAAATCAACCTTTTGCCTGAATATATGAATATTACAGCAGAGAAATTAGGAGTAAACAACTCAGAGGATTCTGTCAGAAAACGGGGGGGTTTGTTTAAAGGAGAAATTCCTCCTTTGTTTTCTCAGCCTTAATTCACATTTTCTCCACCTACACAATGCTGGGAGTCTGAGTAGCCACAGTTTTATTTTTAGCAACAAGACATTTTAAAGCAGCCCAAATTCCCCAGCCAGTCTGGGGCATCACTGAGGCCTCCTCTGTGCTAGCACTGATGAGAAAGCAAAACGTTATTTCAAAATGCTTCCAGGAATATTTTGGGCTTCTATCCCCAAATATTTGTATTTTCTAAACACGACACCAAAATGCTGCTTTTTTTGGTTACTGTCAGGCAACGATTTAATTTGTTTTATTGAAGTGGTGAGTGATTAGAAGATAAAAAAT
Organism: Nicator chloris; assembly: GCA_013400495.1. Lineage (NCBI taxonomy): Eukaryota > Metazoa > Chordata > Aves > Passeriformes > Pycnonotidae > Nicator > Nicator chloris. The sequence continues at coordinate 147,873 of WAAE01016557.1, forward strand.
GAGTCAGCAAGAAAACAACTGATGGAAATCATTAGGAAAACGTATTTTAATGGGAAAAACTCCTACCTTTCCCAGTTGTAAAGATTGATGTTGACTTGGATAGCTTGGTAAACCAGGCCTGACTGAAGCAGGAGGGTTTCAGCCTCCTGGGTGTTCCCACTGAACAGCAGCATGTGAGCCAGCCTGGATTCCTTGGATGGCAGATCCTTGATGGAATTGATGTACTGGACTTTGTCAATCTGCTCAGGAGGAGGACAGCAAGGAAATCAATTCATCAGCTTGCTTTTGCAACACTTGAATTAAGATTTCATTCCATTTTCTTAACTGCATTCTCTCACCTCGCCAATTGCTGCATAGGCAATTTCAGCTGTGGTCATGTCCTTGTTGGCCACTGCCATGGCAGCCAAGCAAGCCCACAGGGTCTGGTCCTGAAATCCAAAATAAAAACAACTTGTGAACCTTCCAATGTTTGTTATCATGCTGCAAATGACTCCTCAAAGCAACCAGACAAGGCCTGAAAATGATGTGCAATATTACATTTCTCTGTGTGTCATTTATGGCACTGTGGTCTAAGTCTCTTATTAGCAGATTATTAATTATTTCTCAGAACTGGGAATTAGAAAAACTTAATGGTACAATAATAATAATAATACACCTTTTTATTATTATTTTTATTACTTTATTGCTTCTTTGAGGGGTTTTTTGGGTATTTTGCACAAGCTTGAGGAAACCCCACGAACTCAGAATCTACCAAGATCCTAAATGACATTTTGATGGATTTTCAAGTGATGACATTATGACAAAGACACACTAATAAACCAGATTTTAATATAGTTTAAGCTACCACATCCAAAACTCTATTCAGAGAGGAAAAATGTAATTTTGGACTTGCTAGTCCAGGAATTAAAGTGGTTTTCATGTTTTTGTTGAGTGTGTTCAATAACAAATCTGGAAATAAAGACTTTGCACTGTGAAGGTTTTTAGAAGGATTACTCCTGATTGAAAGCAGAATTAACAGCTGCACTGAGGATGTTCTAAACACATTCTCCTATTTCCCAACTGACTTTTCCACCACCCAGGACAAACCCTCCCGCAGGAAGCCCAGAATTTGGGAAAATTCAGATTGTTCAGAGAATCAAATGCTCCTAAAATCTTTGTCACATTCTCTTCCCACTTCCCTTTTCCTCAGAAAATCAGGTGATAAAATGCTGAAAGGTCAGCTTGAAATTATGCAGGAGATGAAATTTCCTGGAGTTGCTCCTTGATGGTTCCAAGCTGTTTCTTGCTGCTTTTTTCCCCTCAGAGATATGACCCATTTTATTATTCCTGACTGGAAATAATTTTTACTCTCTACCTGGGCTGCCAAAATCAAAATATCCTGACTTGGATGCTTAAATCAGGTGATGTGGACACTGCAAATAAAGATTCTGTTACAATTAATTCTAATTATGCAACCCAAATTATCTGGATGTGCATGAATTTCGTAATTGGTTACACAAATATCCAAAATACACATTTAAGGTCATGACAAAAGTGCTAAACTTTTCTAGGAATAAATGGGAAGGAAGGTTTGAAGGGATTTTGTTGTTTTGAAAACTACCACACTCACCTCATCTGTTGCTGTTGTCTAAATAAATACAAAAGAAAGCAATGGAAAAGGAAAAAAAATAAAAAGAAGTGAAACAAAATATGGAAATTACCAGGTTATTGTGGAAATGTCACTTTTAATCGATTATATTCAGGCCCAGACCTGAAAATTTAAGTTTCCAACCGAATTCTGTGAGCACCTGTGTTCAATCCAGCTGGATTCTGGCGTGACTAAAGATAAGAAATCATCATTTATCCTGGAAATGATGGAATTATTACCTTACGGCATTAAGAAAACCACATCATTTTCCAGGAGCGGCCAAAAAAATGAGTGCCAAAGCAGGCTGGAAACGACCTGCACCATTTGATAGGGAAAGATGAGCATGAAAGAACACTTGCACCCATCAATACCCCACGGGGTGGTGTCTGAGCAGCCCAGACCAGCCTTACCTTGACGAAGCGGCAGAGCCTGACCCCCTCCTGCCAGCGGGCGGCGCTGACGTGGCCGTGCAGGATGGCGGGGTAAGGGGACATGTGCAGGTGCACCAGGGACCCGTCCGCCCTCCTCAGCGTGATCTGGTTCCCCACAAAGCTCACAATCTGGGCGCTTTTGCTGAATTCACTGCGTGGAGAAGGAAAAGGAAGTGAATGCTCGTTTGTTTTCGCAGGAAAGAGTTTAAGGTCAGTTCTTTGTGACCTGGTGTTTTGCTGCTTTTAATTACGGATGGCATTGAAACAAATCTGTTCTGCTTGTTTTTTACAAAACCTGAGGTGATATTTTATGAGAAAGAATTCAAATTTTGCTTTTACCTCAAGATGTTGCTCTGCTTTCAAACTCTGCATCATCATTTCAACCCTAACCTTTATATTTCTCCTTATAAAACCCTTTTTCCTCATTTCCCCATCAAGAAACAGGAGAATTTGAAAAGTTGCAAGGCCAGCTTTTACTTCTCCTGAGCACAATTTGTTAAGAAAGGAAGGGAATAGTCAAAATAAATCATTTTTGGATTAAAAAGGATTTCTTACCTGGCATCTTTCTCATACAGGGTTTTTGGGAGAAGATCTTTATCCACATAGACTGTGTTGGGATAATACCAGACTGTGAACCTGGAATCCTGAATCCCACAGAGGATGTTGGAGGTGTCATTCCAGGCCAAACTTTGCACCATTGTCCCTTCATTTACACACAATAAATAATTGTAATAAATAAATTAATAGATACACAAATAAACAAGACATTTCCACCAGAAACTTCAAAATAAAGGGAATTCTAACAGGGTGGTTCTTCAGCATTTTTGGTGGCTTTTCTAAGGTTTTAACCCCAAATTTGTAACATTTTAAAAGCTGCTTTGCATGGAACTGTTAGAATTACCAGAATTTAGATAAAATTTACTAAAATTGTTTCTACCTCTATCATATAAAAGCCTCATTTTTTAAAATTCAATTTCACTATTAGTTAAGCAAAATGTTGTCTCTTGTATTAAATAAAAATGCATTTCCCTCCCAGCACCTTCCCAAACATCAATTTGAATTTTTCTCACCTATTTTGACAATTTTCTGCTCTTTCCCAAACCTTTTCACTGAGGTGATGAAAAGATCTCTGTTCTTATCAATGAAAGCAACTTTTCTCTCACTTGTCAGTCCCTTCTGGTCCAAAGCTATCTCCACAATTTCTGTCTGAAAAGATACAAGAGAATCTCTCATTTTTATTGTGGAGATGTTATATTTGGACATTCCAATTGATTTTTTTTCCTAAAAACAAGGCACAAAATTCTTTGTTCAGCTGGGCTGGAGAAACACTTGGTGTGTGATTTCTCTGTGGAATAAATCATTCCATGGGGTTAGAATGAAGATGATTTAAAAGTCCTTTCCAACCCAACCTATTCCACAATTCTGTGATTTTATAAACTGAATTTCATGAAGATTAAAACAATTCTGAAGACAACACAAAGCATTAAAAGTCAGCTGGAAAAGCTCCTTTCTATGAAGATTTTAAAACCTTTAATGGGTTTTTAGTCCCTTTATTGAGGAAAACCATTAGTGATTCTAATTTCTGAGTAAAATAAAGACATTAAAGCCTTCACTTTACCTTGTGGGTCAGAGGTTTTCCATCACCCAGTGGCTTCCCAGATAAAGCTTCAAATATGTAGATAACTGAAGAAAAATAATTACACAGTTTATTAATTAAAAGCAGAAGTTCTTAATGGATTTTCCAGTGATTCCATTCTTTTTTGAGTGGAATTTACTGCAAGTGGATAAAATATTCTGTGTGAGCTTTACCAGTGATTTTCACACGGTGGTGAAAAAAAAAATCTTATAAAAAACTGAATTTTCACTTCCTATCCCTGTTTTTCACTTCCCACCTCAAATGGGGCTTTACAGGAATGACACCAAATTGAGATAAAAGTCTGCACCCAGAGTTGAAATAAATCCACATTTCCAGTATCAGATTGACTCAATCCACAATTGAATGAATGGGAATGTTTAGAAAAAGAGAAAATTAAAAATTCCCATCAGGGAGTAAAAACTTATTCAAGTATTTTCTGTAAATATTCCACGGATCAACTGGAAATTCAGCACCAATGCATTCTCTTGAAGTTTTTAAATTCATTTTAAGCAAGACCCAGAACTTGAATTCATTTTTATAATAAATATATGTATTTTTATCCTCAATAAAGCAGAATTTACCCTTCTCATCAGCTTTGTCCTTCACTGCCAGGGTGTCATTGCTCAGGGACACTGTCTTGGCATTCAAAATGTCTGTTCTCATGCCTGGATATTTTGGAGAGGAAATGAATCTGCCTTCATAGGAATATAAATACAGTCCTCCACCATCCACAAGAAGAAAATGCCTAGAAGAAAGAAAAGAAAAACCCCAACAACAAAGAAGTAAATGACTAAATAATATAAAAATTATATTTTCCACAAGGGAAAGTCATTGTTTAACATGCTGCAACTGTTCTTCCAGTTTCCATCATTCTTAAGCTTTAAATTTTCAAGATATTTTGGAAGTTCTGTATGGAAAAATTTGGTTTGAATGCATTATCTTTTTCCAGGAGAAATATTTATTGCGTGAAATATTTATGATTTTATTTGGGTATTTTTTGTTTATTTCTGATATTTCAAGTTGAGCTTCTTTTGTTCTTTGTATATATGTAAACAATAAATTATAAATAAAATAAATATATTTATAATATAGATAGTAAATAAATAAATCTATTTATTTATTTAATAGTTATATTATGTTCATAATGTAAATTTTAAGAAGTCAGGTACCTTTCTGCTTGGAGAATCAAACTCACAGTTCCTTCCTTCAGGTCAAAAATCAATGGAGTGTTCCAGTTCTTTGTCCTGCAAATAGAAAAAAATCAGCATTAAAATCACTAATTTCCACATATTTCAAACACAAAGATGGATTCAGCAAGCAAAACACACATTTTTCATCATCAAATATTCCTAAAAGGGAGGTTTTCCAACTTCAAACAGCATTTAGGAAGCCAAGGAACACTGATAAGCACAAAATATGATGGAATAACACTTTTGCCTTCATTGGTTCATCCCTTCACACCAGCAGCAGCTGCCTCAGGAGTCCTAAAACCCAGCAAAATTATATTTATATGGAGTATTTTATTTTAAAAATATTCTTAAAGTATTTCTGACTCTTTTACAGCGATCTGCACTAGCATTCACTGATACTCCACTGAATATTCCAATTAATTAAAATCAAACTCATTATTGTGCTTCCAATCAAGTTTCTGCCACTCCTTTCCCAACGATGTGAGGAAGAGGAATTTGCTTTACTCACGAGAACACGTAACACTGCAGGGAAGTGGAAACCACCAAATATCCATAGTTCAGGGAGGCTTTAATCACCCTGTCCCGGAACTCCAACAAATCCACGGCGTCGTTGATGACATTGTGCACCTGAGCAAAGGGAAATGGGCAGGGAATGAAACAACAGAGCTGAAATTAAAATTACTCCATGAAATATTCCTGTTGAGAAAATAATTTGAGATGGAGGAGGTCTGAAAATTCCCGTTTTCAGATCGTTCAGTTGTCGATTATTTGAATATTTGAAATAAACACCTCGATGTTTATTTGTTATTTAAACAAATGGCAGCGTTATTTCAATAAACATTTCATCCAAACAATCCAGCAATACCCAGGATTGGGATGAAGATGTTGCAGAGCTCTGGAATTTGAATGATTCCACACGTGGAAGCACAGGAAATTCAGGAGATGGGCTGGGTGAGCAGGTTGTGGTTTTGTTATTCTGCTTAAAATTTGCTCAAGAAAATCAGAATTTGCCTCAAATCAACACAGATTTCTCAGCTCAGAGATTTTAAGGAGCTACAAATCCAAGGGGGGACCTTAAACAAAGAAGTATTCTGTTTTTTTCTGGGGTTTTGGGTGTTTTCTTTGAAGATGTCACCATTTTGAGGGTGGTAACTTCCTTCTGATGTTCTCCATTATGAACCTATTGCAAAACAAGGACTGACCTCAATTATTCCAAGATGAAACCATTTCCAAGGATATGTTAATTGCTATGCCCACCACAGCATCACTAATTAACTTTGCCATTGTAATACTTAGGAAAAAAATCCGTCTGCAAGTTTTTGTAGGATTTTCCTACATAATATATAGGAATAAAATCCCTGTAAAATAACGAAAATTAAAAATGAGTCAGGGTTAGCTACACTTCCTGACTCTTTGCATATTCAAAAAGAGAATTCAAATCCCACGGAGATCATTCCCAAGTCCATCTGGTACGAGTCGATGTCTGGGAATGAGGGAAAAAATTGGGAATTTTGAGCTGATTTGCGCTGTGTGTTCCCAGACACTGACTCACAGCATCCCACCCACGGCCCCAAACCCAAATCCAGCCCTGCTGCTGCTCCAACTCTTCCCAATTCCAAACCCAACATGAAAAGAAAAAAAAAATAAGGGTCTAATTAGGAATTTAGGAACTTGACGCTGAAAGGCCCAAATGTGTCACTAGGAAAATGGGGAAGGATGGAAATCTTTATGATCCCATGAAGAATGAACGTTGTGAGTCCATGTCTGGGAACACAAATCCAATCCAAAATTCCCATTTTGCATTCAAACAAGCTTTGTGATCAGGCTGCCCAGCTCTGAGTGATTTTACCCTCATGGTTCTTCTCTTAATTAAGGTGATTTCCAAGTTTTTCCACTCCCAGTGCTGTTCCAGCACGTGGGCAAAGATGACCTGGCCGTTCCCGCACGCTCCGGCCAGCTGGGTGCCATCGATGGACCAGGAAATGGCAAAAATGCTGCCAGTGCTGGGCTTCTCCAGGGCATAAGACCACTGCAAACAAAAGAGAAAATAATAATAATAATAATTCAAGTTACTCTGTACTTTCCAGAAGTCATTTGTTGTCATAAACAGGTTTGCAGGGTTGGGATTTTTCCAGAAGCAACAATAAATTAAGTTTATGTTGCACTGGGATTGGATGTTGAAGTCAGACTCTGGGGAAAAAAAAAAAAAAGAAAAGCATCAGGTAAAGCAGAAATTAAAACTGCACAATGCTTGAAGTATATCAGGTACCAGTTTTTGACTCATAATTTATTCCAAGTGTATTCTCATTCATAAATCCAGGCAATCACTACATAAAATTAAGATGCTTAAGAAATAATTACATTTCCTCCTGTTACTGTCCAAGTGAAGGATTAATTAAAGATTTCCTCCAGCAAAGACCTTAATTCTTCATTCCCTCAGCCTTATCCACGAGACTCCTCTGAACTTTCGATTCTTATTAATAAACTCTTGTCAAAACTTTAGAATTTTCAGACTTTTTTCCATTTCCTGCATATCAGAAACACAAATCATCCTGAATCTCCAAACAGATGTTTCCCTGAAAATGGATGACAAATAAAAATTAAATAACCTTTTTAGGGAATTTTAGCGAGATACTAAAGCAGATTTTAAAACAAGAAGCAAATCTCAGCTATTTCCTCTTTATGTAATAGAATATTTTTAAAAAACTGTAATAATTGAAGAACTACCTGAATATTCAAACATATTTGAAGTCTTAAAGAGCAAATCAATAATAAAAATCATGTGATTGAAGTTCAATGTAAACATTGGATTGATTTTTGGATACAAAAGGGGCACAATGGAAGAAAATCCTCACCTGATGCTTCTAACACATCTCATATTCTGATTTCTTTTGCAGAGCATAAACCCCTAAAAATTAAGTCCTTCAGAGTCTTCATATGATTTAGGTGGAAGGAAATCCCTGAAATCCAAGTCTTTGTATGATTTAGGTGGAAGAAAACCCCCCAAATCAGTGTCTTTGTATGATTTAAGTGGAAGGAAATCCCCCAAATCCAAGTCTTTGTATGATTTAGGTGGAAGAAAACCCCCCAAATCAGTGTCTTTGTATGATTTAAGTGGAAGGAAATCCCCCAAATCCAAGCCTTTGGATTTAGATGCTTTAGATGGAAGGAAATCCCAAAAATTCCAGTAAAATAAAGGTGTTGGACTTAAAAGGTTCAGTGGGAAGGAAATTCCATCGGGTGAAATCCAACCCCAGTGGTGCTCCTGATTTGGGAATTCTGAGTGGAATGGAAGCTCTTTTTTACACGCCAGGGTGAGTACAACGTGATGCTGGCACTGCCTAAATTTCCATTGTCAAGCCCTGATTTTAGGGCTTCACCTTCCCCATCACTCCCTGTGTGTGTGAGCTGCACTTGGGAAGGAAATTCCCATTTCTGTATTCCAAGGAAGGAAAATCCACTTTCTGTATTCCAAGGAAGGAAATTCCCATTTTGGAATTCCAAGGAAGGAAAATCCAATTTCTGTATTCCAAGGAAAGAAAATCCCATTTTGGAATTCCAAGGAAGGAAATCCCAATTTCTGTATTCCAAGAAAGGAAATTAACATTTCTGGATTCCAAGGAAGGAAATTCCAGTTTCTGTATTCCAAGGAAGGAAAATCCCATTTTGGAATTCCAAGGAAGGAAATCCCAATTTCTGTATTCCAAGAAAGGAAATTAACATTTTTGGATTCCAAGGAAGGAAATTCCAGTTTCTGTATTCCAAGGAAGGAAATTCCCATTTTGGAATTCCAAGGAAGGAAAATCCAATTTCTGTATTGCAAGGAAGGAAAATCCAATTTCTGTATTCCAAGGAAGGAAAATCCAATTTCTGTATTCCAAGGAAGGAAATTCCAACTTTTTGACCAGTCCATAACCGCTCCTCTGCCTGGCCAGGATGAATTCAGCCCCAAACACCCTCCAGTAATTAACCTCAGTAATTAAAGCCTGACTCCAGCCCTGGAACCTCCTGCCCAGATGTTTTTCCCAGCTGGAATCTGTCTGGGAACACTTTGAAGGGGCTGTTTCGAGCAGAGCCCTGGGATCCTCCCAGCCAGACCCGGCTGTTTCCGAGGTCATTTCCCTTGGATCAAGGATCCACCCAGAAGGAATCAAAAGACATCAAACCATAATTAAAAACCACTTGAAGGAGCTCCAGGAATGTTTTTTTGGAGCTACTTTTCCATGGAAAGCAGAGACACTGCAGCTCTGAGGCGATCCATTCCCAAAATTCCTTTTTTTTAATAAACTCTTTTTTCTTCAGGCCGTTGAAAATCACTCAACTATTTCCAGATCATAACCTACATTAAAAAAAAACCTAAAAAAGCCATTTCCAAGCTTTATTTTCCAGCTGTTTTGAAGGTTCTGTGTAGCTCAGAGGACTCCAGTGATTCATGCTCCCTTGCAGATGTCTGGGGCATTTATCATGGCCATAAAATGTTATCAGAAAAATCATCTGAACTCTTCATTTTTAAATAGAAACAATTTTAAAACTGGAATAGCTACTGTGGAACTCCTAAATGCACGGATTTTTTTCTTTTTTTAGGGAAGGTCTCACTGTGACTTCAGGAATGAATGTTGGTCCAACATTAATGCAATATTTTGGGTTCTACTTTCCCTGTGCCATAATGAATTTTTCACTGAATTCTCTCAAGAACAAACCCAGGAGTTCTCAAAGTTTCATTTCATTAAATAAATCCAGAAAAGCAGCAACTTGAGCTTCCCTTTTCTGATTGCACAATAGAGTAAAAGTTTGCAGAATGTTTTCCTCTATTTTCCAAAGATATCAGGCAATATTCCATATTTTTAATAGAATTTCTATTCTGTTTTGAATATAAATAATACATACTTTGATAGAATTGATAGACTATAAATAGAAAATTGATAGAATAGAAACAGAAAATTGAAAGGATGCAATAGAATACAGTAATACAAAATCTGATAGAATATAAAAATATAAGAAGAACAGTCAAATATGCAAACTGCCAGTGTAGTAAAATGGCCAAAATTCACTCTGTAATACAAGAAAAAGTTTGAATAATGTACAAAATAATTTTAAAAATTATGGATTAATGGAAATAAATGCTTTTATTACATGGAATTTTCTCAGCAGAGTGTTGAAGGCAGGAATAAAGCAAAGGGCAGGATTTAAGAGGCAAATAAACCTCAATTTATAGATAAACACCACCAGAAAATAAATGTTCAACAAGAAGAGCACAAACAGTTTGGAAAATAAACCAAAACATTAAATCAAACTGATCAGTCCCATCCAGGGTAAGTAAGTCATTAAGAGAAGATCCATAAATAATCAGCATTATTTAAATATCAATTGGATGCCCCTATTTGCTACTTAAAATGATTAATTTGACCAGTTTTCACTTCTAATGTTTTTCATCACTGATCCCTCTACACTTCCAAGGCCCTGGGAACACAACTTGCCTGTAGGACAGCTATCATAATTTATTTTATAAATAAACACATCATTTCTTGTCACGATTTTTAATCAAAGAACTACAATTTAAAATGCTACTATTACATTTTTAAGTTTGGTCTTTACCATGAAGCTGCTTGGGAGCTTCACAGGGAGGTAGGAAAAAAAAGAGAAAAAAGAGCATTGAGTGCAAGAATTGAATTTAATTATGCCCCAAAGTGAACACACATGCTGGAGAAGAGTTAATGATAAATATTTCTTGTCCTGATGGCTCCCTGGGGAGCAATTTGCCAATGCAGCTCCATTCCATCAGACACAATAAAAGTGTCTGTGCTGAGCAGCAAAAGGCAGCTCTGGTTCTCTTCAAACTCCAGCCCTTTGGTGGGATGGCAACCATTCCCTCAATTCCAGCCACTTCTTGAGTCAATATTTACACTCAATGGCATTATTTACATTCAGACTCCTGAATTTGGAGAGAATAAAACCTGCTAAACACACAAAACATCTGGCAGCAGCTACTGTTCATTTGGAGTAATGAAGCAGGTAAAATAATCTTAATTTTATACAAGAAATAAAGCTGTCTGCATTAAAACTCTCAATAACCTGTTCAGTATTAAATGCTGATTAAAACACTGCTTTTTAGCTTGCAGGAGTTTGAGCCAGATTTACAGTAAATTAAATTACAGATCTGCAGATATCAAAATAAAACGTATTTAAATCAGCAAATTGACACTTTGCAGAAGAAAACTGCATTTGAGTACTTTTCCTTCGAGATAACTGTAATTAAATTTTACTTACAAACTTGTAATAAAATTCTATTTATACACTGTCAGTGAAAAATCAGTGGGATTGGAATCACTACAGATACTGAAATAGGAAAACTCGGATTTTATCCTTAATTTTTAAAGGTTCCTCTTCATGAATTTCAAATATTTGAAACACACACTCCAAATTCATGGTGAGGTGAACCAGGACTGACTGAACACACCCAAAACAACACAGCAATTTTTTTTCCCCAAAAAGAACAATAAACACAATAAGAAAACAGGACAATAAAAGTCCCAAAAAATCAAGGTTTCTGCAAAAAATCGGAGCAAAAATGTGCAGAACCACAGAAAACCCACAGAGACAATGAGGTTAATCTGTGCTAACACAGCACCAATGAAGGGAGGTGAAACTGCATTAAATTCATTCTAATTGGAGACCAAGTTGCAAAAAAACCCTACAAAAATAATGATTCAGGAGTAAACCTTCAAGGAAAAAAAAAAGATTAAATAATAAAAAGTGCAGGACATGGTTCTTCCACTTCCTTTTCTATCAGGTTATTGTAATACACTCCTTTTTATGCTTAAAAATTACAATTTATGATGAGTTACGATCATAAGAGATGCTTGTGAACTCTGTGCTTTTCAGGTAAAGAATTTCATGTCCCAAAAGGCAAAATATCTTTAAAAATAAAATATCCTGGTCAGGAAAAAAAATGCTGGCAATCATAAGCAATTTTTGCTAATAAAATGCCTACCTGTACCTGGATAACCTGAGGAATATTTGCTGTATTATCAATGAATTTGGACGAGTTTTACTCCAGAACTCGATTTTTTTTGGCTACTTTAACAATTTTTTAAATATTTCAAGTAAATTTGCAGAGTTTCACTCACCCCAGTTTTATCACAGAGACGTAAAGTGTTGAAAGATCCCACAGCAAATAATTCTCCATCCAGAGCCCAGGCAATGGAAGTGATGGGATACTCGTGGGGCTGGGAATTGTACAGGACACGGCCAAAACTGTCCCAAACCTGCAGCAAAAGTCCAATTTCTGTCTGTGGCAGCAAGCTCTGGGTGCATTTTTAATATTCCAGAAGAATA
>WAAE01016558.1:0-12014 GCA_013400495.1 Nicator chloris
AGAAAAAAACCCCAAACAGATAACCCAGCAGAATCTGAACCTTTAACCTTTATGCAGGTCAAATAGTGTTGGAAATTCCCTCTTGGGACAATGATTTTATTTCTATAGAACAATATATCAGTTATTTATTCTCCCTTAGGAAACCTGAGTCTAATCTCATCTTCATCCTGGCAAGTATCAGAACTAAATTCTCTACTACTATGGACTGTTGTGGTTTGTTGAAAACATGCCACAGTGTAGGAGCAGCACTGTCCCAAAACTGAGCAGTTGTAATTTGGAATGCTAACATTAAGACAATTAATCTTCCAGCCCCATGGACTGATTCTTCACCTGTCCAGGATCAAGCATGATGTGAAAGCATAATCTATAGGGCCAGGTTTGACCAACATCACATCAGTCAGTGAGAACTCTTTTAATGGTTGTCAGCAAGGGGAAAAATGACAGAGAAAAGGCAATTACAGTAAGGAAAGTGCTGTTTGAAAAATTACTTTTCTATACTATACTTCCGTGAATGTGAAAAGTACAGTCTGTAGTTTGTTAGGTTTAAGAATGACCAGAAGTGGAAAGATGTTTCTCAAAGTCAGCAACAACTCAATAAGGAAGCATATATGAATATTCTGTGCTTTCTATTAGAGATAAAAATGAGAGGGACAGAAGAATAAGGGTTAAACAAAATTAAGTGTAGCCACAGGGGGGGTGAAAGACAGATACCTAATGTATTTTTCTAGAACTGCCATGTGTCAGTTGCTAATGCTTATAGTAAGGCTTATAATATATGCTTATGAAAGCAAGGACTAGAGTGGGATGGCTGTGTTATGTGACATTACATTACAAAACCACACACCATCCAGTTTCTCTATCAGCAGGCATGTAACCCTTCAGTAGCTCAAATTAATGAGGAAAACTTCAAAAATCAAAAAAACCAAGAAGAGAGGCTTCTCTGGTGGCACTGCAGCAGAAGGAGGCCTTACTTTTTCCTAGTGATCTATTTTGAATGTGGTTCTGCCATATTTGTACTTATTTGAGCCCATGTCACTGCAGGAATACCACTAATTACTTGAGGTAGAACTTCCAGCAGGGAGTGCCACTGGCTTGTAAACTTTATTGCAAGGCTCTTTCATCCCTGAATGGTATTAACAGAACTTACCAGAGTGCCACTCAAGAAGAGTGATAAACCCTCTCCCAAACCCTTATTGCTAAAAGCGTAGTTTGCAGGAAGCAGGGGAACTCAGAAGGAGAACAAGGTATAAGAATCTGAGAACAATTTAAAAAGTATCCAGTCCAAAAAGAAGGTAGTTTGTGTCAAATATCCTGTTTTTGTTAGGCAAGTTTGGCTGTGTAAGCAATTCTTCCGCAGTCTTTAGTGTGCCCTGAATATAGTAACAGAGTTAAACCTTGTCACCTTTAAATGACATAGTTCAGTTGAATGCTTGTGAGGTGAACAGTTCATTGCAACTCTAATGCAACGTTCTGATGCTCTTGAGGCAAAGATCAATAATTAATGTTCCACTAGAGACCTTAATGGCACAATTACCATCTCACATTGTTATGTTTTATAATGACATCTCTCATACCACTAATAACTTACAAAAACATAATAGTGATAATATTTGAAGGAAGCAAGTTGACAAAAAAAAAAAAAAAATCCAGTATTCTCCATGCTGTCTCCCTTTTCCAACAGTGGATGGTTGTGTCTATGATGGGGATCCTAAGGCAAAGTAGCCATTAGAAAGTGGTTATTATAGAACACTGGGCAAAATAGTATGTTGAGTAAGAAAAGAAGCGAGTGTGCCTCATGCCATGTAAAATCAGTGCAATCTCACATAGAAAACATGCACAGTGTGCTGTCAGGTATGTTTGCATCATGCAGACCTTACAGACTTAGGTGGATATGTCCTCAAATGATAGGCAGGATCTGGAAAGCTCAGGCATTGAGCAAGGAGAAAGTAATAAATGAGCCAACTCATTTCTGGCACTCTTTTTAGGAAGCATTTAGTTCTTGTTGTTTCCTTGACAACGAATTTCCATTGTACCAAATGTAGGACAGTACAGACCACTCATCTTTAAAATTTTACCTTTACATGGAAACTTGAGTCAAATATTAGTAAGAGAATGATAGGGCTTGGTATGCACAAATTGTCACTTTAGCCTGGGGAATCAAGTACCTTTAGGGCTTGGTGATGAGGGAGACCACAATGCAAGGAGCAGTTTTGAGTATGTAGGTATAGGCTAGTGCTGTGAATCCTTTCAAAACCAGTCCTCTCAGAGTAGGAATCTAATTTACACTTTTTCATCCTTGCAACATTATTTTTTTTTTCCGTAAGTATGCAAAACAATTTTTTTAAACCTCATCCTATCAGCATGTTCTGGGGAGATACGATTTCAATGGAATTTTATACCATCCTCAGACATTCTGCAGAAATGTCTGAACTGGATGATCAGATATCAGTTTCCTGCTCTGAGGTCTTGATGTGCTCCATCCTTCCCTATGAATCCTTTTTCTTAAGGGAAATAAGAGTGTGTGTACGGGAGGGGATCTGCAGTGCACTGTGTGAGAGATTCTGCCTGGCATGAGGGGTAAGGACTGTGAAACACAAACACACCTTTTGCCTGCTTTGGACACTGTCAATGCTCCAGTGACGTTGCTTCCTCCCTTTTCTCTTGTGCATTCAGCCACCAATAGGAATGATTTGGCCTTTGCTGAAAAACGAAAAACATGTTTCTTATGCTAATGTACTTCTGTAAGAAATTATTTCATTTGTGTACAGTTAAACCAAATAACCAGTGAAACTATTCTTCATTGGTTAATCCCATCAGACTTACTGTATTATACAAGCCACTTCTTTATGGTGGGTTAACATATTATTTCATCACACAATAAATGTAGTGGAAAGCATCCCAAGCTATTTATCCTCACTGTGTTTCTCCAAAGAGGAAAATGGATAAGATAAATTTTAATAGAGCTATTAATCAGGAAGTAACATATCAAAGGAGTCACCCTAATATTGCAGTTCACAAATCAAGGAA
Source organism: Nicator chloris (assembly GCA_013400495.1). NCBI lineage: Eukaryota > Metazoa > Chordata > Aves > Passeriformes > Pycnonotidae > Nicator > Nicator chloris. The sequence continues at coordinate 3,028 of WAAE01016558.1, forward strand.
AATGCATGGATAGAAACTTTCAGTGAATGTTACTGTATTTCTTCTAAAGTTTGTTTCATTTTAAGATGTTTTATTTTTTTCTTTTGGTACAAGTAAAAACGACTTTTAAGGCCCATCAAAATTTCATGTCCTATAAGCCTTGACTCCCACAGTTCTGAAATATTTGGGTGATGAAACATGATAGTGCCCAGGCATTCAGCACCAAGATTTGTCTTTTTCATGGTATATTGGCTATGGACCAAAATGGAATTCCTACAATTCTTGAATTTCATGAACTAAACATATAAGTATATTGTTGCAGAATATTGTCATCAATGTACCTTATGTTACAGCAGGTGTGTTGGCCCAAAGATAACAAGAAGAGCTGGATTTTTGTTCTATCTTCACACAATTTCATGGTAGTATAAACAATGCAGGCTTTTGCCTGAGACACTCAGTGTACAGTTATTATTGAATTTTCTTTCTCAAACTTTATAATATATTTAGAATCATCATTGTAGATTATGTTCTTGCCATTTTTAAATGCATATAATTTTATTTATATACATCTAATTTTAATACATGTGTCAATGTAAAAAGAGTGTATCTTAATGAATCCTTTAGATGATGTGGTAGACTGAATGGTAAAGGAGTGGCAGGCAATGCTGGCTATGTCAGCTACATACTTGTTCTGCACTGCCCATACTCATTTTAAACAACAACCAATGCCTAATCCACCATTAAATCCAAAAACTGGTGTTAGCGACTTTAGTGATTAGTACAGGTTATAGTGGCAGGTAAATCCATTTTGGGACAAAAAAATAGGGATGCCAATAAAAATAATATCCTCATGCTGGGGAAGGATCCACATAATACATGTGATAGACTTGTCCCACAATTTGCAAAGAATCTGCTCAGTTCTACCTCTTTTTTGACACGTTCTTAGAGCAAAGCATCATCTCTCTCTCGTGCTCTGATTCAGGAGTAATGCAGTTTTCCAGCCTCAGTACCTAAGAGTTCCTTTTCTATTTCAGTGCCAGCTCAGTAGCCAGACCTTGGCACAATTTCTGCATCTTCTGTGTTTAGTAACTAAAAGAGGACTTAGCAGCATTTGGCACATCTATGCTATTATGATGGAAGGAGTGGACAGAAGAAGTCAGAGCACATCTGCTGTCCAATTTGGGGAATTTTCCTGTCAGAGACTCAGCAGGAAGAAAGAAGTCAGAAATGCTGCATGAGTAAACTCAACAACTATTTTCTGGTATAATCAAAATAGCAGGAGCAGGCTTCCTCTCTGTCACATTTTGCATTGCTCTAAGAAAAAAAACTAGCCTTGGACTAAGTCTAGGTAAGCTGAGATGCTAAAATAGGTACTTGAATTTCTTACATAGCCAGTACAGACTTCAGAGGCCAGCAAAGGCCAACTGAATGGAAGGTACTTACACAGGTAACAAATAGCTTAAGAAGACATTTTTCAGCTGGCATCTAGAGTATAAATGCTGTTGAGATATAAGACTAGATCCTTATTGACACTAACACTAGTGAAAATGTGGGAAAAAAAAACCAGCCTCACTTCCCCTGGATTTTTGTGTTTAACTAGGGTCTTATCACTGGTTTAATCCTATGCCTTTCCTCTTAAGAAAGCAGTGATGATATAAATAACATAAACTATTAATAACTATATATCAAGGGGTTGAAATGAAATACAGAACCGTCAATTCAAAAAAGAAATGTAACAAGTGCTGAATCATCTTTAATTTTCTATAACGGGAACTGAAATGTTACTTCATTTATGTTACTTGTTCTGAGGCATCTCAAGAATGATATCTCAAGCCCTGTACCATAGTCTGGGAAAAAGGTTATTTTGTTTAGTCTTAGAAATAAGTTTCCTCTTGTTCCACTTGGTTTGATTTTTGTAATGGCTTAGTTATTGACAGTGACAACACACTTTTATTGACCAATTTAGAGTCCTTTTGTACAAACTGAAATATGAAATGTTTGAGAGAAGATGTTTATATATATTCTATATTCCTTGATTGGATAAGGGTTTGACATAAGACTAGACAATATCAATAATCTTCATGTCATGAGAAAGTGGTGAATGCTTTTCAAAAGATCATTTTGAAAAATGCTGAGATTGCTGACAGTTGTCCTCATGTTTTGGTACTAGGAGACAAGAAGAAAACTAATATAATGGAGATAAAAAGTAATATAGGTTATCTTGTCAGAAGAGAACCTATACTACAATTGCACTCAGATGAGCAAGGTGAAAACATATGTCCTTAAATGTTGAGTCTGAGTGTCATTTCTCTCAACTGCTTTTGTTGAAAAGTAATCCTGAACTGTGATGCAAAGTTATTGATGAAGAGACTTAATTTCCTGGAGGCTATCTTGCATTCTGCTTGGGGACTGAAACTGGAGGTACGACATCCACAAATAGAAGTACTAAGGTTTTTTTAGGCTATTGAATCTTGAACATAGGGTCAAGTCTATGCAAAATTTTGCAGGAATGAGATAATTCAGCAAAAGAAAGGCAGTTATGCTTTGGTCTTAATTCTGTAGGCTAAAGGTAGGCAGCTTGTACCATTTGGGATGCATGAGGATATCTCAGTCAGATATAGAATGGAAATACAATAGTAGATGTATAGTAGATTGTTACTAATGGCCCATTCCTGGAAGTGTTCAAGGCCAGGTTGAATGGGATCTCATGATTTAATGGAAAATTGGGGAAGCAAAGGAACAAATAAGCAAAAAAAAAAAAAAAACCAGTCTAAAGACTGAATGGACAAGATGTTAGGAATTGCAGATAGAGGTGAAAACACCATAAAATATATGTTTGGAAGTGCCGTTGTTCCCCGAGCGTGTCTGGTCAGACACTGTCCCCGGCTAGCTGTNGGGAGGGACCACCCGGGCCCCAGCCTATCACTCGACGCCTTTTTCTGGAATCGTCCAGAAAAATAGGAAGGGCTGCCGAGTGATAGACAGGGTCCAGAGGGAGGGGGGACATGGATTGATAGGGAAAGGTCTGGAAATTTAGGAGGAGGCAACTGATTGACTCTTTGGGAGGAACCAACTTGAAACTAACGTTAGGGGAGGAAAAACAAACTACGGAACAAGAAACAAACTATGGAACAAACCACAACATGGAAGGGCCTGCTCTGTACATTTTGGAGATTGGACAGTATATATCTATTAGGTCCATGATGTTGATTTCATTGTGGCTCACATTTTTAATTATAGCTATAAAAGATATAGGTGGTATTCCTGTACTTTTTATAAAATCTGTGATGTTAGGAAGCAAGGATAATTGACTTAATTGCAGAATGGAGATAGATTACATACTAGAATTACCTTCTAACTGTGAGGGTAGAGATGACTAATCAGGTGATATCTTGGTAAAAGATCTTCATATTCACTATCAGCACATTCAGAGTATGTCTATATTTGTCAGAACCTAAACTGTTCCTAAAAATCTCTCTCTTTGTATGAAGGAGATACAGAAAAAAATGTATTTTTATGAAAGAAAATGCATTAAAAATCTCTAAAAGTTATATTTAGCCATATGATAGGATTTTCTGTTTTTTTCAAGGATTGTCCTTAGAAAAGCCATCCTATTCTAATTTAATTTTGCAAAGGAACATTTTAGGTCAGTATCTAAGGTAATAAATATTTCATTTAATTCTTTGAACAGAAAACAAGTGGATTTTCTATGCCCTGTTTAACTCAATCTTGTTTACTTTTGACCCCATTTAATTAGCAAAACTTGTCTTTTAAATCTAACATATAGACTAAGCTTTCTCTTAGATTTTAAAAATACTGTCTGCTGCTTCTGCCAGATTCATGGTCTAGTGCCACCCTAGCCGACACAGAATAATTTAGTACACAGAAGATTTTGAATAGGAAACCAAAGAAAGAGCTTTTCTTCTTTAATTATTGAATTGATATAAATTATAATTAACATAATGCTTGCAACCTAATTAGACTACCATACAATAATTTATCTTGTGTTTATGTACCATGTCCAATTTGCTTGCATTAACCCCTAACCTGCACATTATGACTTGGCTTTATGTATTTGTAATAACAGATGTTCATTTGATTTTTGTAATTACCTGAATATGAGATTTAGGGTTATTATTTGTGCAATTTCGTTAATAACGTAGAGTTTCAAAACATTGCTAAAGAAAAAAAAAGTATCAATTTACAAACACTTCCTCTACTAAATGTATCTGTTTTCAGATTTCTTTTAATCAACTGTAACCTGCTGTTTGAAAAAAACAGTGCAGACAAAATGAAATTAGAAATAAACAGGAATTCCAGCAGAGCTATTTCATGCAAAGAGAACTAGAAATATTAAATAAATTGCCAAGAGCGCTGATGCGATCAGTATAAATGGATTCACAGAAGAGAAGGAGAAATTAAAGCTGCAGTGACAGCATAGAAGGGGAAGAAGGAAATAAATTTAGAGAGCTTGCGTGCTTGGGTCAAGCAACCTGACTTACTTTAGTAATTACTTATTGATGTGTTTCCCTCACCAGGCCTGTATGTAGATTCACAGTGTTACCATCAAAATCATTTGTTAACACAATGAAAGTTCAGACAGGGTCAAAACCAAGGTCCAAAAGATCAAGCTAGGGAAGAGATTCATTCTAGAACAGATGGTGAAGTACCTGTTGGGTGAGTGGTGATTTGTTTACCATATATGCTGACCTAGGATTCTCAGTGGCATGCTTGGAGATTTAAAAAAGGAAATAGTTCGGTTACACAGTGCAACAAGGCTGCCATAGGTCATAGCTATTAGTGGCCTACTACACTTTTTATTTGACACAACCTCATAGAGGAAAAACTTTTTGCTTATGGCAGCAAAAATAGTATTTTATCTACTGCATTTCTTTAATTTAGAGATCCTGCTTTTCAGAAGGAGCCAGCTAATAATTAAGAAAAATAAGAATGTTACTTAGGTAATTTTAAAAATATTTGAGGCTTGGCTGGGATCTCATGATATCATCTAAATACCTGCAGTAATTAAATATTGCTCTCGGAGGATGTTTCGTACACTAATTGGCAAATGCATCAGCTAAGAAGCGCTGGAATAGCTTATAGCACCTCCCTCCTTCCTTCTGTATAGAAGAGAAAGAGGCTGTGGGTTGCAGAAGGGATAGTAAAAGCTGCAATGCTAGCTGCTTCTAAAGCATTCCTGAAAGGTTTTCAGAAGTTTGAAAAAAGTTGTGGAAAGAGGTGTATTTCAAAAGGTTATTTGCAATTTAAGGGTTGCACGTAAGAAATTAATACAGGTAATTGTTTTCTGTGATGCACTCAGATTTTAAAATGTAACAACTCAAAAGTTCTCTCTGTGTGTACACATTTATTTATATACACACACACATATATATAAATATATAAAAAACAATAGCTGTTCTTTAACGCTTCAGGAGTTGGACTTCTTTGAAATGTTTCTTTAACCAAAACCAAAAAAATCTCATTGGCCAAATGGGAGATAATTTTGTTCTATGTTTTTGAGTCATGGAAACCAGTTTGGATAACCCTTTTCTTTTGTCGGCCTTGTTTGCAGCTTAGAAAATTTTAAAAAAGCATCTAACTGAATTTTTAGTCAAAAGTAATGTACTAGCATTATTCTGGGTTCCATCTACAGACCACGGTGAGCCACATCTCTGTTCTCTCCATATTTGGCTAAAAAATCAGCATTTGCCCTTCATGTGAGAAAGATAACAGGAATAGAACCTTACAGGAAAAAATCCTATTTTATCACCATTATGCCAAAACTCTGCAGGGATTTTGGAGCAAGGTCTGCATGAGCTGATGATTTAGTTATGTGCTTGCATCTGGTTTAGCATTGCCTCTGTGAGGAAGGTGCTTACTAATTAGCTGTAACTGTCCTTAAATAAAAATAATGTTTGTAAACTAATAAATATGTATATACTAAAGAGGGTTTTTTGTTGTTTCTGGTTTTGGTTGATAGGTTTGGGGTTTTTTTGTTTGTTTGTTTTTAAAGGTAATTCTAAAAATATGGGTCAAAGTTGTGATACAGGGAGAATTTTTTGGATTCATATTTTTTGTTTTGCAAACCTGGGCTTTACCCTCCAGACTCTTAGTAACTCTTACTATGACTTAATAACTCATAGCATGAAGCTGGTCATTTATTCAGATCAGGCCTTCGCTGTGTATGGTGTTTAGTCTCATAGGAAATGTTCAGTGCTTTATAACTGACAGCACATGATCGTAATACAAGCTGAATGACATATATGGCTGTGTGACTTCTAAATTTTTTGAAAAGATGAGCTATTGATAGATAGATACTCAAAGTCACTGCAAACAGCATAGATTGTCAAACTAGGGAGCTGTTTATTGAAAAGAGTAGAGCAAAAATTCCCTAATGAATGTACTAAATCAAGAAAAATTATTTCAAACCAGTATAAGACTGCTTTCCATCTTGGGATTTCATTTCAAGGCTCATATTTTTTAGTGCATTGTCACAAACCCTGCACTCACAGAATCAAGAGGTTGCATGAGAATCTGCCTGTCATACTGACAGAACGATGCTTGGAAATGCTAAATAAATGAGCTATTAAAACTGAAGAACTAAAAGAAGATAGGTAAATATAAAATTTTCTCTAAACTTTGTGATTGTTAAACCAGTCTATGAGTTTTTAAAACATGAGTCATGCTTTTATAATTGCCTGTGGCTGCCAATAGACAGAACTGTGTTTGAGTCCACACAGGTTTGTCAGTGAAACCAAAATACAACCAGTGTTTCTGACAGAAATCTTCTCATTATCCATCACTTGTTGTATCAATTTGATTTTAATTAAGAGGATTTTCCATATAGCCAGAATTTTAGATTTGACTGTGACACAACTGTTGTCTGTCAATTTGCTTCCTCTTCTTCCATCATTAGCCAAGGCTCAATTTGAATAAGAGCACAGGCATAAAATGGTGTTGTAGGAATAGCATTGTATACTAAACTGATCACACAGTAGTTAAGAAATTCAGAAATACTTGTGATTCTGCATTTCTAAGTTCTTTCTTTCATGTCTATAATGCAGTCCTTAATTATGCTGCTGTATTGTGATTTCCCCCCCATTAATGTTTGCTTTGTTTATCACACTAGAGGGACCTCCTCTAGCTGAGGCTTTACAGTTAAGAAAGCTATTGAAGTTCAGAATCATGAAGTGGATGTATCATAGGAGTGTATCATAGGATCAGGAATGTATACCAGATGTGAAGGCTGGGGTCAAAACCATCTGGGGGAAGATCCTAGTTTATGAACTTCTGCTCATATTTTGCATCTGGAGCAGAACACAGCTTACAGGAGGGATTTCAAATGCCTTTCACACCATCTGCTTCTAAATAATCCAGGGTCTTTTAGGATTTTGTAAATTTGTTTTTAGCTTTGCCAAATTACCCATATTAAAAAAAAATGGAACATATTTTTCTCAGTTTGAGGGTGACTTGCTTCCAGAATAGCAGAAGGCTCATCCACACCCATTCATCTCTCCTCAAGTTTGTAACTGCAAATTGTCTGCAACTCCAAATTTGCTCTGAGGTGTCAGGTCTATAGCATTTCAAAACACAGATTTGTTTGCTTGTAAGTGAGAATATGCATTTTTTTGTTATTCCATCTCAGCATGCCCATGACTAATATCAGTAAATATTGGCCCAAGACAGTAAAAAAGAACTCTGACTTCCATGTTTCATATTAATACCAAGTGTGCTCGAGACAGAAACAACATCAAACAGGTGGCAGAAAAGGGAGAATTGAAATGTATATACAGATCACAAGGGATGTGGTACACTTTCCATCTAATCTATTTAGTTCTACATATATCACCCAGTTCCAGGATATCTAAGCACAGCATGATCCATAGGCTTGCACATTGCTCAAGATGCATGATCAGATCTCAGAAAACAGCAAATGCTTTCAATAAAACATGAAGCAAAGTTAATTACAGGCTTCCATTCAGAGTCACCCTGCTGCTCGTGGTCCCTTATAATGATTCATTCCTACCATGTGGGATGGATTGACAGACATTTTATAAACTTCTTATTCTCCAAGTTTTCCCTGTGTAATAAGTGCCTGCTGTACACTAGGAAAAAGATTAACTATCAGTATCAAGCAGAATAAGGAATAAACGTTTAAAAGACTAATGAGACACTATTTTTACTACTTAGAGTACTGTGACTAACCAATGAGTCAGATGAATGCTTCTGTCATCTTAATTAGTCATTGGATGAACCTCTATTTTATCCTTAAACTCTAATTTTGTAAAAATTTTTCAGAAATACACTTTTTGAGTGATGAGACCAGCAACTTCATTTTCAAAAGTCCTCCTGGAATAAACGTGTTACATGCTTGTCTGAAAGTAAAGCAATTTTATTTTGCCAATTCCTTTTGGTCTGTGTTTGTATGTCACTGTTACATCTAGGATACACATGTTTACAAGCTGAAGTCATGTATCTCTGTCATTCAATGCCTTAAAGACCTAAATATCTGAAAAGGTTTTTTCCTACTGCAGTTAGTCTTTGGTCAAATGTGGAAAACGCTGATTGTCTTTTCTACCATTTCCATAACCCATTGATTCAATTAGAACAAATGCTAATTCATTTTTCAGCACACATTCTTGCAAATTGTTTTAATCTGGCATGTTAAATGCATGAGGTTATTTGCACACTCATCTTCCGATGGGTTTGATAACCTCATTTAATGCATTTTCTAATATTTCTTTTTACCCCTATAAAGGAAATAATAGGTAATTCCTATAATAATTATTATTAAATTTATTTCCTATTCCTAATATTTCCTAAAAGTTCTACAGGTAAGTCATCATCTTGGGAAAATTATCCCTTATTCCTTCATTCTCTTTTGTTCCTATTATAATTGTATTTTTTATTTCACTTTGGCAAAATTCCTTTGCCCTTTAGCAAACTAATGTGTTGTTTTGTCTGTGCTAACCTGTGTTGGTATATTACCAAATTGCAGAATCACAGAA
>WAAE01016559.1:0-20369 GCA_013400495.1 Nicator chloris
ATATATATATACACACATGCATGTATATGTGTGTGTGTGTACAAAAAGACATATATAGCAGAAGTGTGGATCTAGATTTTTGCTAAACAAAAATTTGGGTTAGGAAGAAATCTTTTTGGTTACTTTAAATATGCTTACTGTGAAACCAACAGTCCATTTTTACAGTCAATATTCTGGTTTTGTTGGATATCGATGGATTTGTGGTTGTGCCTCCTGAGTCCAGATTGGTTTAAAAGTTTCATTATGTGAAACGGGTCTCAATTTTCAGAAATCAACCACGACATAATCAGGAAATGAAAAGTGTACCTGATTTTCCCTTTGATTAGATATTTTACTGTTGTGTAGGCAGAGGGAAGAAGCTCCCTGCATTAACCTAGAATAGCAGAGAGAATCAGGTACTTTCAATACCATTAAGTCCCTTGGTACTAATCCTTTAAGCGTCCCTCCAGCAGACTGGGAAGTTGAGCTAACCTTTGCTGTCAGTACCTATCAACCAACCTTGCACTCAGTAAATGAATGAGCTGAGCAGGGCCGGTGTAGCAAACTTACTGTTTATTTGAAGTTCTTGCAGTAAGTGGTGTCTCGTTTCAGATTCACAGTTGTATGTTGTTGCTGTTGCAGAATCTGGGTTTAGGTATGTTTTGGAGGGGGTTTTTTGTGGTTTTGTTTGTTTATTGAAATTCCACAGTCTTTTCTTTTAGAAGGAAAAAAAAACCCTCAAAATTATGTGTGGTTTCTTTCACTGTTTCAAAAGTTCTTAAAGCTTTTTTATTTCGAACCAAGCTTTGAACTTTTTGTATGACTTGGAGTTGCCAGTACTGGAGGAAATCTGTATCTCTGTTGTTAAAATTTAAAGATCTCTTGCGTCATGATCCGATAAATGATTTTGTACCCTACCTAAGCTGCTCTAAAATTGGAGGACAGAAAGACTGAAATACAGCAATGAGAGTTTCGGTAATTGTCCTTGACCTTTTCTGCACAGCCAAAACAAGTGCTCTTTAACCTTTCTGTGATAGAAGAGGCTGCTTCCTTTTTTCACACACCCGGGGTGTGTGTTAGAGGTTAGCAGGAGTTTTGTAGCTCTTCCAGCTCTGATGATCTTTAGAGACATATGCTGTAAAACAATAAAGCAGGTAAAATGAGGCCCAAGTACAGGAGGGCAGTGCACAGAATAACTGTCTTGACACTGGAAGAGCTGTGAATACATACCTATATTATTTTAGTGGACTATTCCAGGTGGCTAGAATTCTTTTTCTTTTCAGTAGTGTAGCCAAGATTTTTATCTTCATGAATAAGTATTTCTTTCTCCAGGCTTGATTTAGCTTCCATCACATGATAAAGGTATCTGGAGGAAGAGTAAGCACTGAGAAGGTTCCCCAGGCCTGATACCTATCCCTGTATTATGATGTGAAGGTGGAAGTTTTAATTGATTCTCTACCTGGAGGAAGGCAGACCCTTGCTTGTCCTTTCCCATGAAAGTCTCCTAAGTGTAAAGCTGGAGGCTAGATTGGCCAGTCTTTTAAAAAAAGGGAAGAGACAAAAAAATTGTCTCCACAGCCCCGTGATAAGGGCACTCCCCGGGCAAAGAGAGGACTGAAGATTGATCCATGCTTCCCCTATCAAGTGCAAAACCCAGTGCAATCCTAATTACTGTGCTGCTGTGACACATTTATCATCACTCTTCCCTATTCACTGTCTCTGCTTAGTGTTTCACAAGACAAGAAGCAAGCTGAGAATGCCAGCCCTGTCACTGCATTCCTGGTCTAGAGAGGGACAAAGGCATGGTGATGCTTATTTATTTTGTCCATGAATGAAGTGCTCTGCTCCTTGGTTGTTATGAAAAGAAAAATAGCAGCACAAGTTCCACTTCGATTTCCAGCTGGTTTTTAAAAGGAAAGTGAAATTTGCCTGCCTGTGTTAAAAAAGGTTCCCATGTCCTGCAGGACTGTGGATCCTGACTGAAGAAAAACAGCTAACACAGATCACACAGAGACACCTGAGAAAGATGCAATTTTAACCGCTTCTCCCTTCCACATTTCCTTCTAGCTAGTTTAGATGATCTTTGAATTATATAGGAACTCAGAGCTTAAAATAGGGCTCCTGTAACTTTTGTGGAAGGATGTGGGTGTCGAAAAGCCAAGCATCACCGTGTTTTAGTCCTGTGTAGTGTTGGACTGCAGTGACAGTGCTGGCATTCTCAGCTTGCTTTTCTGTCTTGTGAATTATTTTAGTAGAGCCAGTGGATAAGAATGAGTAATTATGGAGGTGTCATAGCAGCACCATAATTAGGATTGCATTGAGCTTTGCAGTTAAATTTTACGCCTAATGCTCCCCTGCTGTCCCCCATCAGTGCACCACGTTTGAAGTGCAGCTACAATTAAACCATCATAAAACAGAGTACACAACTAGACAAAACGATTAAGAGGAACCTGAATCCATGTGCTCTTAGTCTGGAGTGACTTTGTTATGACATTGGGTGTTCCTGCTGTAGGTTGTCGATTTCCAAGCACTTCAGTTTGGTAATTTCTCACTCTGTCCCTATATTAATATTAGAGTATGTCACCTTGGGCCCTATTATTTGTCCAATTGCAACATCCACTATGACAGAATAGAACTATAAATATTCTTGGCTCTGTTTATGCTTGAATAGTTCAACATGCCTCAGATGCCTAGGCACAGTTTGTGAGCACAGCTACATAATAATCCATAGGATATAAAGCCAGTTCTCCTTTTGAAATATACATTGGGGTTTGTTTTCTTTAGCTTGGATATTCACATCAGTGTTGTTTTCCAGGAAGCAGGCAGAACATGAATGAAAAAGTCTCACTGTGCTGTTGAAACCCTGAACACCTGCAAAAAACTGCTGGAGTTTGAAATAACCCCGGGGTATTTTTGGCTTGCTCTTCTTTTATATAACATTTGTTCCTTTTTCTTTTCCTGTGGTATTCTGCACAAGGCATGAGGTAGCATCCATCTGGTACAATACAGACAAGAGGGAATACATGGCTTAATTTGGGGGTTTAAAAACTAAATGAAACACCTATATACTTATTGAATCAAACAAACTAACCAATGATTTGGGTGTGGGAGTTAGGTTTTCTAGTCAGCTTCAAACACCTACACTCTTTAGCAAAGCATGTGGGGTTGGAGAGGTGGCTCAGATTATTATCAGGTAGCTCTGTGTGGGTCAGGAATTCAGAAATGCCTTTGTTTGGGTCCAGTGCTGAATTGGCACGGCAGAGTGCCAGTCCAGAGGGGTGTGTATGTGCTGTGTGTGAATTGAGGTTGGAGATTGCCACCTTATTTGATGGCAGTGACAGTCAGAACCTGTCTGCCTTGCCCTTTTCCAGACACGTTGCCTCACTGCTGGGATCTACTTCTGCAAAGTTGCTGGGCTCCATGGAGCAGTAACAGAGAGCCTGAGTTATGCCAGAATTTGTGTTTGCTCATCTAATGAGACTGACATTTGTGGGCCTGCTACAAATAAATGCAGCATTCTGATGTAAGGCTGAGCAGGGGTCCTAGCAGCAGGTTTTCCTTCTGTTTATAAGTTGTTCTACTTGTAAAACCACTCAGAGAATCCCTACCAGAGAAACAATTTAAACTTAGTGAAGTTCTCATTATAAAGACCTTACTTTGGGAGGAACATGGGTTACTATAATTTTTGCAGGCATGTGTCCTGTTCCAGAAAATATTAAATTGCTTGAAAATACTGTTGCTTTTCTTTTCTCTAAAGCCTGCAATGTACTTCAGACAGAGAAATATATTTTACTCTAGGAACTTTCGAATAAACAAAATGTTATTTATACTATTTTTGTTACACTTTACACTACAAAAGCATGAATATCTTTTAATAACTCATTAAACTGACAGTCATTGCAGTAGATTAATTTAAAAACATTAGTGAAAACACTGTAAACTGCACTGAGGCCAAAATGTGTGCAATCACCAAAGTTTACTAAAGAATGCCATCTAGAGGGCTTTGACAGAGGAGAAAAAACACTTTAATGTTTTCAGAGAAGCATCACCATAGCATCTCTGTAGGTATTTTGTCTTAGCTGTATGTAATCTTAGTCAAAATTCAGCTTTCTGCATGGAGCCACGGGCAAGCATGCATGTTTTGACTGGTGACAGGGAATAAGCTGAGGCTGGTTTCATCATTTTTCTGGTTCGAAAAAGCAATTTAAAACAGAGTGCAGTTTACAGGTTTGAGTTTCTATGTCCTGTGTATGCAGCAAGACTTTCAGTTTTCATTCACTTCATCTTTTTGATGTAGAACATAAAAGAGACTTTTCAAACAGTACTGCATAATAAATATTTGCATCATCCTCACAGTAGAGAATAATAGGTAAATGTCCTCTTGTGAATATAGGTGAGTGAAACTGTTGAAAACACAAGCAATATTTTTTTCTTTCTACTGCTGCCTGTGTCTTAACAGGCAGTGAAACAAAGCTTTATAATTCTGAAAGCAAAGAAATTTTGCTTGAAAAGAAAAAGAAAAAAATGGAGTGGCAAAAATAGCCTCCATGAGGTTCATTCAGTAGAAAGGAACTCTAACAATCCTACAAGGTAATAAAAAACATATTCATACCCATTTTTTTTCTTTCCATCAATTGTTCATCAGTTAAGTATGTAGGTTTCTTATCAGGATGGCAATTGGCATTTCATTTATGTGACAGGGCTGTAGTCATATCACTGCCTTAGAACATGAGGAAATGGGCTTTGGAGTGCATTTTGTTTGATTAGATACAGAAGGAGTGCTAAGTAAACATTACATTTTGAATTTGAATTGAGTAATGTTGGTGATCCAGGGCTTTCTTATCACCAAGATGATCCTGAACCTCTTGGTAAGATGGGGAAAATTAATCCTACAGTATGTATCCTACTCTGTCTTCCATAAATACCTGCTTTCAGGTACTTCTTTCAATACTTTCAGATTGCACTTTTCTCATCTCAGTATTCTGGGCAGGACTTGACTTTATACCTTGTAGCTCCTGGTGGTTCATTTCTGAGAGCAAGAGGAGAAAAGAGACTGGGAAATGGAAGCAAGTGGCCTCTGGTCTTATTTTGAATGGACTGAGAACTTAAAACGGCACAAAAGTGCGTGTGTGTCAATTTCCTTTTATGTTTAAAAGACAGGAAGGTATCAATTTGGACCACTTTCAACTTTATTTTTAGGGTAAAATGAAAGCAAGTAGTCCCAGCAGGAACCTCCCCATGTGAATACAGAGAGGTTGTGCAGGGACATGTAGAGAAATCTGTCTTGGGCAAATCTGAGCTTTGATTCAAGTCTTAGATGTGTCTAATTGTGAACTGGTTTTACCTTTTCCAGAGGAAAAAAATGGAATGAAGATTGCCCATGAAAGGATTTTCTTCATTTCCTCTTTTCTTTCTGCCCTTAGCTTCACTATAAATGATGCAGTTGAATGCACCCGTTATGGAGAAAGGACCAAATATTACATTCTGATAATAAATGTACAGTCGAGTCTGTGATGGAAATCCTTGCTGATATAAAGGAAGATTTCTCAGTGTGGCTTTGTAGAGGGGGAAAAAAAAAAAAAGCTTTGACACTTTCTGGAGACTCAGGCAGAAGGGAATAAATTGTGCTGGTTATTTAAGTCTAGATTTTGGTCAGGACAAAAATCAGTCTGAGAGAGTAAAGAATAAGGCAGAGAGAAGCTCAGGTCTTAAGCAGGCTCTGTTTTCTCAGCATGGAAGTTGGATTTGGTCCTTCCCAACTAGAGAAAGAAGCCAGTCTGTTTTATTTGTATTTTAATGCAGCATAAGATGAGATGAGATTCCATGTGTGTACAGGCTTTCTTTTTTTATGGATGATTCTTTAATATTTCCCTTCAATTATTGCTTCAGCAGATCAGTATTGCAAAAACTGCTGGTCAGAGGCTCCTGAAAGCAGCTGGCACAGAGGTAATTTTGGAGAGACAGGGAGTGATGCTCAGCCTTGGGTGGAATTGTGCACATAAAGAGCCTGGGAAGGAGCAGAGCTGCTATCAGCTCCGCAACCTAGATAGCAATATTAACAAGTAATTAAAACTTGATTCCCTCCTCCATCTTCCCCTGCACTCTTCCTCACCTACCTTTAAAAAGAACCTAAAACCTGGTTATGAATATTAACCTTTCTGCCGCTACGGGGAAACACAACATGCGGTGGTGGATTAATAATTAAAATCAGGAAACCAAGAGCACAAGCACTCGAGGGAGTCAGCAGCAATAACGTTATTGAAACAGGCAATTTAAAAGTCAGAATTTCTCAAATCATTTAAATGTTAACTTTTAAGATGACCTATAAAATATCAAACAACATATAAATCATCAGCAACTGCACCAACTTTTTGCATAATTGGAAGTTTATAATTGTCCTGTTTCTCTGTCTCTCTGTGTTAGGAGAAACAGCAAAGCCTCAGAAGCTCAGAGACCTTTTTAGAGGGGATATACACAAACAAATGAGATTTGAGCACTTCAAGTAATATAAACACTGCAGCCAGAGAAGAAGGGGTGAGGAAAAAAAAAGAGATATGTGATTAGATGCTGAGCTCTGTGCAGCCAACAATAGATTTTTGCCTATAATCAGGCCTGCCCTGGTACAAAGGTGATCTGAATGTCTCTGTATTATGATATAGCCACTGGTAGACTTGAGCAAAAACCACACCTGTGCTGCAGGTTTTGTAAGGACCCCTGGGAATTGCCAGCCTTCTTCTAAAGCTGTGGCTTGTTTTTTTTTTAACCTAGGCTTTTTTTTTTTTTTTTTTTTTTTTGTCACATTTCTTGTTTTGCCTTAATTTTCTCTTTGCCTCTTACTTGTTGAGGAGAATATCTGAGTCTGATCTGCTGGCATTCTCCCACAACAAAGAGTTCTCCAAGCCCTTCCTGGCTTTGCCCTCGGATCAGGCACCCAGAGCCCTTTAGACCTTGGGGAAAAAATCTCCTGTGAGACATGCATGTGTCACAGTGGGTTCTAAAGCAAATTAGTCCATACAAAAAGCTGGTTTAACCTTCCTGCATGGCCCTGTGTTGTACAAAGTAAATGTGAAAATCTGAGCCAAGATTTTCCTCTCTTCTAGCTCTGAGGCTGCAACTGTGACATTTCTTGGTAACAGCTCATAGAGCTGTTGTTTGGTTTCTATTTCTTCCTCTTTTCTTTTTTTTTTTTTTTTTCTTTTTTTTTTCCTTTTTTTTTTTTTTTTTCTTTTTTTTTTCCTTTTTTTTTTTTTTTTTCTTTTTTTTTTTTTTTTTAATTTAGGAATGGAGGTCATTGTCAAAATAACTTTTTTCTTCTCTTTAGTTTTCCAGCTGCTGCCTCTTTGAATACCTATTTGCACTGAAGGGCTTCTAGATGTGCTTCAGAGGAAGCCTGCCAAAATTTCAGAACCCTGCTGTTTTTCAGTGAGGACAGACCACCCTCTCAGATGCTGATCTCAGTAAAAGACCTGTCAGTGCTTTAATAGTGACTAACAATGGGAAAAGCATTAAATCTCAGAGATCTAAAATGAAATAGATGAGGAGAAAAAAGCTTTCATGCAGTGAAATTTATTCCATGGATGTTAAGCAAAGAATTCTTGTATCTTCTGCATTATGCTTCTGAATTATTGTATCCTTCTGGTTGCATAAAAAAAACAAGAAAACAGAGGAGCAAGGGTTTCACACTAAAGATCTGAAATCTTCAAGGATGTTAAAAAAGAAGTGGTAATATTTGCCTCCACTATAAATGCTGAATATTGCTCATTTTTCAGTTGAANCAAGGGTTTCACACTAAAGATCTGAAATCTTCAAGGATGTTAAAAAAGAAGTGGTAATATTTGCCTCCACTATAAATGCTGAATATTGCTCATTTTTCAGTTGAAAGCTATCTCTTCTGTCTTTTCCCCTGTCCAAATAGTCTTGCTGTTGTCACACTGATTGAAAGTAGTAGGCTGAACCTTTTCCTTGCCTTATTTGAGGTAAGTTCCAGTTGTCTGAGAAATGAGGGGCAGCACTGTGCAGTGTTTTTTCTGGAGTCTTTCTAACTGGGGCTCTGCCTGTGTGCCACAGGTCCCTTTGATTTTCAGCACTCCAGGAGGCAAACATGATTTAAATCACAGCAGTGGAAGTGAAATATGTATGTATGTTGGGAGAGGAGTTTTTTAAGTAGTTTGGGTTACGTAAGTATTTATAATAGAAAATAAAACCTTGAAATCTGCATTTCTTTTTCCCTCGTCATCATTTGTGCACTTAGTCCACTGGTAAAAGTATTAAGGGTCCAATTTGTAGACTTTCTAATTTGAAGCATGCTGCCTTTCCCACAGCCACAACATGTTTGTTAATTCTGCATGCTGCTGTAGCATCCAAAATCCAATATTATGATGTAAACCTTGTAATTCATTTTGCTGTATAGCGAAGCAGGAAGACACAGTTTTTCCACTCCCCAAAGTCCCTGTCCTTCCCTATCATTTAGAATATTAACCATTTAGCTATGTGCATATATCACCTCTCATCCACCCATCTCCCCCTTGACCAACCATCATTAACTGTTTGAAATCTACAGCTACGAGAGCAAAGATCATGTTTGAGGAAATGCTTAAATTAATAAAACAGTACAATGTGAGAAAGAGAGAGAAATGTGAATTTTTGAAACTTGATTAATAGTAATTTAAGGGAGTCTTGAATACTCTCCACTACCTCCATCTTACTTCTAGGGGCCTCTGATTACCCTGCCTTAATCTCTCTACTCTACCTTCTTTTTCTGCGCTGTATATTTTCCTCTCCCCCTGTCAGTCTGTTAGATCCCCATTTATATACAGTGTGTTTTCCTTCCTTTTCCAGGAGTAGGCCCATTTCTTCCCCTTGAGCACTCTCATTTCCCTCTCCATTGCTCCCCCCACTTGCCTGAGATTTTCAATCATCACTTCGTGGCCGTGGTCTCTGAACCTCCCTGTGCTCACGTCGCTGTACCTGCAGCAGAAAGAAAAACACACTACCTGATTCATTTTAGAAATGATTTTACAGTACATCAAGATAAAAGGGCTTGGGGATATAAACAAGCTCAGAAATATTTTGAGATCAGGTAGACGTAATTAGAACACAGGCTGTTGATTAGATTGCTTTATTTTGCAACAATGCGAGTTTAATCATGTTGGAAATTGGTTACGGGATTTCTTGTGGTGATTAGATATTTCTATCATGTTTTAGTCTCCTTTAATTACACAAATAAATATTGGTTGTTTACTTTTTCAGTTTACTTTTTTCCTGTCAGTGTGCAGACAGTATCTAGGCCTGCTGCTCAGCAGCCACGCTGAGTGTGACCAGTTTCCTCACGGCACTCGCTGGGAGAGGAGACGAGAGCTCAGCGCTCTTCCTCCATGAGAGGATCACTCACTACCTGCTTCCCAGTTCATCCCTCTCCCTGATCAAAGCTCTGTCTCCCTCTGTCCCAAACCCCAGACTCCCAAGTACATGTGACTGTGGCCAGTTCAGGCTACACAGAAATGCTCGTCTTGAGCAAAACCACAAAAATCAAAATAGCACCTCCATACCTGAACTGCTGTGGCTAAGTGCAGGGCCCTGTTGCTATGTGATGCACTGAGCAGGATCAGAACTCAGCCTAGATGTCTGGGATATCCTTCCAGAGCAATGTGATGGGCTGTAGGGGTGACCTGGGGATGGTATTGCCATGGCAATGTGATGACAGTGTTGAGGAACACATTTGATGCAGGGAGCTCAGGGTCCAGTTGCAGGTGGAGCTGCAGGTTGAGCTCTGGGTGAGAACCCAAGAGAAGAAGCCATGAAATGCCATCCTTTGCACAGCAAGGGGCACAGGGACCTGTGGCATAGATGGCACAGCCAGGTAA
This sequence comes from Nicator chloris, assembly GCA_013400495.1. Lineage (NCBI taxonomy): Eukaryota > Metazoa > Chordata > Aves > Passeriformes > Pycnonotidae > Nicator > Nicator chloris. Next base: position 9,843 of record WAAE01016559.1, read on the forward strand.
GGGACACTGAGACACGTGGCAGGAGCTGATGGCTGGGGAGGAGAGACTTTGGTGTGCTTGGACTTTGAAAGGTAAAATCTCGGGGGTTCCTTTGCTCAGGGTCCCTCCTTGGAGGCAGCAGCCCAGGCTGTGTCTGTGTCACTGCACTGTGGATAAAGGGCATTGTGGAATGAGATATTTGAGGCTCTGCTATGGAAATCCTGGATTGAGCTGGTGAGGAAACCTGCTGTGACTGTGAGTGGGGTGTGCAGGGAGTCCAGCAGGGACCCACTGGGTCACTGGAGCTGAGCTTGTGTAGGGGCCTTGGTCCCAGCAGTGACAGTCTGTGACATTGGGAGCGTGGCTGCCAGAGGGGCTTGAGAATGGTCACACTGGGAAGTTTCCTTAACAGCAGGACCTGAGTTTCAAGGGCTGTTCCTGCACTATGCAGAGCTGGCCCCAGCTTTTCCATCTCTGGCAAGTGCTCACATCCAGTCTCCTGTGAGGATGCACCCACAGCCCTTTATGTATATATACACACATAAATGTGGTGCTGGGCTTGCAAAAATAGCTAAATAACTGACACAGGAAGCAGCACAAACATCTCAGCACTCTCCCATCCCTTGGCTTGTGGGTCTGCAGTCCCACTGAAGCAAAGGTTCCCTACATCCTTGGCAGTGCTCATTAGCTCCCCACTGGGTTCTGTGCTGTCCCTGCTGTGTGTGGCACCACTGGCTCCCAGGGGAGGGACAGCAGAGCTTTTGCTGCCACAGAGCAGTGGCCAGGTTGGGCAGACCCCGGCTGCCATCCCCACAGTCAGGTTTTCTGTTGTGGACATGTCAAGGTCAAGCTGAGGAGATGTAAATGCTCCTCTCAGGCTTCTGCACGGAGCGTGTGAGAGGTCGTTGTCCTTCAGCATGACAGAGGAAATTTATGGGATCCCAGGAGACTGGATGCCCCAAACTGGGCCTGATAACCTTGAAGGAAGGCAAATTTGTTGTTTCAATTATCCTCCCACATTTTGAGCCTCTTGAATCAGCTTCTCACACCTACCTGGCCAGATTATTCAAACTCTGCCTGGGTTTCCACTCTTGTACAGTTTCTATGGCATCTAATGCACCCACAGGCTCAGCAGATAATAATTCTATGGCTTTATTGATATATTATATAACATTTCATAACTGTCCTCCCATAATTATTTCCCAATTGCAGACAACTATTTTTGTCTTCTTCCTAGCTCTACTCTGATGTGTCAAATAGTCTGTTTCAAAATTTGCAGGTACATGTTATCTTGAGGGCAGGCACCACAATTTCCCACAATAATGTTCCTCTAACATTAAGGAGTGGATGACTTAGTATGTGATTATTCATTATTGAGGCTTAGGAACTATTCTGCATTTATCTCGCAGGCTAAATTTTATAAAGTAAACTTTAAAATGTGTTCTTAACAGAATTTTTTCCTACAACAGAAGTCTGTTAGACATTGGGCAATCCCTCTGTGTGACATCCAGAACCCCAATTAAAGGCGTAGAACATGGCAAAGAGCAGTAGCTGTGTGTGTACGTATCCAGACAGCAATATTGTCCTCTTCAGCTACTGTTGCAGAGGATGGAGAGTGTAACAGGTAAAGGTTTTTGTGCCTTTTTCTTCTGTAGATTGCTTTTCAAAACTTAATTTGAATGTGTACACTGGATTCAACTTCTGATGATGTGAGAAACTGCTCCTGAAAAATAGGTCAGTATGGTGAGAAATTACAGGGAAAATATTGAGAGGGAAATGGAAAAATGAATTGTGTGATACCAAGAAGATAATGTTGATGAGAAGTCCAGAGAAAGAGAGGATAGTTGAAAGATAAGGAGTGTATTTGAATATGCAAATATGAAATATATGAAGACCTACAGAACAAAATAGAGGAGATCTGAATAGTAAAATCAAAATTTTGATTAGTTATTTCAAGGCATGAATAGAGAACATGGTCCTCATAAGGACAGCTCTATTACTTTTTCTGTTAGAGAGTGAAGGTGCAGTCCTGCTTCCTCACTTCTTTTTTTTTAACTGAAGATTTTCTGTGGCAATATTGCATTCTATTCAACCAAACCACTATTGCTGTGGTCATGTATAACCAGAAACATCATCAAAGCATTCTGTGGCTCATAAGCCTGTCTCTTAATACTAGAGTTGCCTCTCAGGAAGAGTGCTCTTAAATTCCTGGAGTGAATGTTCATATGGCCAAATTGGCTTTGTGAACCAGAAAATAATGTGAGGTTCATGTCTCCAGTTTAATGCATTTCCCCCTCTCGCCTAGTTCACCTTGGTGTGGAAAGAAGCAGTTCAAATCTGATGTTGTTAAAACTTTAAAAAGGAGAAGCATTTCTCCACAGTGAATACCAAAACATATGTGATAACACTGCCTTAATGTAAGTGTGATAAACCAGTTTTTAGCATAACCTTCTGTATTATCTCTTAGCATAATACACAGCAACTCTTTGGCAGCATAAGCCAAAAGGGTAAAATAATAGATAAAAGGTGCAGTACTCAGAAGAGATGAATACAGGGCATAGATTTCCTTCTGAGGTCCAAACTGCGTCATGAGAGGAAGGACATTTTGATGCCTTCTGTCTATCCATAAAAGTCAGGATGCCTCATCTTCTCACTTTTGAAACTAAATACTTATCTCTTAACAAGTAATGTTTTGCCTTGGCCAAAGTCAGAGAATTTTAGGGTCTCTGGGGTAAATTAGCTTTTACTACCCCATCTGTGGTTGGATTAAAATCACTGAGATGTGTGCACTCTCCTGCAGGGAGGTGACAGAGACTGACCAGGTAGCACCAGCCCTTCAAGCTTCTCCTCCCTGCAGTCTCTGGCCACAGTCCCACAGTGTCCATCCAGGGACAGAGGTTCAGTGGAGTGAGTGGGTGTGGAGGATGGTTTGCAGCATGAGAGGAGTTCCCCCAGGACAGGTTCCTTACACAGCCCATTTGGATGAAACAGAGATTGCCCCCCCTTCTGAGAGGTGGCTGCACTTTCTGGGCAGGACTGGTGAGGCTCAAGAAGCTCCTGAGTATCGTTCACCATTATTAAGCAGTAATGACAATGTTCTCTGGTTCCACACCATTTTCAGTCCAGCAGTGTCAAAACCCACAGCATGTCCCTGAGACAGAAAATTGGTGTTCTCATTTTAGCCATGCAGATGATGAAGCAGAACAGGAGAATGAATCTGTTGCGAGCACAGACGCAGTAGGACCGTGGCTACGGCAGAAACATGAACAGGAATTTTCTGTCACAATCCAAAGATGTCATTTCCAGCAGACCAAGAACTAGACCCTGGGCTGAGGGTGAATCTGGGGAGAAAGAAGTACAGTGATTACACAGATTCCTTCTCCCTTGCCACAGGCTTAATGTTATTTAATGATTGTTTTACAGCAGTGCCCCTGGGCTCTACTCTGCTAGGCTCCTTGCACACAATTAAAAACAGAGATAATCCTTACCCCAAACCATAGGGTATGGGCTGTTATAACTTTAGAGTAACCAAGATTTCCCTAGAGAGAAAAAAACCCCAAACCCTAATCTGACTGACTGTATTTCAGCCAGGACACTGGGGAATTTTCCCAGTGCTCTCACAGAAAAAATGAGATACAATACACATGTTTATCATTTGCCAATAAGTTACATAACAAATTTAAATGAGGTATACTGAAGATTTTGTCATTATTTTCATTGGTTTGTTCAAATCTTCTCTGCCATGCAATCTGTAAAGAAAAGGTGGTTTTTATAAGATGTGGTTTTTATTTTACTTTTTTTAAACACTTTTGTGGTCTTATATCTGACGTAAATGTGCTAAACAGTAAATCCCAACCTGACAGATTTCATCAGGTCCCTGTATAACAAGCACTCTCTTTCAATCTTAAAATGTCACCACTGTATAAACCTTTTCAATGTTCCCTCCTGTTCTCAGAGCCCTTTATAAACCCATTATGATTTAAAAAAGATTTTATTTCTCACAGCTCCTGCATAGAGAAGGTAAAACCAATTGCATCGTTTCCAGGATTTTGTGACCTGAGGTAATTTCCAAAGTGCTTGAATTGAAACTTTTATGAAGGGTATGCACCCATTTGGCCCTTATCAAGAAAAAATGTGATTGTATACATTGCTTAAGTTGTTAAAGATTTAAAAAATGCCCATAAGTATGGTTGTGTCTCTTTAAGTATTTGGAGTATACTAAAGAAAGTAAATAACACTACCATTTTCACTGCAGCAGCCGACAGCTGGCTGGCTTTAAATCTTAGTGGAAACAACATTCTGGATGCTCAGAGTCTCCACTGTTCCATTTCAGCTAAAGACAGGATTACTTGAGCTGTATTATATCCTCCATCTCATTTTCAGCTCTATTGCACCAATTATGCAGCCTGGAGGCTTATAGAGGCTTATATTGAGTTTCAGATAGATATAAGAAAGTCGCCTATATTCTCTGTGATAAAAATAGTCATTAATTACTGAGATTTGTAAACGGCTTAGCATCCTTCTTAATGTGGTACATAAGGCACTTCACCGAATTCTACAGCTAATCACCAAAAAAAGTGTGGGGAAAAAGTACTTCTTGAAGAATGTGATCTTACTTAGCTGGAATTGAATGCTGGAGTTAGAGGGATGAAGAGAAAAGGCTCAGCCACTTCAGTATGAATTTGGTTTTCAAGGACTTTGTTGTTTGTGTCTATAAAATCGACTAAACATTGATGCTGGAAGCAGCCCCTTGTGCAGAGTTCACCAATATAATCAAAGGTCTTCCCAAATCTGCACAGTGGTGTGATTACACATATATATATATATAAAGAAGCCTTATCTAAATAGGAAATATATTTTGAAGAATATGAAGGTACCAGAGTGAATTAACAAAAGATCTTTTAGACTTCTTCGAACGTACAGGAACAACAACAAACACTTGCTAAATTTCTACCCATGTGAATTATGCACCAACCACTATAACAACAAAATGGCTAATTATCATTCATCTGTTGGTGGGCTTCTATAAGGTGAAAGACAACCAATCAATAATAATTTTTAAAAAATCCATTCAAAACAGTTTTTAAATGTCTGAACGTCATATTCCAAATCAGGCAGAATAAACCATTACTAAGGGAGTAACTTCAGCTTTCAGTTTGTTGTTTGTTGTGGTGGTTGGATTCTTGGTATTTTGTTGTTAGTATTTTTTTTTTCTTTTTAAAAGCAAGAAATCCAATCTATTAAAGGGAAATTTATTTAACCTGGGTAGGTTTTAATCATTTATTTACCGCCTAATTTTTCTTAATTTGAAAAGTCTCCATTTGCAGCTTTTCCTTGATTCTCCTGAGATGGATGATTTAATTACAGAAGCAAATGGGTTTAAGTCTTTTATGGCTTCCATTACCAAAGGAGAGAAATGCCTCTCTGTGCATAACTTATTCACATAAACGTGCCCCTCTAGTTGGGAAACAAGTGAAATCAAGATAAAAAGAGAATCCTCAAACATTCATCTGTCATGCAGCTGAAAAAGCACAATCAGAAGAAGAATTTTTACTACAGAATCACTTAATGTGGATTCTCTGACAGTCTGCTGGACTGACTAAAAGCAGAACCAGACTCTAAAGCAAAGCAACAGTGAAGACTGAGGTGTTTGGAGGTATTAACTGAATCATGGCAGAGGTTTCACCTATTCCACAGCTGCATCAGGCTCGAGCCATGGAGAACCATTAGCAGATCAGCATCCATTGCTGACTGCCAGGTCCTTCAGGAACAAAATGAAAACAAAATCGAAAACTTACCTGAGATATAAACTCTGGGCAACTGATTTTATTCTATTCTTCTATTACCTTTGTATAATTAAATATTATGAGTGAACTACCATTTTAGACTATACTAATCTTTATGTGTTGCAACACTCCCTAAGAGCCAAATTGTGAAACTGTGAACTTAATTATGTTTAGGACTTCAGACAGACAATCCCACCTCACAGTTTCCAAAACAATATTCCATCATTGACAGAAGACAGCTTATTTACTTTTTCACATTTGACTAATTTTAGGAAAATGTTGAAATATGTCATCTCAGCCTGCTTTTCTAATATCTTCTTCTTACTTTCCTCTTCTTGGTAATAACGACAAGACCAAATAGGGCCTTACTCATTTATATCTGTGTTTGTCCATGTCCCTTTAGATTTGTACCTCTGATGTGGTATTGGAATCTTGGTGATGGAGTTTCCAAGCACTACGTGTGGCTCTTGAACTTCAGTGAGCAAACAGAGGTAGATGAATTCATCCTGGCAGTTTTGAAGTGTCAAAAACAGCAGGGAGAAAAGAGAAAAGGTTTTTCAAATTATTTACCATTAATTACTTTTAGTGAAGAGCACACTTAGAATTTTAAAGATGCAAAGAGAATCTATCGCTGACTGAGAAAGATACGTATGAATTGAAATTTTTTCTTTTCTCCCAGTATGTATTCCCATCTTTTCAATTTCACACAGTGTTTTTCCTGACCTTCGTATCTTTTGCAAACAGGCAATTACTATTCACAACATTTTCCATCAGATTTGTTTGCTGTTATGTATTGGTTCTAAAATTACAGGTCTCATCCAGTTTTAATTCTTTTCCTTGTCACTGATACTATAACAGATTATGCCATGGTTGTGCACCAGAAGTATTTGCAAAGCTGTGGAAAGAAGAAATAGGCTTCTTAAAAATTCACATTGTTATTTAATGCTTTCATAATATTTCTCTGTTTAGGAAATGGGACAACCTGCAATGCAGATTTCATAGCTTTTAAACACTAATTTATTCTTAATATTTTTTTCCCCAATTTACTGCAACAAGATAATTGTACTTACTGTGCAATGGTGAGTGAAAAAAGATTAGAGTGTGTGGCATTCCAGTGTTTTTGACAGCCTGATGTATTGCAGCTTGAAACATACAAGTCTTTTCAGTGTTATTCCCTTGTGCTCATTAAAACTGAGAACAAGCTCTAGGAATCTGACACTACTTTTCGTTCTGTTTTTAAGGAAGAGCAGAAATAAGCCTTTTGCACTGATCCCATTCACATGTTCGTACTTGTGACTGAGGGGCTAATTTCCTCTTTCAGTTTCATTCTCAGTTTCAATCTGAGCCTGAAGGAAAATGAGGATGGAGATGGCCGAGTGGCCCCTCCAATACCTGTGAAATCAGATGACAGTGTTCTGTGCTGACTACAAGTAAGGGCAATACCTGACCCTGCAACTATTATCTCTGTGAGATGGTAGCCAAGGAGAAGGAGTTGCATGACTTTGTAACGTAAGAGAGGCCCAAGTCAAATAATTTTTGTTTAATATGACTTTTGACCGCACTCCCAGTGCAGCCTGATCTTTCTGTCACCAGCTCAGCTGTTATGTGGCTCTTGTCCCTCATGCCAGATTTCCTTTTTGTAGAAACAGGAGGGCTAGGGAGGGGTGTGCCTTAGATTTAGGATGCAGTGAAAGAGCATTCTTGATGGGGTTGCTGCTAATGGGCTCAGTCCTGTGCAAATGCCCAAAAATAGGTAACTCATTTCACAGAAACTCCTTTCCTCTCTTTATGGAAGTATATCTTGTGTTATGGCAAAATTTAGACCACATTCTGCCTTCTTTGCTATAAATCACCATAGATAACAGAGGAGGAAACTTCACCCCAGACGAGGGATTGGGTCACACAGCATAAAAGCCAGTCCTGGAAAGAAAAGCATATTCCTGTCAAGTGTTTAAACACTGTATGCCCCTTTTTTTCCTAAATGGGGAAAAGTAAGTGATGATAACTCTGCCATGTGCCTCAGGTTCCCTGAGTTGACACTTGACACTTGCCTTATGTCACTCACATAGCTCTGTGGCCATAAAGGTTTGATTAGGAGTGTGGTAGTTCAGCAGAGCAGAGTGAAAGGTGGGCTGGCATTCCAGCAGATAAATGTCTCAAGTAAGTCAATCTGACTCTTGTACTTTGGGTTTAGTATCTATTGTATACCAGCCAAACCAACCTTTTAGATGTAATAGGGCCGTCTCTTGACTTTCTGAAAGTTGCAGTTCACCGGGCATTATTCCAAAAAGCATCCATTTCCAGCACAGAAATTACTTTCAGGATCAAACCACTCTTTGCATCTCTGGTTTTCACGAAGACTGCACTGTATCCATTACCCTGTGAAAACTAAAGACAGAGAAGAACTGGTTTTCTCTCTCCCTTAATCACCACCATTAATGGCTATGATTTTAAGGGCAGTGCCCAATGGCAAATTCTCACATTGAGGAGTACTGTGAGAACTACCTAAGCCTGGCACAGAAGATTTTAAGTACTGTCCCATGAAAAATATAAAAAGCAAAAGCTTTCTGTTCACTCTGCCAGCTGAATATTTAGAGGCAAAATTAAGGTGTCTTTTAAAAGGTCATGTCTTTTAATGAAGGTGCAATACTTGGAGTCTAGTAAGGGATTATGGAGCTCAACAAACTAAATGGTAAAACCTTTTATTTTTTAAAGAACATTGCTGTAGCCTACCTGGAAGAGAAATCTTTGTATTTTTCCCTAAAGGCTATGGAAATTAGGCTTTAGGTTCAGCTTAAGGCTGGGCAAAATAATAGGAAAAATAAATCACAAATAGCTGGGATTATTTTGAAAGGGAAACATCTGGCCATGTTTTATTGACTTCTATGTTCATCCCTTCACAAATATTTGTATTCATGTGAGTGAAATTTCATTTATAGAAAAGTTTGAGAAATAGACTTTTAGATTGTGAGCTGAAATCAGTTTCATACTATACCAAATCCATTTCAGGGAAAAGTGAAAGTAATAGATTTCTGGTTTTCCAATTAAATTTGTCAGAAGGCTCTTTTCTCTCTCTTCCCTGACTCCCTCTCTCTTCCCTAGGTAACACTCCAAGTGGAAATGAGTCATGATATTCGAAAAAGTTTCTTCACTGAAAAGGAGGTCAGACACTGGAACAGGCTCCCCAGGGAAGTGATGGAATCAGCATCCCTAGAGGCAGGCAGGATGTTCAGGGTCATGGTTTCATGGTGAATGTGGCAGTCATGAGTTAATGGTTTGACTCCATGGTCTTCGAGGTCTTTTCCAACCTAAATGATTCTGTGATTCTGAGTGACCCAGTTCCTTGCTGTCCCAATGGCCACCGTTACCTATCTCTGTACAAATTCAACATTCCATATAACAATTCAATATCTCCAATAATGAAACTTCTGTAATATTTTGCTTTCTAGAATAATTATAGAAAACTCTCTATCAAACAGATCTTTAACAGTCTCAATATAAAAATTTTTTCTTCTTCACCCTGGGGTGATTATTGTTCTATCTTCATTGGATTTTTCTCTTTCTTTCTGTCTACCCATTACACACTTCTTCCCCATCCATTACACACTTCTTCCCAGTCAGAATTACCTTGATGGGCTGCTGCTAACAATTTGAATCTCATCCTTGAATATCTAAACAAGATTTGGAGAGACTGGTTTTAAGAAATTCCCTCCCTCTTCCTTCACTTGCTTCTTCCTGCTCTTCCTGCTCTTGTTTTCTGTTACTTCTGTGCTGGTGATATCTGCCAATGAATAAGGAAGATGTATCAAGAGAGAAAGTCCTTCTCTGCACCAAGCAAATCTGCACTGAAGCACTCTTCCAAAGGTTCAGCAAGGAGATATTATTCTTGTGATACCTCCAGCATGGTCCCACATCAGCTGAACCAGAAACCTTTGAGGTAGGCTGAATTCCAGGTGACACAGCCACATATCCTTGCAATGAGAGGAAGTCTGACAATCAGGGATTGTAGCTAACTTTCTTAACCTAATCCAAGTTATCTGGCCAGAGATATTTAGAGTTGCTCAGGAAAAAAATATTTTTTAGTCAAAAGAAAAACCTAGACCCCTTAACTTTTTAATTTGTTAACCTGGCTTCCCTTAATTGCTTTTGCTTCAGTCTGCCTCTTCCAGGAATGTACTTAAATATAATGAAGTGCATCATCAGGAAAGGGAAGAGCTGAAACATATCCCAAGGTGACCTACTACAAACAGCAATATTAATTCTCTAAACACAATTTTCAAGCATGTCATAGGCTAAATGCTGCTGACATAAGATCTCCAAATAATGACAGACTGCAGTCACATTGAGAAAAATAAGAGTATCTTTGTGAGCAATTTATTTATTTGCTCTCCACAGTCTATGTACCGAAAAGTGGCAGCTGCAGATGTGTAGTTCACATGCTACCTGAGAGATATTGGTTTCCTCCTGTAGCAACGGCAATACTTTGACTGGTGGTGCACAAACTAACAGTGAAAATGGATTTCATCAATTTAGTAGTAATGAACCTATTCCAGTGCTGTATTTTGTTAAATTCTTTCCTTGGCTAGTGATCAGATAATCAGATAGGTAATTCTAAGCATAATCAGGTAACTCCAAAGTCCTCCAGAATTTTCAGGTGGATGTAACTTCTTTATTCTCTTTTTCATCTGATTATAGAGCAAGTGTCACATTCTCCAGAAGGGAAGCAACATGCTAAGGAAAGGTGTAGTAGATGTTGGTATAC
>WAAE01016560.1:0-22700 GCA_013400495.1 Nicator chloris
TATAAATATATATATAAATATTTTATGAAATATTTATTAAATTGTTTATATATATAAACCATTTTATGAATCATATATGAGACTACCCTCACCTGTCCTATTAATTTTAAAACCAGTAAACCAACTAGAAATCTGCATGCAGAAATCTTCAGTGTAGATCCAGAATGAAAAAGTCTTGGAAAGCATAGATATGTGTGAATCAGATATAGAAGTATCAGACACACTGTTTTTATTATATACATCATTCCTATTTTAAATTATACATATTTACTATCAGTAGATTTAGAGATGCTTCATCACTAAAGGCAGATACAGAGACATATTTGATACTGAGGTAGATAATTGAAGATATCTATATAAAGAGGATTGGGTTTTACTACAAATTGTATTCCTATTGAATTGAAATAGTGTAAACCTGTCTCTATGAATACTATGAATATATGAAACAAGGGAAGATATATATATACAAACAAGAATACATATACATATGCATGTATACAAAGTCTCAGGTTTTAGTTCTAGTTCTAAGAAGGGGGATCTCAGCCAGAAAATACTGCAACAGGTTCTTTCCAGTTATTGGAAAGAGAAGAATATCATAAGGAGCAGTTTTTCAGGAACCTCTTTGAGAAAACTCATGAATGCACAGCAGGGGAAGGATTTCTGAAGGCGGGAATGTAATTTCCTCTAATTGTATTGACTTTGCAGAGATCTAAAAACTGCTTCCTAATTTTTATCTTGGATTGGGTCTGTGAATACATGTCTGTCTTCAAGCAGAAAAACGACAATATTTTTACATGGAAGATTCAACACCTTTGCAAAACTGCTTGACTTTCTTCTTATATCCTTCTATGACAAGGTGACCCATCTAGTGGACTTTAATAAATCATTCTCCTGGAGAAACTGGCTGCCCCTGGCTTGGATGGGTGCACTGTACATTGGGTAAAAAACTGATTTTACTCAGGCTTCTCCCAAGTAAAAAATGACAACACAAGGCAAAATGGTCTCAAGTTGCACCAGGAGAGGCTTAGTTCAGCTAGGAGGAAAAAAATCTTCACTGAAAGGCTGGACAGGCATTGGAATAGGCTGCCGATGGAAATGGTGCAATCTCCATTCCTGGAAGTGCTCAAGAGGTGTCTGGAGGTGGCACTTGAGGATACACTTTAGTGGTGAACATGGTGGTGCTGGCTTACTGGTTGAAGTCAATCTTAGAGGTCTTTTATAATCTTAATTATTTTATGATTGTATAAAATTGGGCCAATATAAAAATAAATACTGGGGAAAATAAAAATTAATTAATGTTTATCTACACCTAATTGTGCCTAATTTAAAAATAAAATCTGCTACATTCACATTTAGCAATGAAATGTTATGTGAATAGTAAAATTTACCCTAAAATGTCAGGTATATATGAAAAGAATTTCTTCCCTAAGTTAAAAATACAGATATTTACTATTAAGATGTAAAGCCTTTCACCTCTTTAATGAACAAATAACTACAGGCAAATTTGATGTAAAAAAAAAAAAAATTAACCCCCCAAATGCGGACCACATATAAATAAAGGTATGAGTCCTATAATCACATTTACTTAGAAGTATGCTCAGTAAGGAATTAGATAACCAGCTTCTTTTAAAAATTAGAAAAGGGTTCTGACCGCAAAAAAAAAAATCCTTAATTGTGGCTATAGCAAATTTTAAATGTCGATGACTAAGACTCTAACACAAAGCACATTAATTTCATGCTTTCAAGCTTTAAATATTATAGATCTAACAATGAATATAAGAGAAGAATGCAAATAGTTTCCACAGAAAATTAACTTAAAAGCTGATATTTGTAGTCAGAGCAATGGATGAAATTCTGCTAAGAAGCTGTATCGAAAATAGAAATTACTTAATACTGAGTACAAGAAATGCCAGTGAATACATTATCTATTTTTAATATATATATGTGTTTAGTATTAATAAATTGTGGCTTACAACAAATTCTCTATGAGAACACAGAAATGTGGAATGAGAGAATAGCTTGGTTTGGAAGGAACCTTGCAGATCATCTAGTTTAAAACCCCATCTAGTTTAAACCCCATCTCTCCTCATAACAGTAAAAATTGTCATGGGCAGAGATATTGCCAACTAGATCAGGTTGCTCAGAGCTCCATCAACCTGGCCATGACCATTTCTAGTTTTCTATCATACTTGTTCCATAGATTCTTAACATCTTAACTTGTTCCATTCCTTCTCAACATCCATAACATGAAAGGAGTCAAAAAAGTCCCAACAGCAATCGATGCAATAAGAGAAAGTTCTTTATTTCAATTTTAGTACTCAAAGGTCTAATGAAGTTATCATCACCTGAGATCTCTTTAGTCCTTAAATTTGCCTTAGTTTAGGGGCGTTGAGAGTATGTCTACATTACAGTTCCATTCTGGATTAGGAATGTGTTTTTAGTGCTAACGTCCCCATATACCATGCTTTGATTCACTTTGCAGGAGAGTCTCAGAGCACAACTGCATTAATTTCAAGTGAAACTAATCTGATGATGCACAGCAAAGGTCCACCCAATATCCTTTAGTTATTAATGCCATTCAGTTCATTAAAGCAGATTGAAGACAATCTGCAGTAACCCTACATGAAACAGGTTAATGGTGGATGTCATTATTGACAACTGCTTTGATTTGCAAGTCCATTTCTACTGTTCAGCTTTACTTGCTAAAGTACATATAACCTACATGATTCTCCACTTCCACGCTCATGTTACAGTACAATCAATAAAAAATGCTTATGCTTTTCTCTAGAGAATTCACAAGTTCTGTTCTCACTATTTTTGAGCACAAGTACCTAGAAGAGGTTTAAGTAGTAGGTGACTTGTACTGTGCTTTTAAGAGAGAGAAGTGAATAGCTACACAATATGAAAGAAGATAATCCAAAACATAGAGTGCCAGTAGTCAGGTAGCACCCAGGTAAAAGGCTAATAAGTGTACTTTATGCATCAACCTTTTAACTAGATAATGAAACTGAGTAGAAGATTTCCATCACAGAAAGCAGAATAAAAATAGCAAATGGGTTTTTATTCTGTTAAACAGCAGTAATGTTCTCTACCAAAATGATCTCAAAAATGAAATTAACACTTTTTAGAATATGAGGTCTAACTATATATAAGAATGACAAAAAAAACCAAAGAAGCATGTTTAAATAAGCTACATTCATTTATGAAAGAACCAAACAGGAAATTTAGCACTTCCAGGTCAACCATTTCAGTGGCTGGTTATGCTCAGCCTGAAAAATGGAAGCCAAATTTCTCAGTTAAGCACTACATATGGGAGAATTAGGTCTTTATGAACTTTGCCAGAATTTCTACAGAGCAATAATAAAACATTTAAATACCTAGTGAAAAAAATCAAGCATTATAGATGCTTGTGACCTTACTTTCTGCAAGGGCTCAAAATTTACTAGACCACAAAGAGAAGACTGTTAGCAGTATGAACATACAGCCTAGTTGTTCTATTATTCATATGCAATCGGAACTATCTTTTAAATGTGAGTGAAAATCCAGGATGGCATCAAGTACATGGAGAAGGGTGTGGTAGTGTATCTTCACCTCCTGTCCCAGGCCCCTGCTTCAACAAATTACAACTAGAGTGAAAAATTAGGACTAAAATCAACTGTCTTGAAACCCTATAAATAGTGGTTCCAAGTGAGACTTTTTGAGCCTTCCTGGACTCCAGTGGGCTGCATCCAGCAATATCCCTCTGTGTGGGATGCCTTCCAGAGCCAGCTAACTCTCAAGTTTGTCATACTTGGAGGATCACTGAATGACAATGGAGCCTGGGTTGATACCCGCATTCCTGGAGGCTCAATCCTTTGCCTACTGAGAAGATACAAAGGCATCTGACATGAGTACTTCACTGAATTTGAGGGGAATTTTCCACAATTATGTCTTGTACATACCCTTCTGGGTCTGCATGTGAGTGTGAATATGCCCTAGCAAATATATTATGAATGTTTCTTGCTTAGATTCTTAGGTACTTAAGATTTGTAAATAAGTTAGACCTGTAAGTGACTTGCTGTTATGCTATAGTAAATTGTATATTAATCTTTTGCTAAATTGTTAAACTTAAGTTAATGATTGAGTGCTGATAAGTTTAACTGCTCTTAAAACTTTAGGCCTAAACTGGTGATGTAGTCTGGGACTAAGTTTGGCAAGGTGGTCTACTCTGAACCTTAAGACTCAATGGAATGATCTCTCATATTCCTTTTTATCTTTACCCTCTCTTATCCTTATTCTTTTTCCTACCACTTTACCTGCCTCCACTGCCCCAGCCTTATCGTAGATAATTTTTGGGTTGATTTTGGATTTAAATTGATTGATAATTTCAGTTTGATCTTTCTCTGTGTTTTTAACCATCTTATAAGTAGTAGAGTGAAACCTGCCAACAAACTTTCTCATGCTTTTACTTTTATATTAAATGTGTTTATGTTGATGCCTTTGCCAGGAATTCTTTAAACAATCTTAAAACAATCATTTTCAACAAAGCATCATTGTTAAGTTTCGGCACAAAAAACATAAGACCATCAAAATTAAAGATCTCTTGATATGTTGGGTATTTTTAAGAGAGTGAGTGTGCAGTGGACTTGAAAATTTGTAATACTTTTTTATAAATAACAAGAATATCTATATCTGTCTTTTTATAAAAATCACTGTCTTGAAAGATGAACATTTGTTCACACTAGAGAAAGCACTTATAACACAATGATAGATGTGACTTTAACCCCTTACCAACTTAAGTAAAATATATATATATGTATGTATGTATATATAAGGTATTATAGGAAAATTTGTATTTCCTTTAAATGTAATATAAGATACATGAATTTAAAATAATGGAAAGTGACAATTTATTTTCATTACACTGTTCTCTTTTCTTCCCATCTGCTGTCCAAGTGAAAGTGCAGTTATAGTTTCTCTGTCTTTTCTCATTATGCTTCATGCCTTCATAATCTCTTTCATGGATTCAAATTCAGCTTCCACATCTGTGTTTATGCATCTTTCCAGACACGCTTTTTGTTCAGATCAAACCTTTTCTTTATGTTTCTGGTTTTCTACTTTTCACTTTATTGTCTTTATAGCTACAACAGTTCAAAAGTTTTGGCATGGTCACCATTGAGGCATAACATAAGCTTTATTTGCCTGTAGTTTTGAAAGATGTATCCAACAGTCAAAATAAGGATGATATTCCACTTGTAATAGAAGCTGAACTAGGCTGGCAGAACCTTCATAATCCCTAGAACTTTTCCTTTTGTCAGTTTTAGTCATAGGGAGAGAGAGTTAGGACACCAATTTTGTGGTTTTTCACAGTAGATTTCACACAGTCCAAAAAGCTGTTCCAATCCACCCTGTAACACATAAAAATTATTTCAGGTAAAAGAAGTAATATTTTTAAACCAGAAACATCTTCCATTTAGTCTTTTTTCCAACTCTCCTCACCCTTTTTTTTTAAATATATTTTTAAAATAAATTTTCTATTTTTGCTGTCATTTGTATCTCTGTTAGTCATAAGCACATATCCTGTATAAACTTATATTGTGTATAGCATAAACATTATTTTTTTTTGTCCAGAAAACTCTGCCAACAACACGTGATACTTTGTAGAATTAGAGTGATTATGTTTTTCACTGTGATTTTACATATAACATATATTCCAGAATATAGTATTTTTACTGTTACTGATTTTTATGTTCTAGTAGCATTTTCAACATTTTCAATTCTGTATCTATGATATGTGATACAAACCTAAGTAGCAGTCTCTTAAAGAAGGATTTGTGCTGACCACTCTTTTTGAGATTTTTTTCTTAATATAAATATCACTTGTCTTTTCTTATAATTTTTTTTTTTTTTGCAAATGAATGTACTGAACACTTCTTTCTTCCTACTTTCTTCTATGCTCTATTTAATCAGTTTGGCCAAGTTTTGTGAAAAGTAAAATGACTTTTCCATGTTATTGAAGAAAAAATATTGTACAGAGAATTATTATTTTAATGAAGATTCCATACAGACTTTTCTGACAGGATTCATAAATCTTCTGGCCTAGGAGATATTTCTTTCAACATACAAAGAAAATGCAACAGAAACACATATATTCAAATGATTAGCAAAACAGGCAAAAACACCCACTCAACTCTCTATTTAGCAATGCAAAATGCTATTTATAGAAAAATGCAAATATTCTAGGATTAATACACCACACTGCCCCACAAACAATGTGAGAAATTGCTAAATGGAAAGAAAAATGTGAAACATGCAAAAATTAATGGAAGCATTGTGGTGATTATGCAAATGTAAACATCATTAACCAGCCTAATTAGAGAAATGTGTTATTTTTGGTTGCGCAGAAATGTTTCACAGTTTGTTCCCAAAAGCTCAGGAACCACTTATTGCATACTTGATTTGTTCTAAAACACTGAACATAACTTTCATATGCTTGACCTTATGACCTACTGGTTACTTGAGCTTTGGAGAAATAAGTTTCTCTACAGATGTAATGAATTTATTAAACTTTCATTTTGGATCAGTGAATCACAAAATAAAGTGACTACCAAAAAGTGGAAAAGAAAAAAAATGTTCACTTAATGTGTCTTACTCTTACAAATTAATATTGGACACAGAAGTTCATTTCTTTGTTATATGATTGTATATAAGGAAGTCAAAAATTTCAAGTATAGCTAGAGAGGCTAGAATTCTCTATCATGGAATCAAAATTTCTTGGGTCAACCTCTTTACAGAGAATGTAAACAGTTGGACAAAATATAAAAAGTAAATCATACCTTTTTATTGTGAGTTCAGGAATATCATGTAGGAGGAGAAGAAAGGAAGACAGCCTTACTTCTTCAAGTGGGAACAAAAATGCAATAATATATGAAATTACAAGTAACACATTATTTTTAATAGAAACCAAGAATTCATCAAGAATATTCAAACTTCTTTAAAAATTGCTTAAAATCACTCGTATGTGAGTAGAAAATGATACTTCACTCATCTCTACACTGTTATACAAGTACAGTTTTTACTTTCAAGAGAATGTAATATTTTAGACAGATCAGATACTCATGTTACTGTCTTACACTAATTCTAGCTCACAGTGTCTTCTGAAGGTAGTCTTCTCAACTAATGCGGACTTGGACATGATGTGAAAGAATACAAATTTTACAACATTGTCTACACATAATGCAGGGGTATCTAACAAAGAAATTTCTCAGTCCTTTATCACTCAGTCCTTCTTTTAGTGTTTGCAGTATTTTTACTTTCTGTAAACAACACTATTTAGAGAATTAACACTTTTATCTATGTATACAGAACAACCTTTTCAAAGTCTTCCTGTTTCTAAACTGAGCTAGAGTTTCGTTCTGTTTGAGGTCTTTCCACTTTCAACATCAAATCCACTTGAGAAATACCTTTACTTTCTCTCCAAAGTTACCCATGTGCTCATGTGAAATGTCTATATATTTGTTAATTTTTCCATCTTTATTTCAACTTTTATTTCCTTTTCTAATTGATTCTGTGACAGTAAAATTACCTCCAAGTTTATCACAAGACTCAGTTTTTCAAAAGTTAAATCTAAGTTTTTAAATTTCTTATTGTCATCAATAATATTCCCATTTCTTTTTCTTACAATTTTACCTCAAAACCTTTATAAATAAATGGGGAATTCTGCCTGAAAAGTAAAAAGTAGACAGAGAATGGTAAAGCAGTAATATTTTATGTCCATGACTGAACAAGGAAAGAGGATCTTAAGTATAAATTTTCATAACACTAAATAAGAATTTGATGCTGTAATTTTGTATTTTTTTTCCCAGAAACATTTAATTGAGACTAGTTGGATAAAGAGCAAACAACTAGAAAGTGATCATCTCTAAGTTTGTTAATATCTTGCAGTATATTTTGACTGAGCTAAACTGCCTTTTATTTTTTTCTTATCCTTGGATTGTTCTGTCACTTTTCTCTCTTATTACCCACCTACATCCCATTTCATTTTCCTATTTCTCTGGCACCTATCTTACTGTGACTTGACTTTAAAAATGTGTACTAAGTACTTAAACTGCATATGACATGTTTAGGATTAGCAGTTGAAAATTTATTCATTATGGTGCCTTAGCTTTGCAATTGTGAAAGGCAGCTGTGACCCCTTTGTTTTGCTAGGAAATTCCAGGCCTAATCATATTCATTAGATCATTTTGATTTTTAACTAATTTGAAGATTCTATTGTTTCATTTTATCATGTTTTAAAAGGAGTCTAAAGCATCTGTGTAGATGTCCAAATTTACCAAAGCTGGAATTTTGAAACAATATATATGAAAAAGCTGCTACTCTCTTCCCTGTCCTCAAATGGTTTTTAATTATTTGAACCGAACAATGAATAGGCTGCAGCAAACCCATCAGTGTAGTAGTTTGCAGCAAATTCTTGGTGTTGATTCAGAGAAAATTGCAATGGTTATAGAAGAAAGCAGAAGCAGAAATTATTTTGTTAGGAATATTTTGATTTGTTTCTTCTCATAGGCATGTGTAACAGAAGCATCTCACTGAAACCAGCACAGTATTCCAACCTGCTTTAGGACAGTAAGAAATTCTGCTTGATACAATGGCAAAGAAAACACTATGAATCATTATTACAAACAAATGTTAAATCATCTTGACTAAAAGAATGGGGACATCTGCCAAAAAATCTGAGTATGTATATCACTTAACAAAGAAGCAGGTGCCTTTCCTAGCATTTATATTTCATAAGATTCCATGAAGTAGATCAGAAACTTTCTGTCTTTATTTGCAGACCTCCTCTATGTGCTAATTTTTGTACACAATTTACTCTGAAGCTGTAATCATACAATCCTTCACTTCACTAAAATTTTCATAATATGTTGCCTCAGCTACTGAAGAAGAATTAGGTTCCACATCCAAGAATATTCTGGATAAAATAACATACATGTATTCCTCAATGATCTGTCATTGCACATAAGTAAATTGTGGTCAGGAAATAAATATATATGTCTGCATACATTTAACAGATAAAGATACAATTCTAAATAGATTGTTGCAAACTAAAATCTCTATGTGTTAGAAATCTACCATGCTTGAATAAATTATATTTTTGTTATTGCATCTAAACATATGATTTTGTTTATTAATAAAAAATACTATCTCTTTCATGCTCTTAAAACATCTCTTTCTGCAATCCCTACAGGAATCAATATTTCCATTGTGAATGTTTTTTAATGTGAAATTTAGTTATCTCCACGGGGAAAGTTTCAGTCTCTTCATGTTTCAAAACCAGTTGAATAAAATAAGCAGTACCTCAGCTATGTAGGATCAAAGCTTTAAATAAAACTGAAATAATTCAGGATTATTCAAAGATTGTTTCCTCAGTATTGAGAAGAAAAGCTATTCAAAATCTGAAAAACTATAACAGGTATTATTCATTATATTGATGCATTAATGATAAAGTTTATCAAAGCATACCAAGTTGCTTTGTTTTGCTTGTTAAAATTTTTCCTTTGATTCATCTTTCTTCCCTGTTTTTCTGCCTCATTCCAAACTGGCTTTTGATTTACTTGATTTTTTTTCTGCTGTTCAGACTTGCTAAAGTGCTTTTGTCAACAGTTCAGTGGTTGAGTGAAGCAAAGTGTTAGTTAATAGTGTGAAAGCTTGGTGTGCTGTCAGAAAAGGGCAGGCCATTAACTTGTGAAATTCTGCTTTCAGTGTTCCACAGCCCTGGCAGAACAAATCTCACTGATGATTTACCATTAAAGTTACAAATGGCATATGAATTTATGACACTTTGTAATTAAGAACCACACTTCTGCCTAGAGCAGTTAAGATGGCAGACTATGAAAGATGGTTTATAACACACACATACATTAAAAAATTTCAGACAACAACAGCAAAAACTGAGTAAAAAAAAGGAAAGAAAAAACACAGCCACACTTAGGAACAGCTCCCTTTCACCAGAAGCAGTAACCATGTCAAAAGGGTGCAATCTTAACTTTACAATCTGACCTTCAAATGATCAGATCATTCAGTATCTGAGTACAGCTGTGTTAATTACTATTACAGTTATCTGAACCAGAAGAGGTTATCTTGAATGCAAAATAGTAAACATTGTCTGATTCCAGGCCTGATAACAAAAGCAAAGTGATACCTCTGATTTGCAATAGAGAGCCCTGAAATTACAGTTTTTAAATGATAAATATTATGTAATGATAGAGTATATTTCGTACTCTTTTTCTGTCTTAAAAAATGACATGTTTTTGCCTCTGAAATTCTGCAAGACAGATTCAGTTGGTCTAAAGTCTGGTAACTTCAAAACATTTGTGTCACTTGTAATTTCTGTCATTACCTGGATTTACCTCCTAACATCTACTACAGCTACAGGCTTATTTAGTACAAATGAACAATATTTCACTTTCAAGCCACTTGCTGTGGACCTGCTGATAATGTAGTTTTCCTTTTTCTGGTCTGCCAAATTTGCTCAATTTTTAGTTTCATACTAAAATAAACAAAGGTATGCAACCCTGCAAACCCTGCATTTCTACAGTACAGGTTGATTTTGAAATGCTGTGTCACATAGTTCTGACTACAGCCATAATTTTAAATCTTTTTATTGTTGTTGTGTTTAGATTTGAAAATTCCTAGTATGTCCATCTCCTTTTTAGGAACTATAATTTTGGTAATCTATAATAAAGAAAAGTTGGGTTAAATTATTCATACTGATAATTTGTCATTTCTCACATTTACTCTTCTTTAAAGTTTCTTTTCCACCTTGTGCACCATATTAAAATGATACACTGAATTCTTCAGGATTCATGGAGTTTTTGTGGCACAGTGGGCAGTGATTTTTATCAGATTCCTTAGTCTCTCAGAGTACATAAGTTCTGTAGATATTAAAACAAGTATTAAGCAAGTGTGAAAGTCACATTTATTAAGTAACAAATTTAAGGCTTCAACTTTCAAGGGAGACCAAATGACAAAACTTCTATTTCATCCAGAAGTGAAGGAGACAGATTTTTTTTTTTCAGAATGTACTATGTGTGGAGAGGTAAAGAATAAATAATTTGCTGGAATCAGACAAATTTTGCAATTGCACATCATGCAAGTACTTTCAAATATATGGACCTGCAGGGTTACATAATTTGCAGACAACACTGAACTTATGTTAAGACTTATCTTAAGACTCATAGCAAGAAAAAAAAATTTCTCAGTGTTGAACATTAAATAAATGGAGAAGACTAAGAAGAATATAAACCTAAAATTCTAGTGAGTATTTTGTTGTTGTCGTTGTTGTTGTTGTTGTTTTTAATAATTAACAGATAAGTACACTCCACTGTAAACTTTTTAATTGTAAGAAACTATTTCCAAAAGATGGTCAATATTTCCTGTCAACTACAAAGATCATTAACAAACTGTTCTTTGGCATTAAAATGTAGAATCAGCACAGGAATTCACTTACCATTATAGTCTCCAGCTCTGTACAGCTGGAACTGAAGGTGGAATCATTTATGTTACATTAAAAGAAAGGGGGGAAAGGGTAAAAAGAGTACTAAACTGATAGCAAGAAGGTTTTTTAAGAGCTTAGGAATGTACCCTAAATAGTACATGAAGAAACATATGGAATCCATTTTAAAAACACTTACTCAAAATGGTACCCCCTATATAAGTGTTAGTGTAGGGTTGTGCAATGTGTGCACACTGCCCTTGAAGACTTAGGAGAATAAAAATTGCTATCATAGTTATGGGCAACTTTTCAAATCACAAAGTGATAGCCAGAAAGTCATTCTGGGGAGGTGTTGTAGACCAAGGAGACTATGAATTTTAGTAGAAGTTTATTTCATCTTTAAGCATTGATCTGACACAATAAATGATGCATAACTGGAAGTAAATAGCATGTACCATAACAAGTTCTTTCGAGGAAGCTTTGTTTAGCTTTTTCTCATTCAACTCTAAAGAGCTTTTTAAGATGGGGAAAAAGGAAGTTGTAATAGGACTATAGAGAATACTAAGTATGATTGAGGAAGATGCAGGGAGGTGGTGTGGGTACTTTTATTTGGTACTTTTATTTTATTATAATATTTATTATAATGTATATTTTAAATATTTCTTGTGGTGTTTTTTAAATATCAGTGTTCAAGTATATGTTTTTAAAAATCGTTATCCCATGTTTATCACTTTCCCAGATTTGAACCTTACTATCATATTTGCTTTTTTGGTTTTTTGGTGCATTTTTTGAGCAAAAGAATCAGATTAATTTTTCTTTATAGTTTGGTCACAATTCGGATAACTTCTATTAGTTGAAGGTTTTTGCAAAAGAGCAAATTAATTAAAATAAATTTTCCAATTAAGCTGACTAAAATTACATAGACATAGATTCATATATACACTTCTTTTTGTATGAACAGTTAAGAAGTCATCTGGAATGCAGCAATATTTTATGTTTTTTAACAGGCTAGCTCTCTAAGCATAAATAGAATAACGATGGTTTTAGCTATTTTTTGCTCTTATTTTTATCTAGACATTAAGTGAAACAAGAGCAAAGACAACTAAAATGTACTGAGTTACATTTTATATTCTCAGTAATTGTTGGTCTGTAGTTGAAAGAGTGTCAATTAGTTCAGTTCAGACCAGATCTCACACAAGAAAACAACAGTCAGAGAGGTGTTAGAGACAACATTTATACATGCATGACCGGCCTCTCATTTTCAAAGTGTTTGGGGTTTTTTCTGCCTTTTCATTTATTATTTTCAGCCTAATTGAAACTGTAATTGTTGAAAGACAGAGATCAAGGTTCGAGTTTTAAAAAGCTGGATTAAAAACTGTATTTATTTGGTCATTATAATTAAATGCAGAGGCTGAAAGTGGACAGATTTCACCAGTGAGAATCAAATATTGGAACACATGGATCCATACAGGACAGAGCACTGGAGAGAAGCTAGCCACAACATCATTGCAGTGGACAAAATCAGTAGAGGTTAGTAGAGCTTTGGATAACCTCATAACAGTAGAGGTTATGCTGGAGCTTTGGATTCCTATTACATCCCTGGGGGAGGGACTATCAGCACCAAACTGACATTAAATAGGGCCCTGGACCATGGGAAGAGTAGGGAAAGGCCCCTGGTTGGTGCTGGTGGTGCTCTCAGGACTCTCTCCAGCTTTGAGTTTAATGCCTTCAAAAAACCAACCTTTTTTTTTTTCACTCCCATAAGAAAGACATCTTCAGTCTTGTAGAATCTCTACCTGACAATTCAGGTACATGATTTTGCCCATATATCTTACAGGGATACAGATTCTATTATAAAGCAGGACTTTTGCTCATTAACACCATGATCTGCTGAGTGGTGTTACCTGTAGGAGATCTAATCTACAGATCTTAAGGGAACAAATTTCATTAAATTCTATAGATCCAGCTAAAGGTGACAAGAACTTAACACTTTCTGAGTATTCAATGTTCAATTTGAAAATGTATGTCTGAAGGCCAGCTCCAAAAGATTCAGTTGCTACTGTAAGAACTTAGTACTCATGCAGATATTTTTAAAATTTGGTCCTAATAGCCTTTGGCTATAGGTAAGTTTCTCTAGTGCACTGTTCTGCCTATCACTGGATAACACTGAGTGTCCATGTTCGTTATCACACTTAGCAGTAGTTCGGAATACCTCAGTAATAACTTTTACTTGTTGAGACTGTTCCTTATGCACATATCAACAGGTGACAACAAAGTTTCTGTTACACCCCACTGTGGTTGTGGTGTACATATGGCTTATAAAATGTTATCAAGGTAGGATAAAGCATTGAAAAGCATTTTAAACCTCCAGATCTTAGTACGATCTACCCGAGATCATTTATTCATCTTTTCCAGGAATTACCTTAGCTCCCTACGCATGACATGCTTATCCATATCCTTTCTGAGCTAAGCTGTGGCTGACTCTTGTTTCCCTATATGTTAGAGGGAGAGATACTACAAATTTCATGTGTGCAGAATATGTTGTTTCCTCTAGATTCCGGTTGCACGATGCTGCACTAGAAAAGAGAAGGACAACAACAGAGAAAAGACCAATGACTGACCAACTACAATATTCTTCTTTTTTTCCTACTATTAAAACTATGTGGGCATAATAATTTCCCAATACATAGTAAACCACATATTTTCATTCAACTCACAAATAATTGCAAATAGCTGTCAAATTTCCCTGCAAATACAATTTAAAATATATAAATTGTGGAAAAAAACACTCCAATCAACTTAAAAGAAAAATAAACCAAATCACTTAATTCATATTGCTGCAAAAGCAGTTCAATAAACTTAAACAGCAATTTCAATAACAGAGCCAGTTAATTTAAATAAATATATATGTATGTGCTCTGATTACCCTATGTGCTATGGAATTTAAAAGTAAATATTTACTGTGAAATTGTTTTCCAATTTCTTAATTCATAGATATAATGTCTGCTTTATATTATTGAAAATGAGAGAGAAGCACAACTCTCATGTTCAAAGCTACCTGCAGTATTGTGTGATTTTTTTTTCCCTCTCCCTAGAGCAGCTATTTCTGGCAAAAATGCATCTCAGCAATATAATATCATATACAGACATCAGAATTTTGTTTCCAACATTTAGAAAAAGCATAAATTAATACAAATGGAAAGTGGTTTCTTTTTTGTTACTTGTCACTATCTAACGTTACACTATAATTCCAAGAATAAAAAATGTAATTCAGTAGTACTGTATTCAACAGCTGTACCCTTTTCATATATTCTGAATTGTAACTCTGTATTAGAGATGGTAAATTTAACTGATCAGCTCAATATTAGCAAATATCTAGAATAATTTATATATAACTACCTCACATTCTAAATAAAGAAGTGTAGTGAGTGACTTTAATACATACATACACATTTATGTTCTGCAATCACACAGATTTCAAACAAGTAAGGGATTTTAAGTTAGGGTAGTTGGGTAAAAATTGATGTCCTACATACAACACTTTTGGGAATCTCTTTAATTCAAAGAGACTTGGGGAAATGAGAGACATTGAAAAAAAGAAACCTATCAACTGAGTTTCACTTAAAAAACATTGTGTTATTGAATAACATGAAGATAGCCAAGATTTGAGTTTCCTTTCTGATCATTATTGTGCTACCATCTCAGTATCATTTATCATTTGAACTGATTTATAAGTGCATAACATCTATGCTTTTTGGTAACATCTGGCATTTCAACTGAAAAATTACTGTAGACTAGACCCAAATGGGTAAGGATCAAGTTAAATGGCCTGGAAGCTTGATTTATATGAACACTTATGTTGTCACCATAATTTCAAAGATACATTTTTGTGTTTCAAAAGATCTGACAGCTTTACACTGTGGTACAACCAGTCTACTTTTTATTGGCATGTAGTAATCCTAAAGATGGATCTGCAGTCTTGTTTTGTTCACAAAAAAATTGTTGTTTCCTGTTGAATATTTAAGAGAAATTGGGGAAAAAAAAGTTATTTTTTCCCCATATGTACCCAACTCATATCATTCCACTGAAGAGTGTTCAGAATCTTTGCTCCTTATTAACAGCAAGATGAGTAGTGCAGTTAATGCTCTTGAGGAGAGGGATGCCATCCTGAGGGATCTTGACAGGCTTGAGAGCTGGGCCAATGTGAGCCTCGTGAAACTGAACAAGGCCAAGTGCAATGTCTTGCTCTTGGATCGAGGCAATCACCAGTATCCATAGACACTGAGTAATGAGTGGACTGAGAGCAACCCTGTGGACAAGGACTTTGGTATATTGGTAGATGCAATATTGGATATGAACCAGCAGTTGTGGCCCAGAAAGTCAATTATATCCTGGGCTGAATCAAAAGAAGTGTGGGCAGCAGGTGAAGAGAGGTGATTCTGACATTTTATTTCACTTTTGTTTGACCTCACCTGGAGTACTGGATCCAGCTTTGGTGATCTCAGCATAAGAAAGTCAGATGTTACAGCAGGACCAAAGGAGGGCCATAAAAACTATTGGAGGGCTAGAACAAATTAACTAGGAAGAAATGTTGAGGGATTTGGCATTGTTCTGTCTGGAGAAGAAAACCTTGTGAAGATCTTATAGCAGCCTTTCAATACTTAAAGGGGATGTGAGAAACTGGAGAAAATAATTACTGGCTCAAAACAACTGAAGAGTGCATAGGGGGAGAGCAGTGCAAGTTCTGTGAAGAGTGGGATGTGCACTGCCCCAAATCCCCTGGAGCCTCCAGTGCAGCCCGGAATGGCTGTCAGTCACTGGCACACCTGAAGCCCCACCTGGAGGGGAGGGCCCAGGAGACTAAGACAGATAAAAGCAGTTGCACAAAGACACATGTGGTCATGGCCCATTGTTTTGGATTTTATAGAAGCAGAGAATATGCTGGAATTCAAGCAATGAATATAAATCTTTCTCTGTACCCCCTCTCTTCCTCCCTCTCTCTCTCTTTTTCTTCTAACTTTCACTTCTCTATATCTGGGTAACTTAAAGTTTCATAGGTGAGAATTTGTTGAGTCAATGCCTTGTGAAATGTTTTATTTCAATTGCTTTAAAATTTGCCAAGCACCCTTATTTTCTAAAGTTTTCCAGTAAGATATGTTGTTTAATCTCCTGAGAGTACTGTCCATTTCTGCCGTGCACTTGCCTCAGAGTATAAAAAACCTAACCTAAGCTCCTTTAAGAAGCTCACTGAGGAAGAGCAGGCCTTTACAGGAGGCTACTAAAAAGATGAAGATAGACTTTTTACGAGGGTCTATAGTGATAGGACAAAGGAAACAGTTTAAACTAAAGTATATAAAAGAAGAATATTTTTATGATGCAGGTGGAAAGACACTGGAACATGTGGCCCAGAGAATTAATTGAGCCCATCCCCAGAAATATTCAAGGATAGGTCTTTGAGCCACCTGATCTAATGTGTGTCCTTGCCTTTGACAGGGCATTTTTCCTAGATGATCTTTAAAGGTTCCTTCAGACTGGAACCATTCTATGATTTTTATGATCTTTCATACACTATGACAAAAAAAAAAATCCACTGTGACAATTTCTGTTGTTTTGTATGCTGTTCTCATTTAACTACTAGCCTTTCTCAAGCAAGTTTTGATTCCCTTCTCTCACACAGACATTTTTCAATTTAGTTCTGTCTATTCATCCAAAAGATTGGTGAAATGCTGGCCTAAATAATTTGACATTACAATATCCATTAACTTCCCTATGCCAGGTTGTCACTCACAGATCCCATTTTTGTAATGCTGTCCTTACCTTTTATCAAAACTATTTCCTGTATTATGAAAGCTCCAGTAACCTGATAACAAGTAAGTAGCCGTGAAATAAAACTGAAACTCTGAGAGTGATTTTAAATACATTTAACAATTTCAGTGTCTTACTCTGAATTGCCATCAAAATTACTAATGTTGCAACATGGGTGTAAGTACAGTGAGGTCTCCATCAAGTCACAGATGATACACTGGAACAGGCTCCCCAGGGAACTGGTCACAGAGCCTGACAGGGTTCATGAGGATTTTAGACAATGCTCTCACACATGTGATGTAACTCCTGGTAGTGGTGGCCCAGGAGTTTAACTGAGTGATCCTTGTGGCCCCCTTCTAAGTCACTTATTCTGTGATTCTGTGAAGTCAGAAATTTGTAGCATTTAGTCCTGGAAGAACAAACAAATTTGTTGAACTTAAATGACACTATTCCTTAATTCCACTTATGTTACCGTCAAACACAAAGATAACTATGGACTGGAATGAAATACACAAATCTTGATCTCAGGAGTACTGGGACTACAAGTCATCATTTTCTTCATAATCATGTTCCAGTCATCAATCTTTCTGTTTACAGCTTGTTTTTTGTTTTGTTTTGGGGTTTCTTGTGGTTTTTTGTTTTGTTTTGGTTTTTTTTCGCCTTATTTCTTACCTGTCAAACCACATTTTTATTCTTTTGGTGTTGCTAAATCTTTCTGTTTAAGTGTGCAATATCTCTACCCGTGTTGACTTTTATACTGTAATTGGGTCACCTCACCTCCTTTCATTCCTCACTTGCTTTCTTAGGATTACCTGCAAAGAATTATTAAATTTAATTTCTTGCTGTGCAAATGTTTTTTTAGCTCTTACATTATTTTAGTTTTGGCAGGGTTTTTTCACTACACTGTCTTCTAGGTGTCTGTCTGCTCTTAAAAAGACAATAACAAAATTGAATAAAATATTCCACCATGAGTATCACCAGTTTTATATGTCATGCTCTCATTCTTTTTCTTGATCTATCATTGCACTCCAACATTATAGCTCTGTTATTGATTTTGACTTCTTAAGAAATGTTTTGAAATTCCGCTTCTCCTTTAAAAATAATGTAGCTATTGTCTAAATTTTTGTGTATGTGTAAATGCAATCATGTGTGCAATGGGACATTTGAAGGGTGAGAGAATAATGTAAAAATTGCTTTTGACAGAATTCTATTTTATTTGAAAATATGCCTCACCAAGCATCCATAATGCATTCTGTAATTGCCTTTTATATGTGGGTTTCCACTTTAGCAGCTGGAGTCAGTTAATATCTCCTCTTTTATTTAATTTGTAATTAAAGCTGTGCCCTGAAATTAATTGTTCCTGCTTCATTCTTCCATGATTAAGTCATGATGCACTGTGTGCAAAAGCTCTTTTTTTATTTCAGTTGTTTTTTCCAGAATTCTCAGGAGAATTTTGTCTACTTTTACAAATGACACAGATATAACTTGTAGTTTAAGCCCATCACTAGCTGTTTTGTTTGAGGTTTAGCACTGATATGTTTGTGAGAATGCAAAGCATTTGAAAAGATTCAAAAAAGTGGAAGTGCTGCAGGCTTTCTACCTTGTTTTTCTGTGCTGCTTTCTGTTTGTGATTGTGTGTTTGTATCCTAGGAAACCACTGAAGGTGGAATTTGTGAACTAAGATCCCATGGTTATATTAGACATTAAAAAGATTTCAGATTTGAAAAGTTTGTTAGGAAATTAGGTAATGTTAGTTTCATTTTGTATGAAAAAATATAATTCTGATGGCTGTGCAGAAAGATTATTTAAATAAGTGAGCCAAAGTACTGGAAAATATAAATAAATAAATGATGACTTTGTCAAAATATCTAGAACAAAGTTTCATTCAATAGAGATCCTTTAAAAATCCAGGGCATGATTCTCATCTCTGTTTGCTGTTTTAGTACCATATCAGTGAACCTCAGATTGTGAGCCCCACCGAGTGTGTACAAAGGGAGAATAACTAGAATTTGTAAAAATAGGATTTGATATGAATGAATAAAAGTAATTTCCAGGTAACTTGAACTGATTGCTATATTTTAACACTCAAGTTAAAATTATGGTTCTAATATGTGAAAGGTATTTAACTGTTGCATGTGAATCACATTTAGAATAACAAAGCATAGGAAACCGAATAAGGCACTTCAGTAATGATATGATTTGACTCTGCTACACAGGGATATTGTGCCCTACTGATAGAATCATGAGCACAGTATGACTGTGTCTCATTACATAAACACAATCTAACATAATATAAAACCCCACAGAGCACAAATAATAAGATGGAGAGGGAATGTGAAGGATGAACATTAAATACTTTCCACTTTAAAAAGGAGATATTGAGGTACAACAAAATTAGTATCTTCTTAGCCCACATACAAAGTGCAGAGAGAACTACAGATAAAAATTCTATGTACTACTCAGTATTATTTTTGCTGTTATTATTTTATTATTTCATTACAATAAAAGGACAGAAAAGTAATTTAATGTTACAGATAGGTCACAACAAAACTTGCCAGGTCAAATTGTAAATTATTTATAAAGAGCTTGCATGAAGAATATTTAGCAAGGCTGTAGATGACATGAAAGGGATTCAGAGAAAGTAAATATGTACATTGTATTGTAACCACATAAAATGCCATTGTAAGTCTCTCTCTGCATTTTAATTAGAGTCCCAAACCTAGGTTTGACAACACTTATAAGACATACAATATTGAATCAGAGATGATTACTAAAGGTGATGTTTGGAATATAAGAACAACTGAAATGATTGACTTAAGGATATCGCCAGATATTGCCATCAGTAAATGACATGGCTCTAATCATCTGTGGCTTTTATCAACAGAAATTATTTGCTCTCAAAAGAGTATAGTTGTTCAACTTAAAGTATACATCCTCTTTTGGGTATAGCAAATGATTCTTCTGCATCTTCTCTAAAAATGATAATTCAAATTCTATGGCCCATGCAACATTTGAGTGTGTTCATAGTATGTATGCATATATGTTTAATGTAGGTCTTCATATTGTTAGCTATGTTTGTGGAAAAGAATTGTGAAACCAGCCTTTCATTGCATAGTCTATAAAAAAAGGAATTCCTTTCTCCAGAACCAATTGATGAAGCGTCCTCTAGAAAATTAACAACTGCATTGGTGAACACTAGAACAGCATATTAATTTTTTTCCAAAGAAAAATATTTATTTGGTTTACCATTTATGTATCCCTTCTGTTAGGATTTCATTCATATACCATATTATAATTTTATAATATATAATAAAAAATAAGGGAAATAACTAATGTTTGGGGTTCTTTTTCTGTCCAGTTTTATTGTTATAGCACTGGAGAGCAACATTATGGATTTTAAGGTGTTTTTAACAAACCCATGAAGTCAGAGGAAGTTGCAGGTTTAAGGATACCTGGAATCTAAACATCTCTAATTTTGTCAGTTTAAGCACAGCATATATTTTATCTTAAAAGACATTAGAAATGTTAATTCTACAGCATGTTATTGGCTTACTTTCTAAAAACTGTAATCCTTCTTAAGTTTCTCCTAAGCATAAGGGTGTTCAATCTTCTAAGCATAAGGTTTTCAATTTTGAGAATTTATGAAAATTTTATGCTATACTGAGGTGTTAATTTTGAGAGGGATTGAAAGCTACATTTTTCATCTTTCATTTTATTGATTCTATTCTTTGGCCCAAAGTCAGACTTGCAAACTTATGTCTTTGTTGGTATTTTTACAGTAGAGCCTGATTTGATTTGTGAAATCCAATTTCTGTGTCTCTGTTGAACGGAAGTTTGTAGCCACAGATTTCTCATAATGCTTCATAGACAGCAGGTTTCCCTTCCTTTGACACTGAAAAGAATTGTACTTAAACACAGTGTTTGGTGTTGCAGTTTACCTCTTTGAAGAATAGTCTTAAGCAGACGTGTAAACATAACCTTATCCCCACAGTAACCTTCATCACTAACACTCACACAAATTGGTCTTTGGGGAATTCTGAGCATCAGCACTTAAAGTTTTCTGTGTTTGAACTCTCTTCCTGTCTAGAGGAGGAAAGAAAACTATGCATAGAAAAGAACAAAAATTACAGATATGATAAATTTCTTTTTTCTTTCTTACAATCACACAGAAAACAGATAACAAGTACCTATTACACACATGGTTTGAAAGAAAATGGATAAACCTTTCCTCGGTAACAATTTTTTCAAGGGCTTAACTCTCTTGTTTCACCCACCTCATTTCTGTAAATCCATTTTTGTGTTGAATGCAGTATATAGTATATTGGATTGGGGATAATATCATATAATATCCATAGGTTTTGACAGTTCATTCATAAAGTACATTTTTTGTTGTGGGAACTCAGAATGCTCTTTTTTTTTTTTTTTCCAATATAACCTGATTCCTTGGGAAACATGTTAGAGGAGAAATAAGTGTATATATTGATAGCTAGTACCTTTTTCTTTTTTTCTTGAGAAAAAAGAACAAAACTATTTCTTAATAAGCCTTCTTTAATGTTCGAGTAACACAGCTCTGTTGCCACTTCAGGTAACTCTCAAGCTATTTGTGTCCAAGTCAGTAACGAACTATTGCAGAAAGCAATTTGGAAATGAGAACTGGTTCTGTGATAAGGGAACTGGGTTAATTCTATTTAGTGAGAATAACTTCAAGAACTACAGCAAAAAACCTTTCCAGGTCTTCAAGTTCTGAAGCAGTCTGAGAAGCCACTTGTACCAATAAAGGAACAGGTGATGAAAGGCTGCAATATTTTGGTGTAGGCTACAAAAAATGACAGTAATGAACTAAAAAAATCTACCTAAATACCTTAAAAATTATTGCCATTAAGCAATAAGTCAGAGTTGAATCTATATGTGAAAACACTAAAACAAAACTGACTCTTTAGTCTGTTGGCAAAGATGCCATATCCCTTACACACAAAATTGGTTCATTTCTTTTATTCCCTGCCCTGCTATCTCTTACATAGGTTGTGGGGTTTTTTTCCTGCTATGATAAATTTTAGCAAAAATAAATCACTGTATTTAAGCTTTGAAGGCTTTAAAGCCTATTCTCTTAACACCTTTCTTACACTCTCAAATAATAAGATGGAATTTAAAATTCAGGTTGCATATCCAAAGAGATATTCCATAACACAGCACACCATTCTCAGTATACAATTACCCAGAAATAGGCTGGGAATTGGTCAGTGAACGGTGATCAATTCTAAAGTACATCACTTGTTTCTCCCAGATTTTAACTCCCTTTCTTCCTTTCCTTTTTATTGCAACTATTACAATAATTATCATTAGCAGCTGTAGAAATTTTATTATTATTACTACTATCACTATAATTAAAAATGTTGTTACTATTATTAACAATATAATAGCT